>CM035408.1:5156363-5548863 GCA_020310875.1 Ceratopteris richardii | reverse complement strand
AAGGCCTTAAGAAGATTCCAACGTGATACTTGCAAACTTTGCAAGAAAGTGGCATTCAAAATCTCAAAGGAAGAATAAGAAGTCAGAAAGATCAAGCTGATCATGTATATTACACCGCAAAAGTTTTTCAAATTTATTCTTTTACTTCGGTTGATAAGGAACCTACTAGTGTTCAAAAAGATTTATATAGTCTTAAATGGAAGAAAGCAATGGAGGAGGAGATTGATTCTATTCATAAGAATCAAACATAAAAGTTTTGTGAGTTACAGCTTGTCATCATTAGATAATGTATCAAGGCCCTTTTGGCTCATCTAGCAAAGCCTTTTATGCCATAATTCCATGTGAAAATTAATTGCAGCCAAAGCAATAAACTTGCCCAACAAGGCTTTTCCATGCAAGCAATAAAATGTACTTTTCTTCTAGCCTTTGACAATCAACCATGACCCTTTTCAAAGGGGGTACTATATCCATGCATATCCATTTGCCAAGCAGGAAGTAAGCTTTTCTTAATACTACGTACATATCTCACATCATGCAAAACCAACTGATTGGTGCCATCCACAAAAAGATGCAATTTACCAATACCTTCAGTGGTACATGCATGATTGATCCCAAGGTATAAATTAGCATGGTTTGTTGCATGAAATGTAGAGAAACACTCCTTTGCAAGTCACATGAAATAATGCACCTCAATCTACAATCTAAGTTTATGACAATGCATCATTTAACGTAAGCAAGGCATCTTGATGATCTGCAAATCTTGTGCATGAATAATATAAGAAGCACCATCTACACATGCATCATTTGATGTCACAATAGCACATAAGATTTCCAACATATCTGATAACTCTTCAATGATCACACTAGAGGCCACATTGGCCTTCTCTTTGTCCTTAGAGCTATCTTGTGCATCCATCTTTCTTCTTTCTTCTTCTTGTCACTTGTTATCTTCGTGTTTCCTAACTCTTCTTTATAGTACATGCGTTCTAGTCTCTTGTAACCTTTTCTACCACATTGGTAGCAAGTCACTTCTTTGCCTTTGCTTTTGCTCCAATTTCTTTGCATACTCCCTCCTTTCTTCTCTTTATTTCCTCTTACCATCTTGGTTGAATAACTTCCCTCTCCACTAGCTTTCTCTTGATTTCCTCATTAAGGATAGAAGCCCTTACACCATCAAATGTGAGATTAGTGTTGGTGGGCAATGATACAACAAGAGTCTCCCAAGCGTCAAGCAATGTCATCATCAAAAAAATCGCTTTCAGATTATCATCAAAAGTTGGTAGACCTAAATCGTGGAGTTGAGAGAGGGTACCTATGAAGAATGACACATGCTGAACAGCACTTCTAGACTCATCAAACTACATATTGATGAGCTTTCTCATTAGGTGACTTTGGTTCATAGTAGTGTTTTCATAGATAGCTTTCAGCATTTCCCACACTTCATAAGCAGTGGCACGCCCTATCAAATCCACCAAAACCTCATCATATACAGCCATCTTAATGTATGTGCTAGCTTTCTTGTTGAGATTGCCCTAAACCGCATGTGTCATTCTCTCTGCTTTATTTTGTGCAAGAGCTTCTTTGCATTCTTTTAAGAAAAGAATGCCTTGCATTCTTTCCTTCCACAAGCCAAAACCAATTCCTTCAAACCCTTTTTATTTCAAAAAAACTCTTCACTTTCAAAGAAGAAGCTTCCATTTTGTGTTTATTGGTGTCAAAGAGAAATAATAGACCAAAAATGATCAAAAAATGCAATCGCTCCAAATCTGAAATTTTCTTTTTTTCCCTTTTTTTTTTGGGGGGGGGGAGGGGTGGGGGATATATATAAAAAAAGATCTCAATTCTCACCTAAAATTACAACTTCTTGTTCCTTTGACCACAAGGAAAATGTCCTAGGAAGCTTAAAATTGCAAAAACCCCAATTTGTTTCAGCAAAATCACCTGAAATTGAAGCCAAAAAAATAGAACAAAAATATATCTAGAAAGCTCTCAACGAGAGCTATCAGTTGGAAGGGGTGAAAATATAGAAAAGGAGAGTATGTATGTATGTATGTATGCATGCATGCATGCATGTCATATATGTATGTCATACATAGATACAATGATCCATGATACATACATACATAAATACATACATGATACATGAATTTGAGAATTGAAATTTGTAACTTCACATTTTACCTCTAGTAATGGTTATTTGATATGATGATAGATGAATTTTCCCATTGTCTTCTTTCCCTTTTATCAAATTCCACGGGTTATAAATATTAGGTACTAGGAGGAAAAGAAACAAGGATATTAATTATGTTAACTCTTTTGATCTCTCCATCCATTAGAGAAACTAGCACATCCATATTTGCTCCATTCAACACACATATAGAACTCTTCATCAAGTTTTTTGACCACATATTTAAATAGCTAACATTGGCCCACTCTTTAGATGGATCCACATTTATAGAAGCTCTCACCATGTTCTTTCCTTGCTCCAATTTAAGAATATTAAAAAAGAGATTGCACATGATGGTTGTGTGTGAAATCATCATTTCCGCTTGCTTTTACCACTCTTTAGAAAGAGGGAGTACGCTTTGTACATCCTAGATGCTTGATGAGTATTACTTTGAACTCTTACATATGGATCACATGGTGCGGATGATGATAATGATGATGATGATGATGACGACGATGATGATGATGATTCTTGTGGCTTGTTCACATTCGATAGTGGTCATTGGATGTGGGGCAACCGAGGATGCATCATAAGAAGGAACCGAATATGAATTTGTCAATGTAGGTATCCTTGTAGTTGCACTTGCTCCTCCCATCTTCTCACGAATCTAATCTTCAATTTGTTGGGGGTACCCGGTATTTCAAATTTACTTGCATGGTTCATCTTGCCTCCCATCTTTATAAGATGTCGAAGAAACCTTGTAGCTGTGCTTGTATACTTCATTCCACAATATTTCCAAGTCCAATGATGAAAGTTTGACTTATTTGTGCTTTTCCAACATGAATACAATGAAGATCAAGTGTTTCATGTTTTTCTCTCACTTGGTGATTGAGACAAACAAAGAGAAGCTAAAGCCAAAAGCTTGAAAGAAAAAACTTGGACATTGGAAGGTGATGATGGATAGAGGACTTTAGAGAGAGGCTAGAGTTTAAGGTAGGACAGTCTTCCACTTGAGCCTTGAGCTTAAATTAGAACCTTGAGCTTGAAGGAAAACACACAAGAATATGTAATGTAGATGATTGTATGATTAGTCTCTTGGACCGATTTGGTTCAAAATGACAAAAAGATCCATGAGACCGAACTGTTATGCCCTGATAGCTCTGGTGCAATGTCTATCTAGCACTAAACAAAGTCAGAGAAACATCATAGACAGAAAAGGTTCACCAGATTGATTTCGAGGAGATATGAGTGTGTTACCAAGCACATCCAAGAGACAACATAGCAAAAATCAATATCCAAGATCCAACACAGATTTTAATAATTGTTTTAAAAACAAGTATTATGTAGACCAAATGAATAGAAAAGAACAGGTTGGACAAGGTCAACATACAATACAGGTCAAAATCTTATGAAACATGCTTTGTCTCTAATACTAATTGCAGAATTTAACCCTCTTGGGTGGTCTGATTAACAGCTTTCACATAGACATCATGTCATGTCTTGAAGCAATCATCAAACAAATGCTGCTTGCCTCAAAATAATGGTGAAACAGTTTTTTGAGCAATAAAAAGTCAAGCGTTGATGTGCTCATGATTAGGAGTTACCTTCAGAATATCCTTGAGTGTATGCCTGATAAGTACTTCGGAAAAACCATAATCTAAAAGAGCTGAAACAGCTGCTTCGAATTCGTGCCTGCTACTATCCATTTCTGCCATGTAGCTCTTCGCTTGATTCCAGACACTTGTCAGATTAACTGATCACTGATCAGAAAGAACTGATTCAGCATAAAGAAACAGTACATAAAGATTTCAGATATTAAAATAGGGTGTACACATATTGGCAAACAAAAGAAAGAAAATATTCATTTCAACTGCAACACTTCAATGAAAAACATTTCTCCAATGCTCTGCTTTGGCTGATTTGTATGTCTGGAAAAGGAAATCAGTATGTAAGATAAAACATTAACATCTGGCACAAGAATCTGGATGCTCCCTCTCGTTCTCCACACATTTCTGAAACATGTCCCTACATGTCAAGGAGCATATTGAGCAGGTGACCACAATTGAAGGCTGAAGCATATCAACCACCTTCTAGCGGCTCCAACTTAGTTAATCCTAGAGAAGGACAACAGAAACAGAAAAGCTGCAAGCTTGAGTGCAAAAAAATAGAGATGAGAAGCCAAAATGATTTATGTTGAACGCAATGAAGTGGTACATCCCTACATTCACATTTCCGAATTCCTAGAAGGTACAACTGTCCCTGTGAAAGATTCAGTTAGAAGATTTTCCACTCCAAAGTGTCATATAGGTCAGACAACCGTTCTAGATCATTAACAAATACTGCACTAAAGATATGGGAGCTTGGGTTACTCAAACACAAATATCTTGGAAAACAGAAGGAAAAAAAAATGAAATGACATACCTCTTCAAAAGGAAATGACCTATGAGATGTGGTGGATCTTGAGCTCAATACCCTTCATGCTCTATAGCATAACTACACACAAGCTCAAATCATCTGAATCCTTGAGTACAATCTTCCAAAGTTCCAAGGATAGTGTGAGGCCCTCCACAATCATAACATCTAGATGACCTCTAGCTCAGTCACACCATAAAGCAGTTCACCTGTGGGTGTGAGTGGGATCTGAAAGTCATATCAAGCTGCCTAATGATGGCCGACCTTAGATATTCATGACCAAGGTTTGGCAAATGAGTTTAATCTATAGCTATGTGATGGTGAAAGGAAACTTCACAAAAGCTATCACAAGGAAGGTAATATATTCATGCTAAAACCATGTAATTAAAGTGATGGTGTTATCTATCCTCTAGCGGCTCCAACTTAGCTAATCGTAGAGAAGGACGACAAAAAAAGAGAAGCATATCAACCACCCTCTAGCGGCTCCAACTTAGCTAATCCTACAGAAGGACAACAGAAACAGAGAAGCTGCAAGCTTGAGTGAAATAGAGATGAGAAGCCAAAATGATTTATGTTGAATGCAATGAAGTGGTACATCCCCACATTCACATTTCTGAATTCCCAGAAGGTACAACTGCCCCTCTGAAGGATTCGGTTAGAAGATGTTCCACTCGAAAGTGTCATATAGGTCAGACAACCGTTCTAGACCATTAACAAGTACTGCACAAGAGATATGGGAGTTTGGGTTAGTGGAACACAAATTTCTAGGAAAAAGGAAGGAAAAAATGATATGATGTATTAACATCTTCAAAACGACAAAATGACCTATGAAACAAGGTGGACCTTGAGCTCAATACCCTTCATGCTCTATAACCTGATTGCACACAAGCTCAAATCATTTGAATCCTTGACTGCAATCTTCCAAAGTTCCAAGGATAACATGGGCCCCTCCACAATCATAGCATCTGGATGACCTCTAGCTCAGTCACACCATCAAGCAGTTCACCTATGGGTGTGATTGGGATCTGAAAGTCATATCAAGCTCCATAATGATGGCCGACCTTAAGATATCCATAACCTGCTTGTCCGTCCTCCCGGTCCCCTTACAAGACTATTATGTAATGGCAGCGAGAGTAAGAAAAGACCCAACCAAAATTATGTTCTCAATATCTCGCGACTCTTGTGAATGGCCCTAACACTTCTCTGCATAGGAATGGTGATGGCCATCATCTCATAGTGTGCAAACTGATGAAAAAAGTAATACAACTTTGTCAATGCCTCCCTATGACATACTAATATATCCTGGCCTAAGCCAGTGTCAATCTCAAACTATTATGATATGAGGTGCATCTGCACAAACAACAAAATCCATGAAATAAATCTGTTTTGGACCTGACCACAAAACCATATGCTATAGTTAGAGAATATACTCTGTGTATAAGTCATATTTGTGCAACTCTCTGGATAAGGTTAATCCACATGCATGTAGTGTTGGACTAGACCAAGTCTTGGCAAATGAGTTTAATCTATAGCCATGTGATGGTGAAAGAAGATGTCACCCAAGCTATCACAACGTAATATTATCCATGCTAAAACCATGTAAATACCAACTTAGCTAATCCTAGAGAAGGCCAACAAAAACAGAGAAGCTGCAAGCTTGAGTGCAAAAAATAGAGAGGAGAAACCAAAGTGATTCATGTCAAATGCAATGAAGTGGTACATATCTACATTCACATTTCTGAATTCCTAGAAAGTACAACTGTCCCTGGAGGATTCAGTAAGAAGATGTTCCACTCCAAAGTGTCATATAGGTCAGGCAACCATTCTAGACCATTAACAAGTACTGCACTAAACATATGGGAGCTTGGGTTAGTCGACCACAAATTTTAGGAGATACTCTGTGTACAAGTCACTTGTAGTGTTGGATTAGACCGAGTCTTGGCAAATAAATTTAATCTATAGCCATGTGATGGTCAAAGGAAACGTCACCAAAGCTATCACAAGGAAGGTAATATATTCATGCTAAAACCATGTAATTAGAGTGATGCCGTTATCTATCCTCTAGCGGCTCCAACTTAGCTAATCCTAGAGAAGTACAACATAAATGGAGATGCTGCAAGCTTGATGGTGAAAGGAAAATGTCACAAAAGCTATCACAAAGAAGGTAACATATTCATGCTAAAACCATGTAATTAGAGTGATGTTGTTGTCTATCTTCTAGTGGCTCCAACTTAGTTAATCCTAGAGAAGAATAGAGAATGACAACATAAACAGAGATATTACAAGCTTGAGTGCAAAAAATAGAGATGAGAAGCCAAAATGATTTATGTTGAACGCAATGAAGTGGTACATCCCTACATTCACATTTTTGAAATCCTAGAAGATACAACTGTTGTTGTGAAGGATTCAATTAAGGATTCAATTAGAATACTTTCCACTCCAAAGTTTCATATAGGTTAAACAACACTTGCTTTGATAACAATTGTTGGTTTTTAAGGCTCAAATCAGTATAGAGACAAAAATGAAATAGAGCCACTAGACAAAATCATAGAGAGATGAAACAGCGAAACTCCACATATATACCATACATTGCAAAATATGAAGTACATGAATGTTACAAAATATCAGAAAATTTGCATATAAATGCATGAATCTACAGCATATCTTCATAGCTTCACAATCTCCATAAAGTGAGGATGATCTTGTCCGTGTATAGATAAGCTCAAAGCTCATGTCCTCCTTGTAGTTGAAGAAGAATCACAAACCCTTGCTGCGGCTATCCTTTGAAGAAGATGAAACCCTAGCTCCATTCCATACAATTGAAGAAGACTTCTCCATAGCTTAGTTTTCAAGCTTATGCTCAAAAAAGTGATAAAATATGTGTTTTTGAACTTGTATTTATATAGTTTTTTTTATCAATGATGAGAAGAAAGATAAAGAAGCTTTTAAAAACTCAAACAACACACTTCCATAGTTTTTGGAAACTCTAATTCCAAAAGGTACAGAAACCCTAATTTTGAGGGGATTTTTTGTTATTTTTCATATGTTTTGGGCCAAAAATATATGATATATTGCTTTTCACTTTTTAAAACTTCTGTTCATGCTAGAAATTGCTTTTGCACAAATTTTAAAAGTTAGGGACTCTTGAGTGCCAAATGTGGTCAAAATTCAAAGTGTTATGTATCAAAAGATACCTCTTGACCTGTACTATCCAAATATATAATAAAAGATTTCTAGAAATTTTGTTCAATTTTGACCATCTGACTTGGGTTTGACCATGGTTGACCTTGTCAATAACTGAACGAATCTGAAAATATGTACGATTCTTCTTGTGCAAGATTGCATTTCCGACAGAAGGATCTATAAATTCATGCACAACTTTCTAGGCTGAATAGTGCAGAGAATCCGAGGAAGAGGCTGCTGAAGTAAGCAGGAAAATCGCAGAGGTACTCAAGTGGACTTATGGGCTGGATATTTCACCTTTCCAAGTCATAATCTGGTGATCCAGAGAGACAATTTGTTCTTCAAAGAGATGTATGCCAGAGCCAATATATGCAGAGATACATACGGATCTATAAATTCATGCACAGCTTTTGAGGCTGAATAGTGCAGAGAATCGGAGGAAGAGGCTGCTAAAGTAAGCAGGGAAATTGCATAGGTACTGAAGAGTATTTATGGGCTGTATATTTCACCTTTTCAAGTCATAATCTGTTGGCGGAGAGAGACAATTTGATCTTCAAAGAGATGTATGCCAGAGTCAATATATGCAGAGATAAATAATGTCTTCTATTGCAGATTGATATGATTACGCACACAAACGCACACAAACAACATCTTCAAGATATGCAAAAGCTTGGAGCTTATCTATTTGAAGTAGATCCTCTTCCGTTACAAGCTATGGAGATTGTGAATTGATATTATGTTATATGCTATCTTGTAAATTCATGTACTTCATCATGGAATGTATGGAATATATGGAGCTTGGCTCTTCATCATGGAATGTACGGAATATATATGGAGCTTGGCTCCTTCAATTTCTCATATCTTGTCTATTCTCCACTTTGTTCTAATTTTTCTTTGTTTTTATATTGACCGTGGGCCTAAAAACCAACAATTGATCAAAATAGGATAAAGTAGACTACATAGAATGGGACTACATACACGAATACACTTCATGGGGCCACGTAGAGAATGGGGCTACATGCAAAAGAATTAAAACTTGATGTCAAAATAGGATAAAGTACGCTACATAGAGAATCGGGCTACATGCAAAAGAGTTAAAACTTCATGGGAGATGCAAGCCATAAGTGGTTCTTATCTCGACACATACACGAATAGACAAATGATCACTAAACCTTTATGTAGAAAAGGCATCGAAGACAAGTAAGAGATATTACCAATGCAGTTTTGGAAGAATAAATGTGCGCTGAACTTTACAAAAGAAGCTCAGAAAATTTTTGCATCGGTATTTCAAACGCTGTATATATTATAGAATCTCAAAAAATAAAAAAGTTGGTGACTAGAGTTTCACCTTTTAACTTACCTTATACCCCCACGATAATATGTGAGCATTGAGCAACTTGCAATTTTCCGCATCAACATTGGATCGTCATTCATGAGGTTAATTTTTAAGCATCCAACACACTGAAACTTCAGACTGCGAGTTGTAGCTTCATGAGGCGAAGTAGAAACTTCAATACACGCCAAAACGTCAAAAATACAGGCAGGCTAACCATCGGAAACCAGAGCCATAGCATTGGTACTAAACAGCGTATGTAGCGAAATCTCTCAAAACTACAAATGTCGTTTTATAAAGTAACCAACGGTCAGTCACAAACGTAGTTCTCCGAGAACATGTGTGAACCACCGGTTACATGGGGAACCTGACGCTATCTTGCATGCACAAGTACGCCTTACACGCTTTGAAACTTGAGAAAGGGATCTTGTGGGAAACTCGGGAGTTCTGATTCACGTCTTAGACAAGGTAGGTTTTTCGAGAACATAGACAACCTTGTCGCAGGTCACACCTGCAGCCTGTGAGTGTTTCGCTAGCATATGTATATATTACATGCCTTAAAACAACGCAGCAGGCTTGTCGGAACGTAGGAACCATGCAAATCTTCTCTATACTGTTTCACTTCTTAGGATTCTCGCCAAGGGAGGGAGGATTCACGACGCTAGTCCTCGACTATATATATACAGCCAACGAACTTTAGTGTGTGATTCGCGTACGGATAGCAAGAGGCGCGAATTTAAAGTTCTGGCTTTTATCGATCCTTGGAATTCAATTTCCGTCGTATTTAAGTACGTCCTAGGGATTTGGAGCTCCATTCTTTTATGAGTCCCGACTCCCGACTCCCGAAAGGCCCCGAGTTACTTATGCGATAAGTTTTACACGTCTTCTGAATACTTCATTCATCTTGTCATGGAGAAATGATAGTTCTATATTGGCATACATATATGATCTAATTGAATGAAGTGAGCAAGCACGCCTAAAGAGTCATTTTTACAGCTTTTTCTTTTCTCGTACATACTAATTACATCAACGCCTTAAAGCGTTGTTTTTCCTTTCTTGGAAACGATAAGTAAATTAGCATGTACAACTATGATTAAGCTGTAATACACACGAGGCTAATGAACATCTTGTCCCCTTGATGGCGTCAATTTCCATTTCATTCCATTACCCTCGAATGCAAAGCTCAAGTATGTTGGAGAGGGGGAGAATGCTAGGTGGCACTCTTCATCCCGACATCCAATAAAGCTAGAGATTTCACCAAGGAGGGCTTGATAGGGTTACTCCCAAAGTTATTTTGGATTCCTTTTACATGATAACTTCTAGAGGGACTCTCCTATAATATAACTCCAAAAGGGATGTCCAACACTTGATTGTTTAACTAAGCAAGACCTCGTGTCAAGGAGTAATTGATTGAGTAGATTGTTTTCCTGAGCATGATCTAGTGTCAAGGAGTAGATTGATTGATTGTTTTCGGAATCTCAATGCTTTGGGGAAGGGAAGAAAGAGACAAGTAGATTAAGTTTTCCCTTTTCTCTTCTTACGCCCAAGAGGAGCAATGTTATGCCATGAAGGAAAATTGCTCCAAATTCCTCCCACAAAATCTATCATATGAGGACATACTTCTTGGTTTCAAGGAGAGGATGTCGTATGCGATGGAGTTCAAGAGCTCTTTTGTTTTTAAAATTAGCTCATGTTCCATTTTTTTTATTATGCCACAAGAAAATCACCTCTCTAAAAGCATGAGGGGTGCCACTAATAGGACATTGTTATAAAGTAAGTCTATGATCTAAGGGTCCGACCGGCTCAGACATACTATTGAAATTGGACATCGTTCGGTCACCCGTGTGTATGACCAAAGATCTCGAATTAGACTTACGTAGCAGGTCATGTTCTCTTGTAAACAAGTGATCCACTTAGCTTCGTGGTTAAGTATCAAGGGTGTGAAGGAGGAGGACTTGGGTTCAATCTGATGGGATACATGCATGAGAGTATTTTGCCCAAAGAGCTCTAAAACCTTCTAGAAGCATCCACTTGAGTTAACTAGGATACTTGGTGCACATGCAATTACATGGCCAACACATGGATAGTAATACTCCACCTGCCCAAGATGGAAGTCCCTTGGAGAGAGCTATATATAGAGGCATATGGTTGGGAGGAGAGTCATCCCTTTAGCATGTGTTGGTGGTCGTAAACTTCATTCTCTTGCATTGGTATCAGAGCTCTTAGGTTGAGGATCCATGGTGACCTTGATAGGTCCATCATCGTCTTCATTTTCTTCACATATAGAACGTTCATTTTTTGTGTGAGTTTCTTTTGAACACATAGGAGTTCATTCGTCACTTTCTTATGCATATCCCATAGAATTTTAGGTAGAAAAAGGTTAAGTTCAATAGATGTCATAGTTTTTTTCTTTGGAAATGATAAGTAAATTAGCGAGAGAAAATATAAAAACATGATTATGATGTAATACACACGAGGCTAATGAACATCTTGCCCCCTTGATGGGGTCAATTTCCATAACCCTCGAATACAAAATTCCAGTATGGTGGGAAGGGGGAGAATGCTAGGCACTCTTCATACCGACATCCAATAGGGCTAGAGATTTAACCAAGAATGGCTCCACAAGGTTACTGCCAAATCTGTTTGGATTCCTATTACATGATAACTTCTAGATCAGGGCTTCTCTTCTAACAGAATTCCAAAAGGATGTCCAACACTCGATTGTTTTCCTAAGCAAGATTTCGTGTCAAGGAGTAGATTGATTGAGTAGATTATTTTTCCTAAGCAAGTCCTAGTGTCAAGGAGTAGATTAACTGATTGTTTTTTGAATCTCAATGTTTTGGGGAAGGGAAGAAAAAGACGAGCATATTAAGTTTTTCGTTTTCTCTTCTTGCACCCAAGAGGAACAATGTTATGCCATGAAACGAAATTGGTCCAAATTCCTCCCGAGAAACTTGAGTCCTTTCTACAAGAGATTCTTGGTTTTTTATGTGTCCTCCACTCAAGAAGGATTTATCCACTATGCGGAATTAGATGGAGTCTCTTTCTCTAAAGTTTGAATGAGCTTTAGCATCTTTTCCAACTGATCCAAGCTCCTCTTTTGTAGATGGAGAAGGCATAATCATTATACTTGAAGAAGAATTACTTGCATTTATATCAACATGTTGCAAAGTAGAAGAACCACCAAGTCACTTGTTAACATCCACCACTATGTTCCGTAGTTTCTTTGCAACAAGAAAATTCTTCATCATGTAAGACCACAATGGATAATTGGTCCCATCAAGGTTCACTACAAGGAATATGGGTGCATAGCGACGGTTAAGGCGACACAATTTCGTTGCTATAAAATTGCAAAATGCGTCGCAAGAAGCGTCGAGTGCGGACCGTCGATAAACGACGAGCCAAACGATGTTTTTTTTTATGTGTGGCGCGACGGGATATGTGATGCTCGCATAGAGCGTTGCTAATACGACGATTTAAAAATGTGTCGCATAAGGGATGCTTTTTGCATCATATAAGTGACGCTAAAAAAATGTCGCTTATGAGACGCCAATTCCAGTGGTTTTTACGACACGTTACCATCACTTACATGACGGTCTGTTGACGAAAAAAATTTAAAACGTTGGAGGCTCCTCGATCGGCATGTTCACGCATCTGATCGAAGAGCTCTCCAACGTTCACAATTAAGCTGCACTTATGAGATGAAACAAGTATATGCAGAATTGTTGTTTTGCCTAAGCTCTATCTTATTGTCTCTCTCTGTCTTTGTTTCTCTCTTTATATGTCTTTCTCTCTTTGAATTCTCTCTCTCTCTCTCTCCCTCTCTCTTCTCTCTCTCTTTGTTTCTCTCTTTATATGCCTTTCTCTCTTTGAACTCTCTCTCTCTCTCTCCCTCTCTCTTATCTCTCTCTTTATTGCAGGTTATTCAAGAAGCTAACAAAGCAAAAAGTATGGCTAACTATTGTAAATAGAATTTCCATTCTTTGTATATCATTTGAATTGTGTTATTTTCATTAGATAACATACTTATTGATATGCACATATACACTTATACATGATGAAGATGCAAGTTCACACATGCACATACACACACATATATACACACAGATACATGTGCACATACACTTATTGATAACATGTATACACACTTATTGATATGCACATATACACTTATACATGATGAAGATGCAAGTTCACACATGCACATACACACACATATATACACACAGATACATGTGCACATACACACACATACACATGCATATGCACAAACATTTCTACAACCACATAAAAAGACTTGCATGCATGCATTATTGCATATATATGTACACATACACATATTAACATATACTTAAATACATGTATATGCACATCCACATGCATGCACATGGATGCAAATGGAAGTGCATCCACATGCACATGCATGTTTCATACATATAGTATACATGCATATACATACATTTGTATATGTTTATACGCATACACATACATATGCACATATGTATATATACACACACATACACATATATATGCACATACGTACACACACATATACACATGCACATACATACATATACACATATACATGCACATACACACATATACACATACAGTTACACATATACACACACATACACATGCACATGCACATACTCATATACACACATATACACTTAAACATGCACATGCACATACATACATATACACACACATACACATGATGCACATGCACATACTCATATACACACATATACACTTACACATGCACATGCACATACATACATATACACACACATACACATGCACATGCACATACACATACATACACATACAAACACATATATAGTTACACATGCACATGCACATACATGCATATACACATATACATATGTACATACATTCATCTACACACACATATACATGCACATACGTACACACACATTACACACATATACATGCACATATGTACACACATATGAATGAATTATATAATTAAAGTACTAAAAACATGCTTAATATAAACAATAATAACAATCAATAGAACAAAACTTTTCATTACTTAATACCATACACACAATTCAAAACATAACTGAAATGAAAAATATATAGATTATATATATATATATATATATATATATATATATATATATATATATATATATATATATATATATATATATATATATATATATATATATATATATATATATATATATATATATATGTGTGTGTGTGTGTGTGTGTGTGTGTGTGTGTGTGTGTGTGTGTGTGTGTAAATACATATAATCCAATATCATCATGATCATCATCATCATTAGCAGCATCATGATCAGGATTGATCATCCTCATCCTCATCATCATGATCACCCTGTGACAATCGAGATCGTCCCTCCTGTGTCTGTCTCTCCACCTCATCCATATCTGCCTCTCCATAATACTCTTGTATTACATATAACAAGCATAAATAAGTAAAAGAATTAAAACACTCATAAAAATAAAATAATTATATAAAATTCAATAATACTCACAAAGGCATTCGTATGATCTCGCATATACTCGCTCAAATGCCGATCCAAAATGTGTAGCATACTTGATCTCATGTTTCGTAGGATATCGGCCATAATCCTTTCGCTGCATTGAAACAAATAAAAAAGATTAGTTTCTTGCATTTTAACTAAAATAAAAAATATGCTCACAATAACACATATACTTACAAATGTAGCTACAATACCATGATGGCCCATTTGGCATAGGTGCGATGTGTGGCCCGACTCAACTCTCTTCTTTGCAACAGCCAGTTTATTTAAGAAAAAAGAAATACATAAATTAAATGTAAAAAATTACTAAAATATATGAAAATTATAAATATAAATTATTAATTTGTATACCTTCTCCTGAGGAAATGACTCCTCAAGACGTAGCTTTCTACGAAAAAACTACCACATCTCAGGTGGTATATTAGGTCACCTCTTATTTTTTTCCACCATACAATATCTCCTGTTAATTTAATCCCAAACAAAAAAAAATCAGAATACATACACATATATACACACACATACCCACATACACATATATATGCAAACATATACGCATACATATATGCATACATATACACATATACATACATATAACATAATCACACATTATATACATATCCACATATATGCGTACACACACATGCATGCATATACACTCATTCATACAAAATACATGCATTTATCCCACAATAATCTATATTTGTGTATATGTGAATATGTGTGTATGTGTAAATTTGTGTATGCGAATGTTTATGTATGTAAATAATCAGATTATTAATATCAAATACCATTATTTGTAGATTCTGATCAATAAGATGGAACTCCACCACTGTCTCCTCATCGTGCAATGACTATATATTGTAAGTATATCAAACATTTAATTTTAAATATATTTGATGGATACATAACTTATATATTTTTTTGTTTCTAATTATAATTAGATTCTGATCAATCAGAGGGTGCTCCACCACCTCCTACCCATGCAACAACTTCACATGTGTCCTTTGATAGGAATTATGATGAATTTTACTATCAAGACCATATTATATGTTGGTGTAACTCTTGTTATGGCACGTATCGAAGACCACAATTGGAATGTATTGAACAAGAGGGAGAGTATGGTACTTTTGGGCGTGCACCATCACCTGGTCAACGTGATAATGCTTGGGTATGTATTTTTTATATAAATTAATGTCATTATTTTATTTAAAAACCATATACAAAATCAAATTATTGTTGATATACAGTAATACTTGCTCGATGATGATAATTTTTCTCATAATGTTAATATACCTCGTACACATCATGGACTTGCTGTTCATCAATTACAAGCAGAGGTTTCTAGAAATCCTCTACCTCCTAATTTAGAGACTGAAACGGTTGGAGATTATCCATTGCCAGCTCATGATCGTTCTCTAGTACAAATATATGATAGATGAAGATATGGAGGATGGAATAGAGGACCACTTCCTTTAGATGGAGAGGTTTTCAACTTTTGGGGTAATCACTATATGATTGGTCCATCCACTATTACTAATGATGGTCGTGGTCTCTTTATTCTAAAGGATTTGTATGTGCCTCCGAACTCTGAAGTCACTCTTATGTCATTTTGTGGTCCCATATATGGATGGGGAGATTGGCATCGACTTTCGTGTTATGTTCAAAGCATGACTACTTATGGAATATGCTTGAATGCAGCATCCCTTACTATTAGAAGGATTTTACATGCAGAAAATGAAAGATTATATATTGATGGAAGACCTTACATGCATGGAAATATAGCAGGTGCAATAAATAGTAGTCGAGGGTTACATAATAGTTCAAGGACTAATTGCACATTTGAGGAGCGTGAAAATAGTCATGAATCACCATACATGAGTAGAGATGTATCAAGATACATAGTTGTCAATGTTATTACTACATTACATGCTAGTGATGAACTATTAGTGAATTATGGATGGCGTAGACCTCCAAGAGCACCTTTTAGCTAGAGAGAATGAAAATTTTATATCCATATTTAATAACTTATATATTTAATTTTATGTTTAAAGCTTACTTTTTATTCATTTATGGAATACTAATGAATTTTATTTATATGTGTAGATTCCAACATATGATGTTGATGATATTCCTCCACACCATTCACAATTGGTAGTAAGACCTCATTTATCAGAAGCTTCTATGAGGAGGCTATGCAAAAGTGATCCTGTGGAATATGCAAGGTTGAAAGATCTATATTCAAAAGAAGATAAAGTACAAGATTTGTGTGACAATGATGAAGATGATGGCATGACAGATTTTATTGATTGGTATCAGAATGACAGTGAGAGCATTGATATTTCTAAAAATGAGAAATATCTTTGAGAGGAATGTCTAAAGCATGTATATGAAGGAAGTCGTTTGACATGACTAAGTGCAAGCTTACTTATTCTCAATCTTCAAAATCGTTGTGGATGGAGTAATGTATCTGTTTCAACACTATTAAGGTATAATTTTCAATTTTCTATATATATATATATATATATATATATATATATATATATATATATATATATATATATATATATATATATATATATATATATATATATATATATATATATATATATATATATATATATGCATATATAAACATACACATAATATACATGAATGTATACACACGTATAAACATACACACACATATACACACATACACATGTTATGAGAGTAAGACCAAATTATAGATACCTGTATCGAATGAAGATGTTTTGTCCATCTAGGCTTTAGAATTGTCCACCCAACCTTTAGAATCTTCTTGAAACATATGTTTCTCCTATTTTAGTCGACTTAATACCTGTGCTGCTAACTCTTTTGCATACAAATATTAAGTATCAGTTAGCTATGCAGGTATTAAGTCATGTGTAAAATGGGAGGAGCAAATTTATCTCGAAGATTTTGAAGGATGGAAAAATAATTTTAAAGGATGGGTGGAAAAAAAGTGTCCATTCAATGGAGGTTTTTATTCTTACTTTAGCTAAGGTAAGAACAAAAACCTACATTGAATTGACACTTTTTGTCCGCCGGTCCTTTAAAACTATTCATGCATCTTTCAAAATATTCGCGAGAAATTTGATCCTCCCATTTTACAGATGACTTAATACCTTCATAGCTAACTGATACTTAATATTTGTAAAAAGCTTAGCAAGATAGGTAATAGATAGATTATAAAATGAGAAACTGCCAGACGATTCAATGGTCTAGATATGAAAATATGCAAACCACAATATACAAAAAAACAATTAAAAACGAAATCAAATATACATAGCTACACATGCATACACACATATACATACATACATGCATACACATTCATACATATATACACATACATACATAAATACATACACATGTATACACACATACATATACATATATGCATACACATATGCATACATATATATACATACATATACACCTATAAAACACATATACATACATATATACATATACACATACACATATGTATACGCATGCACATGCTTATACACATGCACATACACATACACATAAGCATACACATATATAAAATTATATGCATATATGTATATTTATTTATTTACTTTTCTTAATATATCTTTTTTTTATGAACTTACAGGTTATTATCTAAAAAGCTTTTACCAAATCAGAATATTCTTCCTACCTCACATGATGAAATGAAGAAGATAATCAACAATCTTAATATAGATTATCAATGTATACATGCATGTCCTAATGATTGTATTTTATATAGAGGTGAATATGCAGACTCTTTGACATGTCCCAAATGTCAATCTCCTCCATATAAGGACGAAGAAGGTAAAATCCCAAAAAAGGTATTGAGACATTTTCCATTGGCTCCACGGATTAGACATATGTTTCAAAGCCCCAAATTATCAAAGCTTTTGACATGGGGACATGATCATAAAAGTACTGATGGAATAATCAAAATTCCTCATGATAGTGTTGCTTTTCATCATATTGATTCTACATGGCTTGAATTTACACAAAATCCACAGAATCTAAAGTTAGGAGTTGCATTAGATGGGGTTAATCCATTCTCCATGAGATCCAGTAAATGGTCAACATGGCCTGTGGTAGTCATAAACTACAATCTTCTGCCATATCTTAGCATTAAAAAGGAACATTTAATGCTTTCACTTTTAATCCCAGGCAAAAGATAAGTTAAAGATATGAATATATATCTTGCTCCTCTTATTGAAGATCTCCAAGAGTTATGGAGAGGTATTAATGTCATTGATGTATCGAAAAGCATCAATGAAAGGCATATTACGGTTCGTGGTATTGTGGCTTGGACTATTCACGATTTTCTAGGATATGGTGTTTGTTCAGGTATTTATGTAATTTTTTTATTCAATATGCATATAAATAAATGTGACTTAATCTAATTATATTTTTATCATTTTCATGATGCAAGAATATCTACTAAGGGTTATAAAGCTTGTCCATATTATGGTTTTTGGTTGAGATCAATCTATAGTAAGAATCTCAACAAAAATATTTATCTTTGACATCGACGATGCACTCGTAGAGAACATATCAATATGACATTCTTTGGAGTACCGAAAAGAGTTAAAAGTATTTCATCTTCTTGATCCTATACATATATTCAAGAATATTGGTTATTCACTATGGCAACATCTTCTTGAACTAAAAGATACCATAGCATCAAGGAATGATTTGAAAGATCAAAACTCAAAACCAAAGTTATGGCTAGTTTTTGATAGACATCGATAGGAAACGACTTATGCACATGCTCCTTGGGTACTTACAACAAAAGAGATACAAACTATCAACAATAGAATTCAATTGATTAGGACTCCTACAAGATATGGAGCATCTTTTCAAAACATGTTTACTATGGATGATAAGAGCTTATCTGGGTTAAAGACCCATGACTGGCATAACTTTTTGAAACATATTTTACCTTTGGTTATCGATGGATGTATGATGAAAGGAGTACGAGATGTGATCTATCGTCTTGGATCAGTTATAAGGTAATTATGATACTTTTCTATTTAATATGTATAAATATTTCGTATCTTTTATTTTTTAATTAACTTCATTATAATTTTTTTTTTATAATTTGTATAGGTGGATTACATCAAAAGAGATTGAAAAAAACTCTATCCCACAAAAAAAACGTGAATGCAAAGAGCTACTATGTTTGATGGAGAAAAAGCTCCCTACTTCATTTTTTGATATTCAGGTTCATTTATTAGTCCATCTTGTAGATGAAATAGAGATTGGAGGTGTTCTCAACACTCGATGGATGTTTTGGGTCGAGCAATTTATGGGAATAGTAAAAGGTTATGTGCGACAAAGAGCGAAACCAGAAGGATCCATGGCAGGGTGTTGGATGCTTGAAGAGTGCATGTATTACGTTAGTGAGTACCTTGAAAGAGTTCATGAAGAAGCTCCACATGCATGGACCAACGAGTCTTCTTCAAAAATAACAGATGAGGTATTATCAAGTAAGGGATGAAGGGCTTTGGTGTGCAGAACAAGAGGAGGAAGGAGGAGATGGAATGAGAGAGAAGAGAGGAACGACACGCGGATATGCGTGGGAGCCTCGAAACCCACATAATGAACTCTCGTGAGGCAATGCTCTATATATGATGTATATATATGAATATGGGGGTAAGGTCACATGACCCTTACATCCCCAACAATCTCCCACTTAAGGGTCAATGAGACCATAAGTGGTAACATATACAAAGAATGATGTAGGACTATATACTAATGTACAGGAAGAGTCCGGATCTCTACCCATACCAGATCAGCCTACACCAACTGCCTCGAACAAGGTGTATCCATGCACCTCAAACTGCTCTAGACTCATACCGATAAGAGTCGAGCTCACATCTGACTGATGCAAGAACTGATGAAGTTCTTGCAAAGCTCCCACTCGCTCTATGCCTGTGTCAATCATCGAATGACTGACAACTCCAAGTGCAAATGCTCCAATAGCAACTGCAACATCTGGTCTCGAGCATAATAACTCATACATCAGACTCTCGAATGCTGACAAAGCATGTGCTATCCTGGCTAACCTAAGTATGTCAGCCATGCCTATATCCAAGGCATCCAAAGCACCATCATCAAGACCACCATGTCCTGACATATCTGTGTCAATATCTAGCATGAGAGAATCCAAGAATGACTGCATAACAGCTGACTCATCAGCATCCAAATCAGCCATCCTCTCAACCAAGGATGTGTGTAGCTGTGCACCCTGAGAGCTAAACTGCTCTATCACACACTGTGTATCATGAGAGCAATCATGCTCTATCACACCAAGTGTATGATCATGCTCCACATGAGCTAACTGCACAACATCAACACCAAGATCCAAGTGATGATCACACTCTAACTAAGTGTCATCACAATGCTCTATATGAGCATCTACATCATGCTCTAAAGCATCCAACTGATCATCCAAAGTATGCTCTGTAAGAGCATCCACACGATCAACCAAACCATGCTCTACATAAGCAACATGAGCATCTAAAACATGCTCTACATGTGCATCCATCTGAGCATCTGAATCCTGCCATACATGTGCATCATGAATGTCACTAGACCTATCTGTAGGTAGACAAAATGAGACATGACGAGTCTCACATCGCACATAAGGCTCAACTCCCACTGAGACGAGACTGTCTCTCACATGAAGTACCTGCAGTGGATACCTGTGCCCGATCCTAGCACCTCTGACAAGCATAAGCTGTCCCAACTGCAACTGAAAATGATGCTCACCAAGGAATGCATAACATCTGCTCTCATGTAACTGGCTAACTGAAATCAAGCTCATAGGGAATGAAGGCACATAATGTACATGTCTAAGAATAAGTGATGCTCCACTAGGTAGCATAAAGCATACATCTCCTGCACCCTCAATGTCATATGCCGTACCATCAAACATGTGCACACATCCACGACTCTCACCTGAGAATCGACAAAACCACTCACGATGTGGAGTAACATGAAAACTGGCTAATGCATCAAGCAACCAAGCCATATGTGTGCTATCTAATGAGCAAGAGGAATCATGAGATGAACCATAGGAGAAAGTGATATCACCATCACTGGCATAATCAACTGCCATAGAATCTCTTGAAACCACTACCTGATCTACATCACGTGCATGTCTATGATGTCATCGTCGCATCCGCCTGAAGCAACGTCATCGAATATGGCCCTCATGACCACAATGCCAACATCGAAGTCGTCGATGTGATCTATGTCTCACATGAGTCAATGGATTGGCATACATATCATGTAGTCTCTGCCATAATGCACTACTCATCTCCTCATACATAACAGACTCATATATAGAATCCACAAGCTGTAATCGGATAGTGGAGCTGGCCAATGCATCCATATCCATCCATACGTGGTCGGGCATGTCACAAGGCCTCTGTGCATCTCTATGCACATACATGTGTAACCCTGCACGAACCAATATATGCCACATCTGAGCTTTCCATCTCGGAAAGTCAGTCCCATCGAATCGAGAAGACACCATGCTGGCAATCCAAGACTAGCAATGTAACAAGAGACTCGAACAATACTCTATCCTCAATCGGATCACACATGCATATCCATATGCATAACTCATATCACATATGTCTCTGTGGAGAAGAAAACCATGTGAACCACCTGTCACATAACCATGCATCTAGCATGCATATAAAACCATGAGCATAAGCCTGCTCACCAAGTCTCCAAAGTAACCAAATAGATGTGAAAGAATCCTGGCAAAATTTCGACAGAGTATCCGCTGTAAACTGAGCAATCAAACAAGATAACCAATAACAAAAGAACAATGAGTAATCTGTCACCACCTGTCACTGATCCAACCAAAGATAATGACAACTACATATGCCAAAAACTGATGGCAATACATGCCAATATAATGGTGATGCACCTCCCACTCAAGAATGAATCATGTAAGATGGTTTAACCTATCACAAATAACTTGTGACCAAGTCCAAATAAATGGAGATAAACAATGATCCAAAGCTATCGCACAAGCTTCAAGATCCACTAGAGCTCCTTTCTAGCATAAAAGCCAATGAAATTTCGACAGCATCTCCTCTGTAAAATGGACTCTAGAACCAAAATAACCAAGTGGGAATCACCATCCACAACATCAAATCAATGAACATTTGCTAATAGAATAGCAAATCAAGGTGACAAATAAGTATGCAACTGAGGCTTCAATTTAGATCATGTACCTGCAAAAAAAACAAAGATACAAGTACCAACTAAGATCCAATGTCAACTCTCACAAAAGTATGTGCAAGTAACCAAGTGGCATAAGCAAGATATAGACCACAATGCCACTATACATCTATGATCGAACTCATGATGACATAAACCTCAAAAAGGAGTATACCACAATGTCATCTTACATGCCAAACACGTGACAAGATCATGCTCTACTCTCATATGGAGGAGCTACCACAATGATCATACATGTACAATGCCTTGAAGCTCTAAAAATAAGAGCTTGCACACCAAAAATTCTCTCTCGAAGAAGTTCCAAAGCAAATTCAACCTCCAAGTGCAATTAGGGTTCTTATAGCATAAATGTGTTGCTCTGTGTTTTGCTACCTAAAACTTAGAATTTGGATCTGAGTTCTTCTGCAAAGTTGTAGCTATCTTTCCAAGCTACGCACAGCAAGTTGAATCATCACATTCCAAGCTGTAAAACTCAAGTTATGACTCAAAAACCGACCTTCTGTCGTACTCAATGTAGATTCGTCTTCTACAATACTCTGCGTTTTTCAAATTTTCAGCGGTCTAAAACTCCGAACCAGGTTCTGAGCCCTTCTGCGAGGTTGTAGCTTTTTGTGTTAGCTACGCACAAAACTTTAAAACGCATCAATCTGAGCTTCCTACCTTGAGTTATGACCGAAATACTGAACAGCTGTCAAGAGATGTCGACATGCACTTCTACTCCTTCTGACCTAAGCTTCCATTGAAGCTTCTTGCACACCAGCCTTCAGCATCCTCTGATACCAATGAAGGGCTTTTGGTGTGTAGAAGAAGAGGAGGAAGGAGGAGATGGAGGGAGAGAGAAGAGAGGAAGAGACGTGCGGACATGCGTGGGAGCCTCGAAACCCACATAATGAACTCTCGTGAGGCAATGCTCTATATATGATGTATATATATGAATATGGGGGTAAGGTCACATGACCCTTACATCCCCAACAAGGGAGTTCCATTTTTATTTACATTTCAAGAAAAAAATGATGTTTCTACTTTTGTAGCATATAATAGTGAATGCATGCAAGCATTCCTTATCGAGTACGAATAGGAACTTCAAAATCTCCGAAGTAAGAGGCGAAGAAACAAAAGATATAGACGTAATCTCAATAATAATGAGATTACAAATATATCTTCTTTCACGGATTGGCTATATAGTCGTTTGCAAAGTGCCAACGCAAATAATGAAGAAATATCAGATGACCAGAGAGAGTTAATGATAGGTTGTGAACAAAAGGTAATTTTATTTTAATAATATTATTCTTTCTTCATATATGTATATTAGTTTCTATTTACTAATTTATTTTTTTTTTGCAGGCTCGAATGCTCACTAATATGTGGGATTTTGGACGGCATATTAGAATCAAAGCCATTGATTCTTTACGTAAAACAGAGGATTCTAGTATTGTTGCTTCTTTCAAGCAACTATCACGTGGTAGCTCAAAAGACACGAACCTTATAGATGGTGAACTTGGTTACGTAGGAACTATTGTTGGTATCTACGAAATTTCATTTCATACATTCAAACAAGTAGAAAAAAGTTTATATTTTTTATGATAGAGTTAGTTATTTTTTTAAGAACCTAATAATGGGTTTCTGTTTTTATATATTTTGATAGGTCATTTTGAAGGTTGACTGGTTTCGAGCCGAGTATAAAGGTAGTATCCACATTAAGAAAGGAATTATCTGAGTTTTGGGCAATTGATTCTTCCAAGGTAATGTATGCCTAATTATTTTATATATAGCTTTATCTTCGAGGAGCAAATTTTTATCATGTATGTATGCATATGTGTGTGTATTCATGTGTATTATGTGTATACATGTGTTAGTATGCATATATATGTATTTCATGTATATGTATGTGTGTGCATATGTTTGATATATGTATACATGTGTTAGTATGCATATGTGTATATATGCATATGCATTTGTGTATATATGCATATGCATTTGTGTAAAATATTCATGCATTCATGTAATATATGCAAGTGTTTATAATTGTGTATGCATGTATTAGTATACATTTGTGCATGTAGGCATGTATATGTGATGTGTACATGTATATATGTATATGTATCTATGTATAAATGTGTACATATATGTAAATATGTATGCATGTATATATATCTATGTGTGCATTTTAGGCATGTATGTGTGATGCATAATGTATCAAATCGATTTTATATTTATGTATGTGTATCTACATGATGTGTATATATCTTTATATATATTATGATCCTCATTGATTCGAGTAGCTATATATAGAGGCATAAGGTTGGGAGGAGAGACATCTCTCTAGTAGGACGTCGGAGGAATAGATGCAATGTGTACATATACTTCAATCATATGGCTAAAAGGCTGAATTAGAGTTTCTAAATTAGGGGTTTTAAAACCCTAATATCAAAATTAATGTTTTTGAATTAGGATTTTTGAAATAGGATTTATTTATTTATTTATTTATATATAGATATCTAAGTGTGTGTGTGTGTGTGTGTGTGTATATATATATATATATATATATATATATATATATATATATATATATATATATATATATATATATATATATATATATATATATATATATATATATATACATATATATATATATATATATATATATATATATATATATATATATATATATATATATATATATATATATATATATATATATATATATATATACACATATATATACACATACATTTAGATATATCAATATGCATGTGTGTATGTACGTGTTTCTATATGTGCATATGCATGTGTGTATGTATGTGTATCTATATGTGCATATGCATGTGTTGTGTGTGTCTGTGTATATATGCTTGTAAATATGATTATATGAGTCTATGTGTGTGTACATATGATTATGTATGTGTATGTGTATGTGTATGTGAGTATGTGTATGTGTCTATGTGTATTCATTATATGTGTGTAAGTGCATGCATGTGTATGTGGTGTGTAAAAATGTGGATGTATGTGTGTGTATGTATAAATGTGCATGTATGTGTATATGTTTGTAAATGTGCATGTATGATGTATATGTGTGTGTATGCTTGTATTTGTACCTCTAGTCTCATTCTGTTGGCAGTGGTCAGGGTTGTCAAGGACTTACGAGACAAGGAAGCCAACAAGAAGGGCCAACTAGCCAAAGCAATCAACGGAGATCTAACAAATAGGCTTATCATTTGTTCATGAATTAATATTTCCCAAATAGTGATTTTAGTCACTACACACCATTGTAAATATGATTTTTGATTATTCATACTCCATTTTGTACAAGTCGAGGAGTCCTCGAGCTTGAGGAGTATTAGTAGTATTTATGCACCAATTTTCATAATTTTCAGAGCTCGTTTGAGCCTCCAAAATAGCCTTAGAACCTAATTTTTTAACTAGGCCGGACACTAAGTCTGAACAGGACCAAAGCTAGTCAAAAACTATAAATAGAGCTAGAGAGCTCATTTTTGGAGCTAGCTTGTTGTAGATTTGAACTTGTATGAGACATTTGAGTAATCTAAAGAACTCCATTGTTGCTCTCTTTGTCTTACCGTGTGTGCACGTGTGTGTGTATGTGTGTGCACGTGTGTGTATGTGTGTGCGCGTTTGTGTGCTTCTCACTCACACACTTGTGCCATCACTTGTTCGAGGTCTTCATACCATCCTCTTGTCTTCCCGGATTGACATTAAAGGAGGTGCTACTCATCACTGAGCTACACCAAATTTTGGCGCCGTTGCCGGGGATCGAGCTTTGAGGATGAGCGTGTGATGGTAAGATGTAGAGTTGTGACGTTGGCGTTGTAGGTAATTTCTTCATTTTTCCTTATTTTTCTCTTTTTTACTTCACCATCATCATCACCATCATCATCCTCACCATCTCCCACTTCCATCTCCATCATCGCAAAAAATTTCAATTTTTTGGTCATATCTCCTTCCCCCTTCCATTTCCTTCATTTCACTTGCAAGAGAGAGCGAGAGAGTGATTTGTGTGCACTGTTTTTGCATGTTTCTTGAGTTTCCTTGTAGGTTTGGCTGTATCATCGTCTCCAGCAAGCCGCGTAGGTACGGAAAAGCTCTGCGCAGTCTCCGGGGCGTTGACCTCTGTCAATCGCGATTGACAGAGAAATCGCTCCTTTGGTAAAACAAAGTGCACCACTATGATACACATCTTGAGCACATTCCAAATCACTTTTCAAAACTAAAAAATTCCGTGTCTTTTTGTCAATCACGACCGACATTGTCGATCGCGATCGACAGCCATGATCGACAGAAGATGACAATCGCAATTGACACCATTGATCGCGATCGAAAGCCACGACCGACACCTCTATCAGTCGCGATTGATGTCGTCGATTGGGACCGACTAAAATTTGACGATTGACACTAGAATTCGCGTGTACACGTGTCCCTTGCGATGTATAGACCCCCAATTGACTGAAATTATGGCGAAAATTGCGGAAGAAGTGTCGATCACGATTGACATCATCAATCCCGACTGATAGACCCCACGATCGACTCTGTCGATCGTGATTGACACTGTCAATCGTGACTGTTTACGAAATCCGTTCGGGGTGATCTTAGGCTTGTTGGAAAGCTCGTGGGGAGTACTACCAAAACTTCCACTACTTACGGTAAAAATAATACGTGGATTATTAGATAGGGTATTTTGAAGTTGACCATACCTTGGGGTAGAAAGACTGAGGGATCTTCAGGATTGTTTTCCATAAAGGTAAAAGGCAATTTGGTCTATGAGATGCATGAATGAAAATGGTATGTGGTGGCAACTAAATTCAAATCTTGAGCTAACTTTGGGACTTTAACAGGTCCACTAAGAACTTCAAAAGGCGTTCAAGGCAAGAGTGAGTGCAGGCTTGGGAACACATCTCCTGGGCTTACAAGGGCAGAGGATAAGCCTCTCAAGGTTGGATCATTCTCAACTTCCTTTGTCAATTCCTAGCTTAGGCTAAGTGCGAGTAGTGCTAGAAGTAAGTCAGGGTGACGATAAGCATCTATCAAGTTGAAGACTACCTAAATACTCAAGTCCAAGCTGAAACATAATCCCTGTGTGCGACCGATAACTGTAAAGGAAAGAAGTTAACGTGGCACGATCAACTTAAAGTGTGAAAATTAACTCAAGTAATCCTAACAACGTGATATCAGACAAGATCATAAACACGATAATCAACTAAAAAAGAATCCAGTAACTGATACAAAAGAACTCAGCAACGAGGTTGTACTTGGGAAAATTGGGTCTATTCAATAGGCATACGAACCTTAGATCAGGACGACGCCTAGGGAGAGATAGATAGAGTCTTAGGTCTTCAGAGGCTAGTGTCAATCATACTGCTAGGTCTTGGGCTCAGCAGTTGAACCATTATTCGCACTACCCTAGCTCTGAAACTAGCGAGTCCGAGATGTCTGATGGTATAGAGAGACCCACAAGAAGTTGAGGCATGCCATACTTACAGAGGGTTGAAGGCCCTTACAAGACCAAGCTGGAATACCTTAGGACCAATTGATTAGGTGCTTGCATCTATGAGGACAGCCTATGAGTGCCAAATGTGGTCCAAAATCAAAGTGTTATGTATCAAAAGATAACTCTTGACCTGTACTATCCAAATATATGATAAAAAATCTCTAGAAATTTTGATCAGTTTTGACCATCTTTGACTTGGGTTTGACCATGGTTATCAATAACTGAACGAATATGAAAATATGTATGATTCTTCTTGTGCAAGATTGCATTTCCGATAGAAGGATCTATAAATTCATGCACAACTTTCTAGGCCAAATAGTGCAGAGAATATGAGGAAGAGGCTGCTGAAGTAAGCAAGAAGATCGCACAGGTACTCAAGTGGACTTATGGGCTGGATATTTCACCTTTCCAAGTCATAATCTGTTGGTCCAGAGAGACAATTTGGTCTTCAAAGAGATGTATGCCAGAGCCAATATATGCAGAGATACATAAGGATCTATAAATTCATGCACAACTTTTGAGGCTGAATAGTGCAGAGAGTCGGAGGAAGAGGGTGCTAAAGTAAGCAGGAAAATTGCAGAGGTACGGGCTCATATTTCACCTTTCCAAGTCATACCCTATTGGTCCAGAGAGACAATTTGATCTTTGACGAGATGTATGCCAGAGTCAATATATGCAGAGATAAATAATGTCTTCTATTGCAGATTGATGTGATTACAATAATTGGCATGTGATTTTATAGGCAAAATTGAGAAATCAAAAGATATGGGAAAATAAAAGTATACATAAGTAAAAGCATACACACATAATCACAATATGAGAAAAATAAAGTAAAAGAAAAATAGTTATGAAAAATAAAATACAATCTCCATAGCTTATCTATTTGAAGTAGATCCTCTTCTGTTACAGGCTATGGAGATTGTGAATTGATATTATGGTATATGCTATCTTGTAACTTCATGTACTTCATCATGGAATGTATGGAATATATGAAGCTTGGCTCTTCATCATGGAATGTACGGAATATATATGGAGCTTGGCTCCTTCAATCTCTCTTATATCTTGTCTATTCTCCACTTTCAAAGGCTCTATATATTATAGAATTTCAAAAAATAAAAAAGTTGGTGACTAGAGTTTCACCTTTTAACTTACATTATACCCGCACGATAATATGTGAGCATTGAGCAACTTGCAATTTTACGCATCAACATTGAATCGTCATTCATGAGGTTAATTTTTAAGCATCCAACACACTAAAACTTCAGACTGCGAGTTGTAGCTTCATGAGACGAAGTAGAAACTCCAATACTCGCCAAAACGTCAAAAATACAGGCAGGCTAACCATCGGAAACCAGAGCCATAGCATTGGTACTACTAGACAGCGTGTGTAGCAAAATCTCTCAAAACTACAATAGCCAACGGTCAGTCACAAACGTAGGTTCTCCGAGAACATGTGTGAACCACGAGTTTTTTTTTTTAATAAAAAGAAGTTCGGCGTTAGCCTATTCTCCCGGACTTTAATTAAAATAAAGAGGAAAAGCTACAAGTGAATGGGACTAGTGCCCATGGGACCCCCCAAATCCCACAAAGCAGGGGAGGAGTATGGTAAGCTAGAGGGCATTACAAATGAGGTGGATAAATCTATCATCACCCTCATGTGGGACCCATTTGGGTTTCAACTTGTTGTTTTCGAGGAGATAAATACAGTGGTGTCTGAACGGTGGAGATCTCTTATCTCGGGAGATTCTTTTACCTAAAAGAAACAATGCTTTCTCGATCGACCATTCCTTAGGAGTTTGGCCAAAATTGATAGCACATCGCTCCCTCCAAATCTTCCAAAGGGTCTCACTCCTGATGGCGTTCCATAGCCTCGATGAGCAGCCGACCACCTCACCTAACAGCACCTGTTGCCAATTGATTTGGTGCGTGAGTCTCAAGACCCGTGTCACGTGATGCTAGACAACACGAGACTTAGGGCAATCGAAGAACAGGTGAGCTAAATCTTTGATGGATCAATGGCAACGCTTGCACCATGGCGGCACACCACAGATTTTGTTAGCCCTTGCATTGGACCAGATTCCCTTATGCAAGATCTACCACATGAGAATCGACTTTTTGATCTCAATTAGGGGGTGCCAAATAGACATGAACTTTAGTTCCCATCGAAGTTTGGTCCAAGAAAGGCACTTGTTAAGGGTGTGATGAACATCTAAGTTCTCTTTGAAGTTGGGGATTTTGGATATTTTCTTACCATTGCTCTATTTGAGGCCCTCTAGGCAAGGAAGATCCTGTCCGGAGAGAAGGCAGGTAGTTGAGCGGTCCCACGCCAAACATCTGCCATGAAGAAGAGTCCATTCCTCGAGGGTAACTCTAAGACTTGGGTCTAAGTCTTCGAACCTAATCCACTGGTTGGTCTCTTGCTTCCAGAGCTGTTTCCACTGTTTGAACCCCTTCTTCCATAACCGCTTTGCAGTTTGGAGGTTCCAAGGCTCCACTCCTCTAATGCCGCTGATCGGGAACCAGATAGAGTCATTTTGTCTTATCCCAGCCGCCCACTTCCACTCATCACTGATTCTGATGAATTCTTTGGCCTTGTTCCAACTCTTCCATAAAAAACACACGAGGCTAGAGCCTTTAGGGGACACCGGGAGGGGGGAGAACAAAAGCGTGAGAATCTCTATGTCCTTCCAACCAGGATGGCCAACAAAGGTAAGGTCTTTCAAGTTTCTGAATATCAATTTAGCCCAAGAGGACTCACTATTGCTCCAAGCCTTGATAAGCCACTTAACCGCCAGCTTGTCAGCCAACCCAACGAAATCCAAAAGTACCCAATCCCCCTGAGTCTTTCAAGCTAATGCAAGTTTCCCAGTTGATTTTGGGGATCCCCCTCCTATTGGGGTCCCCAATCCAAAGGAAGTTTCTGCAGATTCTTTCCACTTTGGCCAACTCTTTCTCCTTCGGTCTCCAACACGAGATAAAGTAAATAGTCGTTGAAAGCATAAATGTGTTAACAACCATAGCACGCCCTGCCAAGTTGACTTGCATACCTTTCCAATGATTTAGTTTGCTATCCAGCTTGGCCAGCACCCAGTTCCATCGTTGGTCCATTGTGATGTCGAAGCCCATCGGGATGCCGAAAAGACGGAAGACTTGACCTCTAGGGATAGCTTGACACCCTTGATCTAGCAATAATTGGGGTGGGGGTCCGTGGATTGCTCTGAAAGCAGTTTTCACATGGTTGATTTTTGAACCTGACGCCACACAAAAGGTGTCAAGGCAACTCTAGAACACCTCAATGCTGTTCATATCATTATGCACAAAGGCATTCATATCATCGGCGAAGAGTCTAGCAATCATATGGCCGTGGTTTAGAGTTAGGGAAAGACCCTTGAGATTGACGGAGTCCATGTGATGCTTTAATAGGTGACTGAGGCCGTTCGAGGCAATAGCGAAGAGTAGAGGAGCTAGAGGGCAGCCTTGCCTGATAGATCTTTTTAAACGTATAGGCTCAGAGAGCTTACCATTGATATTTATTCTAGTTGAAGCGTTTCCGAGAAGAGTGGAAACCATTTTCGTGAACTTTTGGCTACATCCAAGGTCTTTCAGTGATTGGAGAATAAAGCCCCATTCCAATCTGTCATATGCTTTGTCGAAGTCGATCTTAATGAATACTAGATCTTGAGCAGACTCCTCAGCAAATGTAAGGCCTTCCCAAATATCGACAATTGCTTCAAGTATCGATCTACCTTTGACAAAACCCTTCTGGTCCTCACAAAGCCATGACTTTAAATGACAAGAGATTCTGTTGGCGATAACTTTGGCAATTATCTTGTATCCAGTTTGGAGCATGGTAATCGATCGCCAATTTTCAATTTTGTTCTTATCTCCCCTTTTGTGAATTAACTTGATGACGCCATTATTAAGGCACTCAGGAAGGGCACCGAAGGAGAGAGCCTCGAGCCACACCAAACGTAATGGGGTGGCCACCACATGCTTGAAGGACTTGAAAAACTCATTGGTGAGACCATCAGGACCTGGACTTTTTCCATTGGGAAGAGCGTCGATAACCTCGATAATTTCGTTCTCGGAAATGTTAGCTTCCAAAAGAGACTTCATGTTATGAGGGAATGAGCTACCCTTGAGATGGTAGCCATGCAGTCATGCCTGTGCGGGGAAAGAGGAGTCGAGATCCCGAGAAGATGGGTAAAGTGCTCGACGATGATAGATTTGTTCTCGATTTCCGTGCTACATTCGATCCCATTGTTATCGACCAAGAAGGGGATGAATTCCCTAGCTTGTTTCTTTTTGAGGATGTTACACATCTCTTTCGTTGGTTTGTCGGCCTTCCCCGCCCACCAGTCTTTGAAGAATATTTGAAGATTTTTCCTTTGAACCTCCTCCTCAAATCTTAGTCTTCCCCTGATTTTCAAAAGACCTTGCTGGCATTGCAAGTTACCTTTATTCACTTATTCTTCAAGTCTTGAGAGTCTCCGGTATTACCATTTCTCTTCTTTTTTTTCAAATATCTCTTATGGCCTTATGAGTCTTGATCAGAATTTGCCAAGTCCTTTCCACCGCGCTTCTCCAGAACTTAGCCGATTCATTACAGCAGGCAAAGGCCTCTGCCCAAACTACAGAAATTTCTTCGTGGATAGAGGGGAGGGAAAACGACGTCTGACAAGCGTGAAACCAAGGAGCTTTCCGGAGTGTGGGGATCGGTTTGAAAGATAGAGTAATTGGATAGTGGTCTGAGATAGTCAGGTCCATGTGTTGGGAGATCGAAGGAATACCCCACTGGAGGATCGTGTTTTGGTCGATGTAACATCTATCAAGTCTTGCTTTCCTCAGAGAGTCCCCCAGTTGGAGGTTAGACCAGGAGAACCCCTTCATATCTTTCACCTCGATCAAGTCGAGATGGAGCTTGATTTTATCCCATATCTCTTTCTCCTGACCGTCAATAATTTTCCCCTTGTTATTCCAACGGTCCTCAGGAAATTCAACCATGTTGAAGTCCCCACAAAGCAAAATATTGTGTGAGAGGGAGTCGAGGGAAGTCCAAGTGTCGATTCTATCTGTCTCACCATTAGGGGCATAAAGTGAGACCACGGTGAACTGATAAGGGAACCCGAAAGAAGCAGCAATCCAGTGATGATTTCGATCTTCAAGAGTCGAGGTCAACCTGTTAGACCAGGAGTGACTAATACCCATTGCAGCGCTGCCCGCCCCCCTAGGGTGCGAAGTGGAGAGCCAAAGGTGGTTCAGAGAAATGCATTTAAGTCTTTTCTGGAGATCCTCTGCGTCGATTTTAATCTCTTGTAAGCAGATAAAGTCGGGGTTGAAGCACTTGTCTTTGAACCATTGACCAAGAATCTCTGCTCTTGAGGGGTCCGACAATCCCCTGACGTTAAGCGAGGTGATTTTCATTATTGATGGTTGCCCTCTTTGAGGAGAGGGACCCGATCTTTTTTTTTCTTTTGATCTTCTTTTTTCCTCCCAACTTCTTGACTCAGGATCCTACTCTTGAGGGGGCTCTTCCAAAGCATGCCCGACGGTTGTTTCCCTTTAAGCTTTGACTTTTGTTGCACTAAGCTTGGCAAGCATACTGGAGGAGTAGGGCCGAGGAAGGAGCTTTCACTGTCTTGATTGTCTTCATTGTTGGTGGTGAAGCCATCCTCTTTACTGGTGGTGTAACCTTCTTGGTTGTCTTCTTTGCTAGTAGAGCATCCAAGGGAATTGTCAGCAGGGTCTTCTTCATAAAGGTTATCCCCTGAGAAGTCGACCTCATTAATCTCCTTTTCTAGGTTGTAGTACATGTTATTCGAAGGGGTAATGGTCGTAATGTTCCTTGCTAGTGCCCTTCGAGGGCTAACTTTCCTCCTATGTCTTACTTCAGTGAACCCGTCTCACTCCGTCTCTGCAACACGAGTGCTCGCTTCTTCCTCCAACGGAGAGGGATGACCCCTAGTGGCAACTTGAGGGAAAGGATCCGGGGCCCCATCTGGATTAGGCTTATTTTTCTTGGTATTTTGCTTCAGGGGCAGTCTTTGATCCTGTGACCTTGGAGCCCGCAATGGAAGGATGCATTGGGCAAATTCTTGTAGGTAATCTCCTGAACCCAAATCATATCATCGCCACAGTTCATGGACATTTTCGATGGGAGGACCTGGCTAAAATCCGTTTCAACACAAATTTGTGAGTGCCAGCGTGCGTTGAAAGAATATTGGGTACCCTCGTAGATTAGCCCCCCAACATCCTCTCTTGAGGCCATCGGGCAACCGATCGGTGAAACGATTTCTCGAAGAAATCCATACAAGAAATAGCGTAGATTGGGAAGCTCCACCCAGAGTGGGTAACGAAGAGACTTTGACTTGTTCGGAACAAAGTCTAGGGTCCACTTAAAAAGGCACAAGGTTGATCAGCCCACCAGCCAGGAGCCGGCTTGCAGGACCTGGAAGGCCATCTCTACATTCTCAAACACTAGAAGAAGGTGATTCGCCGATAAGAATTGACATTTGCACATAAGTGTAAGGTGTGAACCACCAGTTACATGTGGAGCCTGAAGCTATCTTGATTGCACAACTATCTTGATTGCACAAGTACACCGGGATATTGTGGGAAACTCGGGAGTTCTGATTCACGTCTTAGACAAGGTAGGTTTTACGTCGCAGGTCGCACCTGCAGGCTGTAAGTGTTTCGCTAGCATATGTACATGCCTTAAAACAACCGCAGCAGGCTTGTCGGATTCTCTATGCTGTTCCACTTCTTAGGATTCTCGCCAAGGGAGGGAGGATTCATGACGCTAGTCCTCGACTATATATATACAGCCAACAAACTTTAGTGTGTGATTCGCGTACGGATAGCAAGAGGCGCGAATTTAAAGTTCTGGCTTTCACCGATCCTTGGAATTCAATTTCCTTCGTATTTAAGTACGTCCTAGGGATTTGGAGCTTCAATTCTTTTATGAGTCCCGACTCCCGAAAGGCCTCAAGTCCCGACTCCCGAGTCTCTACCGTTCCAAAGAGTTACTCGTTCGATAAGTTTTACACCGTCCACATCTTCCCAATACTTCATTCATCTTGCCATGGAGAAATGATAGCTCTATTCTGGCATACATATATGATCTAAAAGAATGGAGTGAGCAAGCACGCCTAAAGAGTCAATTTTACAGCTTGCCATGGAGAAATGATAGCTCTATATTGGGATACATATATGATCTAATTGAATGAAGTGAGGAAGCACGCCTAAACAGGCCGAGCCCACATAGCCTAGTGGTTGATGCCTTGAAGCTATGGGAGGAAGTCCCGAGTCCAAGTCTTGGCTTGACATGTCCATGAGCACTTGATGATGCTTGAAGGGGAGGGGATTTCTTACAATTGGTGATTCTTTTGCCGAGGAGGAATAGCGATTTCTCAATCGACCACTCTTTGGGGGAGTCACCAAATTTATAAGTGCATCTTTCCTACCAGATCTTCCATAGGACCTCCCCCCTGATGGCATTCCAGAGAGTCATCGAATAGCTGATCGCTTCTCCAAGCAGAGCTTGTTTCCAACTGATATGCTTCTAAAGTCCAATTTTATTTCCAACAATTTGCAAGCATCTGTTGGAGCTGGGACAAGTAAAGAAGATGTGAACAACATCTTTAATGGACTGACAGCAGCGCTTGCACTAGGGAGATTCCCCACAAATTTTTCTAGCTTTTAGGTTGATCAAGATTCCCCGATGAAGAATTTGCCATAAGAGGACAGACGTTTTGATTTCTATGAGAGGGTACCAGATAGCCATGAACTTCATATCCCATCGCAGTCGTGTCCATGACAGGCACCACTTGTTGTTGAGGTTAACCTAATAATCAATGTTTTCTTTGATGTTCGGCATTTTTGTTAGGCAGTTACCATTGTGCCATCTAAGACCAAGCGAGCACGGCGAGTCTTGCCCCATGAGAGGTGAACTTTAGAGCGGTCCTAGGCAAGACTTCTGCTTTGTAAAATATTCAATTCTTCATAGGTAATGTTGACGCTAGGTTCAATATCCTCAAAGTTGATCCACTAGTTGGTGTCTTGTTTCCAAAGATGTTTCCATTTTTTGAAGCCCTTGTTCCATAGCCTCTTGGCGCTTCGAATGTTCCAAGATTCCACGTTTTAGATGCCATGGATTGGAAACCAGATAGAGTCATTCTGCCTGATACCGGCCGCCCACTTCCAATCTTCACTAATTCTTATGAAGCTTTTGACTTTATTCCAAATCTTCCGTAGGGAGAACATAAGATTCGAGCCTTTCAAGAAAATCGGGATCGGCGAAAACAAAAGGGTCAAAATTTCAAGATTCTTCAAATTCGAGAATCCCACAAAAGTCAACACATTCTTGTTTCTAAAGATCGACTTGGCCCATGAAGCCTTCCCATTGCACCACGTCTTAATCATCCATTTTGCTGCAAGTTTGTTAGCCATGCACCCAATCCCAAGAATACCAAGACCCCTACTATCCCTTTGACTAGTGCAGATGGACCATTTGATTTTAGGCACCCCCCCCCTATTGTGGTCACCTGTCCAAAGGAAGTTTCTACAAATACTTTCCAGTTTGGATAGCTCTTGCTCTTTCAGTCTCCAACAAGAGAGGAAGTAAATGGTCGACGAAATGAGGAACATTTTGATAACCATTACATGACCTGTGAGATTGATGTGCATACCTTTCCAATAGTTAAGCTTGCTTTCAAATTTGGACAGGACCCAATTCCATCGCTACTCCAACGAGGTACCAAAGCCCAAGGGAATCCCAAGAAGCCAGAAAATTTGTCCTGGAGGAATGTTTTGACAGCCATGATCAAAGAGAAGGTTGGGTTGGATCCCAAAAATAGATCTAAAAGTGGTCTTTGAATGGTTGATTTTGGATCCAGAGGCTTCATAGAACGTATCCAGGCACCTCCAAAATGTCTCCAGGCTGATGAAAAGTATCATGATGATCTTCTCGTGGTCATGTGGCAACCGGAGGCCTTTGATATTACCAATTTCCACCTATTGTTCCACCAGTCGGCTAAGGCCTTCCCTGGTAATGGCAAAGAGAAGCGGAGCCAATGGGCACCCTTATCTAATCGATTGTTTTAGTTTGATCACCTTTGAAAGTTGGCCATTAACATTAATTTGGGTGGATGCGTTTCCCAAAAGGGTCGAGATCATCTTGGTGAATTTCTGAGTGCAACTGAGATCTTTTAAGTGAGTCAGCCCACCACTCCTTAAAGAATATTTGCAAATTTTTTCTTTGTATTTCTTCCTAGTATCTCAGCAGCGCTGTGATTCTTCGTAGACCCTTTTGGGATTGAGCTTTTCCTTTGTTCACTTCCTCTTCAAGTCTCCATAGTTTATAATATAAACCTTCTCTATGTGCAGGCCAAACAATCTAGAGCATCTTGCTGGTTCTTATCATGATCTATCGTGACATTTCGACCACACATCTCCAACTCTTTGTTGGGGACAGATAGGAGGCGAACGCCTCCTTCCACACTTCAACAATTTCTTGATGGACAAAGGGGAGAGAGGAAGAAGTTGAGCAGGCATGAAACCAAGGAGCCTTCTGAGTTTTGGCGAGAGGTTGGAAAGAGATAACGATCGAGTAGTGAACAGAGATGGCGAGGTCAATAAGTTGTGAAAGGGAAGGACAGCCCCAGTGGTGAATAATGCTCTGAGCAATGTAGCTTCTATCCAATCTAGCTTTCCTCAAGTCCTCACCTTCCTGGAGATTTGACCACGAAAAGCCATTCAAATCTTTGAATTCGACCAGATCCAAGTGCAATTTGGTTTTGTCCCAAGTTTCTTTCTCACAGTTGTCAATGACCTGGCCCTTGTTGTTCCATCTGTCCAAAGGGTCCTCCACCATGTTGAAGTCATCGCAGATTAGTACATTGTGGGGGAGCGAATCAAGGAGGCCCAGGTGTCTAATCTCTCTAACTCTGTGTTTGGGGTGTACAAAGAAACTAATGCGAATTGAAAGGGGGCACTAAAGGAAACGAAAATCCATCGGTGGCTCTGATCTTCAATGGGGTTCTCAAGCTTTTCAAGCCAGAATTGGTTTATACCAATTACCGTCCCATCGGACCCCCAGGGGTGCAATGTCGAGATCCAGACATGGGTCCGAGAGACCTGTTTCAAACGTTTTTGGAGGTCTTCTCCATCAATTTTAGTCTCTTGAATACAAATAAATTTAGGGTTTAGGTTTATCTCATGAAGCCATTGACCAATGATGGTCGCTATTGAGGGGTCAGTCAGTCACCCTGACATTTAATGAGATGACCCTCATGATAAACTTGTGGGATGGAGATCATTGTTATATTGAAATAATGTAATATCCTTCCTCAACCAAGTAAGGATATGGCTTTTAATAAGAATCTAGTCCTCACGAGTATGAGGTTGGGATTGATGTTTTGAGTTGTATTCATATACTATTCTTAAGTTTCAAGGATTCTTCTTTGACTCGAGTCCTTTATACAAGAGCTTCTTGGTTTTTTATGTGTCCTCCACTCAAGAAGGATTTACCCAATAGGAGGAACTAAGGGCTAGGAGGAACTAGATGGAGTCTCTTTCCCTAAACTTTGCATGAGCTTGAGCATCTTTTCCATCTCATCCAAGCTTCTCTTGTGTAGATCGAGAAGGCATGATCATTGTACTTGAAGAAGAACCAACATTTATACCAACATGTTGTAAAGTAGAAGAACCACCATGTCACTTGTTGACATCTGCCCCTATGTTCCATAGTTGCTTTGCAACAAGAAAATTCTTCATCATGTAAGACTGCATTGCATAATTGGCCCCACCAAGGTTATTCTCAGCTTGAAGCATGCCAAGTAAGTCATCTTTGCTTCCATCACACCGAAGAACTCAAAAGTAGCATGACATAGACTTCAGAAAAAACCTAAAATGCAATTCAAAATATGTAACTCTTTTTATGATTCTAACTCTTGAATGGCTTCAAAAAGAGGATAAAACCTTATAACACTTGAAGGAAAATTTTCACAATTGTTGAACCTTGGAATCCTATTTTTAAAGATTCATTCACATTCTTGAAAGTGCACAAGTGCATGAATGAAAAAGAAAAAAACAAGCCCAAAAGGAGTTGAATCAACTCTGGTACCACTGTTAGATGTGTGGGAGAGTGAGGAAGGATCTAAGAAAGCACATACAAGAGCAAGGAAGAACATCAACACAACAAAATACATTATGGTAGTGATTGTGGCCATGCACCCTCATCAACACATGAAGATGAAGTATTCAAAGCTTTAACTGGAGTTCTCAACCATGAAGATGCTCAACCATTGGTATACATGAAGTGAAGAAAAAAAAGATGGAAGGAAGGAAATAGAATTCTCAAAGCAATGGAAGGCTCATGAAGGTGTTTCCACAGGTTCAATTATAATCAAATGATGTAGATGAAGAAGAGGAGCAAAGAGCAACAAACAGACTCAATTTTGGATACTTTTTGACCTTCCAATGCCTATGTGAAAGATCATGTACAAAACACACTTGTGTTTGTTTGTAAAGGAAAAATAAATGAATTTGATTGGTCCATTTAAATCAAGCATGGATCAAAGGGTGAATTTTTCCTATAAAAGGAAAAATCCAATCATTGTTTTTTTTAACTTCCCTAGATTTGAGAGTTTGAGTGCTTAGGGAAAAGTTAGAACCTTTGAGCCTAAACCCTTGAGCTAACCTTTGAGTTTCCATTTGTGAGAGAGACCATTATGGATCGTTAAGATTCATTGAACTTTTAATCTTTCCTCATCTTTTTGAAAAATAAAGAAAAGTAAAACACATTAAAAAATATCGAATAAACATAGACCTAGTCGAAGGTTGACATAAAGAATCAAAATACGCACACAAACCACATCTTCAAGATATGCAAATGCTTGGAGCTTACCTATTTGAAGTAGATCCTCTTCCTTACAAGTTATGGAGATTGTGAATTGATATTATGGTATATGCTATCCCGTAACTTCATGTGCTTCATCATGGAATGTATGAAATATATGGAGCTTGGCTCTTCATCATGGAATGTACGGAATATATATGGAGCTTGGCTCCTTCAATCTCTCTCATATCTTGTCTATTCTTCACTTTGTTCTATTTTTTCTTTGTTTTTATATTGACCGTGGGCCTAAAAACCAACAATTGATGTCAAAATAGGATAAAGTAGACTACGTAGAGAATGGGGCTACATACACGAATACACTTCATGGGGCTACGTAGAGAGTGGGGCTACATGCAAAAGAGTTAAAACTTGATGTCAAAATAAGATAAAGTAGGCTACGTATAGAATTGGGCTACATGCAAAAGAGTTAAAACTTCATGGGAGATGCAAGCCATAAGTGGTTCTTATCTCGACACATACACGAATAGACAAATGATCACTACGAATAGACAAATGATCACTAAACCTTTATGTAGAAAAGGCATCGAAGGCAAATAAGAGATATTACCAATGCAGTCTTGGAAAAATAAATGTGCGCTGAACTTTACAAAAGAAGCTCAGAAATTTTTGGCATCGGTATTTCAAAGGCTGTATATATTATAGAATTTCAAAAAATAAAAAAGTTGGTGACTAGAGTTTCACCTTTTAACTTACCTTGTACCCGCACGATAATACAAAGCTCAAGTATGTTGGAGAGGGGGAGAATGCTAGGTGGCACTCTTCATCCGACATCCAATAAAGCTAGAGATTTCACCAAGGAGGGCTTGATATGGTTACTCCCAAAGTTATTTTGGATTCCTTTTACATGATAAGTTCTAGAGGGGCTCTAATATAATATAATTCCAAAAGGATGTCCAACACTTGATTGTTTTCCTAATCAAGACCCCGTGTCAAGGAGTAATTGATTGAGTAGATTGTTTTCCTAAGCATGATCTAGTGTCAAGGAGTAGATTGATTGATTGTTTTCGGAATCTCAATGCTTTGGGGAAGGAAAGAAAGAGAGAAGCAGATTAAGTTTTCCTTTTTCTCTTCTTACACCCAAGAGGAGCAATGTTATGCCATGGAGCAAAATTGCTCCAAATTCCTCCCACAAAATATATCATATGAGGACATACTTCTTGGTTTCAAGGAGAGGATGTCGTATGCTATCGAGTTCAAGAGCTCTTCTGATTTTAAATCAGATTATGTTCCATTTTTATTGAATATGCCACAAGAAAATCACCTCTCTAAAAGCATGAGGGGTGCCACGAATAGGACATTGTTATAAAGTAAGTCTATGATCTAAGGGTCCAACCAACTCAGACATATCTGAAATTGTACATCGTTCGGTCACCCGTGTGTATGACCAAAGATCTCGAATTAGACTTATGTAGCAGGTCATGTGCTCTTGTAAACAAGTGATCCACTTAGCTTAGTGGTTAAGTATCAAGGGTGTGAAGGAGGAGGACTTGGGTTCAATCCGATGGGATACATGGAGGAGAGTATTTTGCCTAAAGAGCTCTAGAACCTTCTAGAAGCATCCACTTGAGTTAACTAGGATACTTGGCGTGCATGCAATTACATGGCCAACACATGGATAATAATAATCCACCTACCCAAGATGGAAGTCCCTTGGAGAGAGCTATATATAGAGGCATATGGTTGGGAGGAGAGTCATCCCTTTAGCACGTGTTGGTGGTCGTAAACTTCATTATCTTGCATTGGTATCAAAGCTCTTAGGTTGAGGATTCATGGTGACCTTGATAGGTCCATCATCATCTTCATATTCTTCACATATAGAATGTTCATTTTTTGTGTGAGTTTCTTTCGAAGAGAAATGAGTTTGTTCGTCACTTTCTTATGCATCTCCCACAGAAGAGGTAGCATCCATTTGGATCTTTGAGAAAATTGCTTCAAGAGTGAAGAATTATAACTCATTAAGCATATCCAGAGAAGAGGGAGATTAAAGGGTTGAAAGAAACTCTTAAGACCTCTACTCCAAAATGTGCTCTATGAGTAAGAAACAATTTATCAAGATGGTTAAAAAGGTAACCATTTAGCAAAGCTTATGATTGAGTATATCCTTTGATACAGATACCTACTTATGTCACTAGATAATATCTAGTTTGAAAATACTAGATCTATTATCAATTGACATAAACAAAGATAACTTTGATTGCATCTGATCAAGGAAATAGTTCAATGAAAGCTCAATTATCAAAGTCTTTTCAAGAACAAATCAAGACTCTGTAAGAATGTAACTTACAAAGATTTTTATTATATTTGATAAGACTAAAATGAATGGATTTCAATCCGTGAGTAAGAGCTAAATTTGTCTACACTAAGGTGAGATTGTAAATCGAATGGTATGAGATGTCTAGGTTTACAATATCACTTAAGTGGGTTTAGTGGTATGGGACACTGAACTTAAGGATAATGGAAGCTTAAGCTCAAGGATATTTGAGAGCTTGTTGAATCAAGGATTGAGCATAAACGAACCTCCCATTTGGATAGGAAATTAAATGAACATCAATTTCCTGTAGTTTTTGAGGACGAAAACTCCTTAAAGGGGGGAAGAAAGGTATCATCAATATAATACTTCTAAGCAAAAGATATTCCTTAACTCTTTCATGAAAGTTAAGGAGTACATTGGATGTCCAAGTACCTAAGTGTGTTTGAGTTAAATCTCAAACAAAGTAAGAACTAGATATGCAAGAAAGGAATTCATTAAAGAATTCCAGTTTGGCAAGTAAACTAAGGTAAGCTAGCCTTGAAGCATATTCAGAGTGGGGTATTTGAGAATGGATAAAGATGGATCCAAAATTTGGATCAATAAGCATGGAAACTTGCTTAAGTCAAAAGGGTGACATATAATTGTTGATCCCTAAAAGGAGAATAGTTAATGGTTTGAAGAACATCAACATGATGTTGAGGACTTAAAGCAAGGATATCAACTCATGAGGGTATGAGTTGAAGATCCCAAGAAAATATCATGGGTAAATATCATTGAAAAGGGGATTTTGGGAGAAGAGACTTGATCTTATCTGATATTAAATTAGCTAGAGGAATTTTGAGTAAGCCAAGTGATCTAACTTGGTCAAATATATCAAACCCTTTATGTTTGGATAATCCAAGTGGCATATATTGGTCAAAAAGATCAAAGCCTTTTATAAGTTTGATACCAAGGAAAGTTCAAGGGTCAACCTAAAGACATCTTTGAATTAATTGGCATTAGATTGAGAAACCTAAAGACATCTTTGCTCTCGTGATTCATAGTTTAGTTGTTCGTGGAATTTAGATTCACAACACCTCCCTTCATCTTTTCTCTTCTTCACTTCATGCGGACCAATGGTTGAGCAACTTCATGGTTGAGAACTCCACATAACGCTTTGAACACTTCATCTTCATGTGTTGATGAGGGTGCATGGCTCCACAATGTCTTTTATTGTGTCGATGTTCTTCCTTGCTCTTGTGTGTGCTTTCTTAGATCCTTCTTCACTCTCCCACACACCCAATGGTGGTACCAGAGTTGATTCAACTCCTTCTTAACTTGTTTTTCTTTTTCTTTTTCATTCATGCACATGTGCACTTTTAAGAATGTGAATGGATCTTGAAAATTAGGATTCCAAGGTTCATAACTTGTCAAAAATTTCCTTCAAGTGTTCTAGGGGTTTATCCTCTTTTTGAAGCCATTCATGGAGTTAGAATTGTAAACATAGTTGCATATTGTGAATTGCATTTCAAGTTTTTTTTTTTTAAGTTCATATCGTGCTAGTTTTGAGTTTTTTGGTGCGATGGAAAGCAAAGATGACTTACTCAGCATGCGTCAAGCTGAGGACAACCTTGATGGGACCAATTATCCAATGTGGTCTTATATGATGAAGAATTTTCTTGTTGCAAAGACCTTGCTGGCATTGCAAGTTACCTTTGTTCACTTCTTCTTCAAGTTGTGAGAGTCTCCGGTATACCATTTCTCTTCTTTTTTTTCGGATATCTCTTATGGCCTTATGAGTCTTGATCAGAACCTGTCGAGTCCTTTCCACTGCGCTTCTCTAACACTTAGCTGGTTCATTACAGCAGGCAAAGGCCTCTGCCCAAACTACAGAAATTTCTTCGGGGATAGAGGGGAGGGAAAACGACGTCTGACAAGCATGAAACCAAGGAGCTTTTCGGAGTGTGGGGATCGGTTTGAAAGATAGAGTAATCAGATAGTGGTCCAAGATAGTCAGGTCCATGTGTTGGGAGACCGAAGGAATACCCCACTAGAGGATCGTGTTTTGGTCGATGTAACATCTATCAAGTCTTGCTTTCCTTAGAGAGTCCCCCAGTTGGAGGTTAGACTAGGAGAACCCCTTCATATCTTTCACCTCGATCAAGTGGAGATGGAGCTTAATTTTATCCCATATCTCTTTCTCCTGACCGTCAATAATTTTCCCCTTGTTATTCCAACAGTCCTTAAGAAATTCAACCATGTTGAAGTCCCCATAGAGCAAAACATTGTGTGAGAGGGAGTCGAGGGAAGTCCAAGTGTCGATTCTATCTGTCTCACCATTAGGGGCATAAAGTGAGACCACGGTGAACTGATTAGGGAACCCGAAAGAAGCAACAATCCAGCAATGATTTCGATCTTCAAGAGTCGAGGTCAACCTGCTAGACCAGGAGTGACTAATACCATTGCAGCACCACCCGCCCACCTAGGGTGCGAAGTGGAGAGCCAAAGGTGGTTCGGAGAAATGCATTTAAGTCTTTTTTGGAGATCCTCTGCGTCAATTTTAATCTCTTGTAAGCAGATAAAGTCGGGGTTGAAGCACTTGTCTTTGAACCATTGACCAAGAATCTCCGCTCTTGAGGGGTCCGACAATCCCTGACGTTAAGCGAGGTGATTTTCATTATTTATGGTTGCCCTCTTTGAGGAGAGGGACCCGATCTTTTTTTTTCTTTTGATCTTCTTTTTTCCTCCCAACTTATTGACTCAGGATCCTACTCTTGAGGAAGGAGCTTTCACTATCTTGATTGTCTTGATTGTTGGTGGTGAAGCCATCCTCTTTATTGGTGGTGTTACCTTCTTGGTTGTCTTCTTTGCTAGTAGAGCATCCAAGGGAATTGTCAGCAGGGTCTTCTTCATAAAGGTTATCCCCTGGGAAGTTGACCTCATTAATATCCTTTTCTAGGTTGCAGTACATGTAATTCGAAGGGGCAATGGTCGTAATGTTCCTTGCTAGTGCCCTTCAAGGGCTAACTTTCCTACTATGTCTTACTTCAGTGAACCCGTCTCACTTCGTCTCTGCAACACGAGTGCCCGCTTCTTCCTCCAACGGAGAGGGATGACCCCTAGTGGCAACTTGAGGGAAAGGATCCGGGGCCCCATCTGGTTTAGGCTTTATTTTTCTTGAATTTGCTTCAAGGGGCAGTCTTTGATCCTGTGACCTTGGAGCCCGCAATGGAAGCATGCATTGGGCAAATTCTTGTAGGTAATCTCCTGAACCCAAATCATATCATCACCACAGTTTATGGAGATTTTCGATGGGAGGACCTGGTTAAAATCCGTTTCAACACAAATTTGTGAGTGCCAGCGTGCGTTGAAAGAATATTGGGTACCCTCGTAGATTAGCCCCCCAACATCCTCTCTTGAGGCCATCGGGCGACCGATCGGTGAAACGATTTCTCAAAGAAATCCATACAAGAAATAGGGTAGATTGGGAAGCTCCACCCAGAGTGGGTAACGAAGAGACTTTGACTTGTTCGGAACAAAGTCTGGGGTCCACTTAAAAAGGCACAAGGTTGATCGGCCCACCAGCTAGGAGCCGACTTGCAAGACTTGGAAGGCCATCTCTACATTCTCTATGCTGTTCCACTTCTTAGGATTCTCGCCAAGAGAGGTCCGAGGGAGGATTCATGATGCTAGTCCTCGACTATATATATACAGCCAACGAACTTTAGTGTATGATTCGCCTACGGATAGCAAGCGGCGCGAATTTAAAGTTCTCGCTTTCACCGATCCTTGGAATTCAATTTTCATTGTATTTAAGTACGTCCTAGGGATTTGGAGCTTCAATTCTTTTATGAGTCCCGACTCCCAAAAGGCCCCAAGTCCCGACTCCCGAGTCCCTACCGTTCCAAAGAGTTACTTGTGCGATAAGTTTTACACCGTCCACATCTTCCCAATACTTCGTGCCATTAACATCCTCCACTCTACCACAAGTAATGCACTTTCCTCCATCAACAAAAATTTTCCTCACTCTTGGGCCAATCCATAGACCTTGATGAATGATGAGCCAAAGCAGGAAGGATTATTTGTTGTTATTGGGATAGGCCCAGAGAGATCTATAGATTCCACTGACCCTTTGATCTTCTTGAAATTTTTGAATATTAGCTCAGCAACCGAGTGAAGATTGATTTGTTTCCACGAACACATCTGAAGATGCTCTTCAAGCCAATCCTTGTGCTGCAGCAGGACCTGTTTATAGGACCTGTTTTCTTCGATTGTGTACATGCCAAAGCTTTCTGGCACCCTGTTGAGAATTATTTGGCTGGAATCAGGGCCCCAAAGCTGAAAGCTATAGATGTTTTGCTGGGTTGCTGCAACAACATGGATCTCCTGCTCTGGTACCTGTGGAGAAGCAATATCCTGTGGTCCATATGGCTAAGCAAGAACAATAAAGTACTAGGTAAAGGGAGGAAAAACTTCCTCATTTCCATCCCCCAAACTCTGGAGAAGGTTTCCTTAAAATGTATCAAAAGTATAGTGTATCCCTCCTTGCCCCCTCAAGAACTGCACTATTTGCTGGCTTGTAATAAGTGCACTCGGTGGAAAGCAATTCTTTCTCAATTGTACTCTCAGCAAAGATTTGATATGCTGAATGCATTGTAACTGGGCAGCTGTGTGATGCTCCTACCCTCTGCACTTTTGTATCTTTCCTCTTTCAATATTAATTTTCCTGTTCTCTCAAAAAAAAAAAAACTTCGTGCCATGGAGAAATGATAGCTCTATTCTGGCATACATATATGATCTAAATGAATGGAGTGAGCAAGCACGCCTAAAGAGTCAATTTTACAGCTTGCCATGGAGAAACGATAGCTCTATATTGGCATACATATATGATGTAATTGAATGAAGTGAGCAAGCACGCCTAAAGAGGCCGAGCCCACATAGCCTAGTGGTTGATGCCTTGAAGCTATGGGAGGAAGTCTCGAGTCCAAGTCTTGGCTTGACATGTCCATGAGCACTTGATGATGCTTGAAGGGGAGGGGATTTCTTACAATTGGAAATTCTTTTGTCGAGGAGGAATAACGATTTCTCAATCGACCACTCTTTGGGGGAGTCACCAAATTTTTAAGTGCATCTTTCCTACCAGATCTTCCATAGGACCTCCCCCCTGATGGCATTCCAGAGAGTCATCGAATAGCTGATCGCTTCTCCAAGCAGAGCTTGTTTCCAACTGATATGCTTCTAAAGTCCAATTTTCTTTCCAACAATTTGTAAGCATCTGTTGGAGCTGGGACAAGTAAAGAAGATGTGAACAACATCTTTAATGGACTGACAGCAGTGCTTGCACTAGGGAGATTCCCCACAAATTTTTCTAGATTTTAGGTTGATCAAGATTCCCCGATGAAGAATTTGCCATAAGAGGACAGACGTTTTGATTTCTATGAGAGGGTACCAGATAGCCATGAACTTCATATCCCATCGCAGTCATGTCCACGACAGACACCACTTGTTGTTGACGTTAACCTAATAATCAATGTTTTCTTTGATGTTCGGCATTTTTGTTAGGCAGTTACCATTGTGCCATCTGAGACCAAGTGAGCACGGTGAGTCTTGCCCCATGAGAAGGTGAACTTTAGAACGGTCCTAGGCAAGACTTCTGCTTTGTAAAATATTCAATTCTTCATAGGTAATGTTAACGCTAGGTTCAATATCCTCAAAGTTGATCCACTAGTTGGTGTCTTGTTTCCAAAGATGTTTCCATTTTTTGAAGCCCTTGTTCCATAGCCTCTTGGCGCTTCGAATGTTCCAAGATTCCACGTTTTAGATGCCATGGATTGGAAACCAGATAGAGTCATTCTACCTGATACCGGCGGCCCACTTCCAATCTTCACTAATTCTTATGAAGCTTTTGACTTTATTCCAAATCTTCCATAGGGAGCACATAAGATTCGAGCCTTTCAGGCAAATCGGGATCGGCAAAAACAAAAGGGTTAGAATTTCAAGATTCTTCCAATTCGGGAATCCCACAAAAGTCAACACATTCTTGTTTCTAAAGATCGACTTGGCCCATGAAGCCTTTCCATTGCACCACATCTTAATCATCCATTTTGCTGCAAGTTTGTTAGCCATGCACCCGATCCCCAGAATACCAAGACCCCTACTATCCCTTTGACTAGTGCAGATGGACCATTTGATTTTAGGCACCCCCCCCTATTGTGGTTACCTGTCCAAAGGAAGTTTCTACAAATACTTTCCAGTTTGGATAGCTCTTGCTCTTTCGGGCTCCAACAAGAGAGGAAGTAAATGGTCGACGAAATGAGGAACATTTTGATAACCATTACATGACCTGCGAGATTGATTTGCATACCTTTCCAATAGTTAAGCTTGCTTTCAAATTTGGACGGGACCCAATTCCACCGCTGCTGCTCCAACGAGGTACCAAAGCCCAAGGGAATCCGAAGAAGCCAAAAATTTTGTCCTGGAGGAATGTTTTGACAGCCAATATCAAATAGAAGGTTGGGTTGGATCCCAAAAATAGCTCTAAAAGTGGTCTTTGAATGGTTGATTTTGGATCCAGAGGCTTCACAGAACGTATCCAAGCACCTCCTAAATGTCTCTAGGCTGATGAAAAGTCTTATGGTGATCTGCTCGTGGTCATGTGGAAACCGGAGGCCTTTGATATTACCAACTTCCACCTATTGTTCCACCAGTCGTCTAAGGCCTTCCCTGGTAATGGCAAAGAGAAGCGGAGCCAATGGGCACCCTTATCTAATTGATCGTTTTAGTTTGATCATCTTTGAAAGTTGGACATTAACATTAATTTGGGTGGATGCGTTTCCCAAAAGGGTCGAGATCATCTTGGTGAATTTTTGGTTGCAACCGAGATCTTTTAAGTGAGTCAGCCCACCACTCCTTAAAGAATATTTGCAAATTTTTTCTTTGTATTTCTTCTTAGTATCTCAGCAGCGCTCTGATTCTTCGTAGACCCTTTTGGGATTGAGCTTTTCCTTTGTTCACTTCCTCTTCAAGTCTCCAGAGTTTATAATATAGACCTTCTCTACGTGCAGGCCAAACAATCTAGAGCATCTTCTTGGATCTTATCATGATCTACCGTGACTTTTCGACCACACATCTTCAACTCTTTGTTGGGGACAGATAGGAGGCGAACGCCTCCTTCCACACTTCAACAATTTCTTGATGGACAAAGGGGAGAGAGGAAGAAGTTGAGCAGGCGTGAAACCAAGGAGCCTTCTGAGTTTTGGTGAGAGGTTGGAAAGAGATAACGATCGAGTAGTGAACAGAGATGGCGAGGTCAATAAGTTGTGAGAGGGAAGGACAACCCCACTGGTGAATAATGATATGAGCAATGTAGCTTCTATCCAATCTAGCTTTCCTCAAGTCGTCACCTTCCTGGAGATTTGACCACGAAAAGCCATTCAAATCTTTGAATTCGACTAGATCCAAGTGCAATTTGGTTTTGTCCCAAGTTTCTTTCTCACGGCTGTCAATGACCTCGCCCTTGTTGTTCCATCTGTCCAAAGGGTCCTCCACCATGTTGAAGTCACCACAGATTAGTACATTGTTGCAGAGCGAGTCAAGGAGGCCCAGGTGTCCAATCTCTCTAACTCGTGTTTGGGGTGTACAAAGAAACTAACGTATGTAAATCGAATGGTATGGGAGTAGTCTAGGTTTACAATATCACTTAAGTGGGTTCAGTGGTATGGGACACTAAACTTAAGGATAATGGAAGCTTAAGCTCAAGGATATTTGAGAGCTTGTTCAATCAAGGATTGAGCATAAACGAACCTCCCATTTGGATAGGAAATTAAATGAACATCAATTTCCTGTAGTTTTTGAGGACAAAAACTCCTTAAAGGGGGGAAGAATGGTATCATCAATATAATACTTCTAAGCAAAAGATATTCCTTAACTCTTTCATGAAAGTTAAGGAGTACATTGGATGTCCAAGTACCTAAGTGTGTTTGAGTTAAATCTCAAACAAAGTAAGAACTAGATATGCAGGAAAGGAATTCATTAAAGAATTCCAGTTTGGCAAGTAAACTAAGGTAAGCTAGCCTTGAAGCATATTCAAAGTGGGGTATTTGAGAATGGATAAAGATGGATCCAAAAGTTGGATCAATAAGCATGGCAACTTGCTTAAGTAAAAAAGGTGACATATAATTATTGATCCCTAAAAGGAGAATGTTAATGGTTTGAAGAACATCAACATGATGTTGAGGACTTAAAGCAAGGATATCAACTCATGAAGGTATGAGTTGAAGATCCCAAGAAAATATCATGGGTAAATATCATTGAAAAAGGGATTTAGCGAGAAGAGACTTGATCTTATCTGATATTAAATTAGCTAGAGGAATTTTGAGTAAGCCAAGTGATCTAACTTGGTCAAATATATCAAACCCTTTATGGTTGGATAATCCAAGTGGCATATATTGGTCAAAAAGATCAAAGCCTTTTATAAGTCTGATACCAAGGAAAGTTCAAGGGTCAACCTAAAGACATCTTTGAATTAATCGGCATTAGATTGAGAAACCTAAAGAGATCTTTGCTCTCGTGATTCATAGTTTAGTTGCTCGTGGAATTTAGTTTCACAACACCTCCCTTCATCTTTTCTCTTCTTCACTTCATGCGGACCAATGGTTGAGCAACTTCATGGTTGAGAACTCCACATAACGCTTTGAACACTTCATCTTCATGTGTTGATGAGGGTGCATGGCTCCACAATGTCTTTTATTGTGTCGATGTTCTTCCTTGCTCTTGTGTGTGCTTTCTTAGATCCTTCTTCACTCTCCCACACACCCAATGGTGGTACCAGAGTTGATTCAACTCCTTCTTAACTTGTTTTTCTTTTTCTTTTTCATTCATGCACATGTGCACTTTTAAGAATGTGAATGGATCTTGAAAATTAGGATTCCAAGGTTCATAACTTGTCAAAACTTTCCTTCAAGTGTTTTAGGGGTTTATCCTCTTTTTGAAGCCATTCATGGAGTTAGAATTGTAAACATAGTTGCATATTGTGAACTGTATTTCAAGTTTTTTTTTTTAAGTTTATATCGTGCTAGTTTTGAGTTTTTTGGTGCGATGGAAAGCAAAGACAACTTACTCAGCATGCGTCAAGCTAAGGAGAACCTTTATGGGACCAATTATCCAATGTGGTCTTACATGATGAAGAATTTTCTTGTTGCAAAGAAACTATGGAACATAGTGGTGGATGTTAACAAGTGACTTGGTGGTTCTTCTACTTTGCAACATGTTGATATAAATGCAATTTCTTCTTCAAGTATAATGATTATGCCTTCTCCATCTACACAAGAGAAGCTTGGATGAGTTGGAAAAGATGCTCAAGCTCATGCAAACTTTAGAGAAAGAGACTCCATCTAATTCCTCATAGTGGGTAAATCCTTCTTGAATGGAGGACACATAAAAAACCAAGAATCTCTTGTAGAAAGGACTCAAGTTTCTTGGGAGGAATTTGGACCAATTTCGTTTCATGGCATAACATTGCTCCTCTTGGGTGCAAGAAGAGAAAAAGAAAAACTTAATATGCTCGTCTTTTTCTTCCCTTCCCCAAAACATTGAGATTCAGAAAACAATCAATTAATCTACTCCTTGACACTAGGACTTGCTTAGGAAAAATAATCTACTCAATCAATCTACTCCTTGACAGGAAATCTTGCTTATGAAAACAATCGAGTGTTGGACATCCTTTTGGAATTTTGTTAGAAGAGAAGCCCTGATCTAGAAGTTATCATGTAATAGGAATCTAAACAAATTTGATAGAAACCCTGTGAAGCCATTCTTGGTTAAATCTCTAGTCAATAAAGGAAGAAGCTTATTGGGGAAGAAATGAACGCTTAAAAGGCTAAAATGGTTCAACCATTTTCTCCCTAATATGTCATTTTACGACATTCTCTTCCCCTTTTTAGTGTGATGATTGTCCTCAATGATCAGATGTTGAAGTTCCTATGAACTTCTTAACATCGTTCACAATGAAAAATTACCCTATGTGTGTAGGGTTTCATATAGGCTTCTCATTTCTCTTTTGGTTGTCTTTCAGTCCAACTTCTTATTACCACTATCTTATGGTTAACATTGCTTAGTTTGTAACCTAAGTTCTTGGCCTTGTTGATCACACATGCCATGGTTATTATGGAACTTCAGGGTCCATAAGTAGGAGTGAAGCTTAGGGTTTGTGTATCTGTGTTGGCTTTTGGATTAAGCCAACATATAAAAAGCATAAAAGTTAATGGGCATTGAGTCTCATAATGTCATCATACCATTATACTTTTATGCTTTTGACTTCATATACAGAAGTCATTTTTCTATCTTAAAACCTTAAACTTACTGAAGTTACTTCTCTCTCACATCCCATCAACCCATGCATATATGATTCAATTCATGCATACTATATGCCAAAAACATATACATATTCTCTTGAAGATGTTTAGCATGCATAAGGTTCCAAAATTGAACCTCTCTTTAAAGCATGCATGAAGTTCATATATTTTGAAATCCATTTAATGCAAGCATCTATGCTTAAAATATCCATTCATGCCATGCTCTATTATGATGAACTTGCTATGCTCAATATCTCATGACCCTTCCAAGGTGATTCCATACCATGCTAATGAAAAGCATTTTGTTATTCTAAGTGCATCATTTAAATGGATAATTCAAAATACATGTGGATCTCACCTCCTTCTTTTAGTATGCATTCTTAAATGCATTGTTCTAGCATGGCAAAACAAAGAAATATGAAAGGAAAGTTTGAAAGTAACCCTTACCTTCATCATAGCTTCTTCCATCCCTTGATCCATTGTATGATGAGGGTTTTCCATCGATTCACCTTTTGATACTTCGAGCTTGGGACAACCTTTAATATTTCTCTTTGGGCATTTTCATACTTACTTGTATGCCTGTGAATGCGTCTAAATGTATCCTAATCCTAAGGATGCCCAAATGCAGATTTGCACTTAGTATTATGAACAAGTCGTTAAGGGCCATATTTTTACTTTATCCTTCATCCCAAAAGTTGGGCTTGAAGTGTAGTGATCAGGATCTTTTTCTCCTCCATGAGATAATAAATCACCTTCTTCAGCCTTCCACTAACTCTCTCGTGGAACCTTGTGTCTTATGCCCAATAATCGAGCCAAAACAAAAACTAAAAGAGAGTTTTAAGCTGTGAGGGCAAGGTTGCAAAGCCGCTTAATCCCATATATGCATTTTCAATGTTGGTGTCTCTCTATATGTAAGAAGCCGAAAGGGTACTATTCTATCAAAGCGGGACAGAGGAGTGTGCCTCTAATCTCTCGTCCTACATCATCTGCAGTGTGGCAAGTTGATGAAGCTGGCTAATCCGCTGTCCCATAGGAGTCACAGATTCCTAGCAAAGGTCCCTATGGTCTCTTGGCTAGCTGTCAGATCGTGCCTAAAGGGAGGTCATATGGAGAAGGCTTTTCAACCTCCAAATATGCAAAATCACAAAGCTCCTTGAGCTCCTCGTGACCGAGAAAATCAAGAACTTGAAGGCGGGGAAAATAACTCGAATCCTTCATAGGAACTAATAGGCTCTGCATACCAATGTTGTGAAACTAAATTCCTCAAACAACTAAACTATGAAATAATCAATCAACTAGCAAGACCACTAGAGAAGAGAGAGCACTCGAATCCTTCATAGGACCTAATAGGCTCTGCATACCAATGTTGTGAAACTAAATTCCACAAATAACTAAACTATGAAAGAATCAATCAACTAGCAAGACCACTAGATAAGAGAGAGCACATCTCCACCCATCCAACTCCACCCATATATATACCTCTAGCCCATGGGGGTGCATGTCCTTGAGATTGGCCAAGTGTCCAGCCAAGTGTCCCTCATGTGGACACTTTCCCAAGGGTGATCACATGCCTTCTAATTTCCCAAGGTCTATCACATGCCTTCTAAATCAAACGAGGATTCTTCTCTCAGGTACACCCAAGTGGCTTCTAGAGAAGCTTCTCCCAAGACTAAGGTTCACATGCCTTAGGATAAATCAAGCCTAAAATGTACATCATATTCTAACCTTTAGAATCCATACATTTGGCATTCTGAATCCATGAATTATACAATAGAAGGAAATAGAGTTCTCAAATCAAAGGAATGCTCGTGAAGGTATTTCCAAGGGTTCAATCATAATCAAATGATGTAGATGAAGAAGAGGAGCAAGGAGCAACAAATGGTTTCAAATTTGGACACTTTTTGACCTTCCAATGCCTATGGGAAAGGTCATGTACAAAACACACTTGTGCTTCGTAAAGGAAATAAATGACTTTGATTGGTCCATTTAAATCAAGCATGGATCAAAGGGTCAATATATCCTATAAAAGGAAAAATCCATTCATTTGTTTTTACTTCCCTAGATTTGAGACTTTGAGTGCTTAGGGAAAAGTGAGAACCTTTGAGCCTAAACCCTTGAGCTAACCTAATTTGAGCTTCCATTTGTGAGAGAAACCATTATGGATCTATGAGAATCATTGAGCTTGTAATATTTTGTCATCTTGATTAGTAATACAATCTTCATCTTTTAGCACAAAAAACATTTTTTAAGGATCTATGATGATGATGACATCAAATTTGGTGTGTGAAGATTGACTTCAACAAGCTTGGTCAATCCTTCATGTTTCATGCAATATAAACATTGATTTGTGAGTTGTGAATTCAAGTTTGCAAGGTAAGCTTCTTATTTCCATCTCCATTAACATTGTTTTGGTTGATGAACTTGTGTATTTAAATGTTCTTGATCAATTCAAGATGCATCATTCACATAAGATGATGAAAACTTCACAAGAGGGCTCCTCACTACAACATATGAGTCCCATATCGATGCTAGCCATAGCAATAGTCATACCCCAACATCAATATGATCGTTGGAAAAGTTTGGAAAAACCATGCTAGCCATATCAACAGTCACTTTGGCTTCGGTATAGCCATTGGAAAATTATCACCGGTATGAGCATCAATATGTGGATTGGTATGCATGTTGGTATAGGCATTGATATTTTTTTGGGCAGTACCAATGCTTATATCGGCACTTGTACCGATGCATATAGTGATGCACATACTAACAATGTGTTTTAATAATCCGAGAGCTAAAATTTGACTACTCCTTTGTTTTCAACTACGATCTCACACAATCCAATTTGCATGCACCTTCATTGTGCTCTATCTCACACATCCACCTACATTGTGCTCATTCTGTGCTTCTTGTCTCTCCCCTCAGACATCCACCCTCCTCTCTTTCCATACACACAGAACTCTCTTTCTCCACACACACACTAGCTCTTTCTCTTTATACACACACACACATCTCTCTCTCTCTCTCTCTCTCTCTCTCTCTCTCTCTCTCTCTCTTTGTCTCTCTCTCGCATCTGGGTAAGTGATACACACACTCTTTCATCCTCTCTCTTTCTCTATTCGTTTTTGTTTCCTAATTTCTCTTTCATTTTTTTTGCAGAAGCTTTTTGGTGTTGCCTTTTTGTAATTTGACGAGAGACGATGTCGATTGTGCTTTGATGAGCAATCCGAAGGAAATTACATTGATGTAAGTGATTTATGTACATGCATGTATTTTTTTGTTCTTTTTCAAAGAGAGAGATAGAGAGAGAGAGAAAGAGAGAGTGAGAGATAAAAGAGAAAGAGAAATGAAATTAATGTTTATTAACATTTAATGTTAGTTTTAGAGCATACACACATATACACACACACTCACATCACACATGCATACTCATGCATATGCATGCATACATACACACATGCATATGCATACATACATACACACACACACATAGACACACATATGTGTACACACACATACATACACATATGAATACACATACACTCTCACATGCATACACACATAAGAGACATGCATATACATAGAACCATACACTCACATACATAGTACATACACACATTTTTTCACACGTACACACATATATACATACACACATAGACACACACACTCACATGCATACATACACACATGCCTATTCATGCATATGCATGCATACATAGACATACATACATAAATACATGTACATATACAGACACATATGCATACATGCATGCATATGCATACATACACACACATACGATAAGTAAATTAGCGAGAGAACTTGTACAAAGATGATGAAGATGTAATACACATGAGGCAAATGAACATCTTGTCCCCTTGATGGGGTCAATTTTCATTTCATTCCATTATCCTCAAATAAAAAGTTGGATGTATGGTGGAAAGGGGGAGAATGCTATGCACTCTTCATCCCAACATCCAATAGGGCTAGAGATTTAAGCAAGAAGGGCTTGACAGGGTTACTGCGAAAGTTATTTGGATTCCTATTACATGATAACTTCCAGAGGGATTCTCCTCTTATATAATTCCAAAAGGATGTCCAACACTTGATTGTTTTCCTAAGCAAGACCTAGTGTCAAGGAGTACATTGATTGAGTAGATTGTTTTCCTAATCAAGAACTAGTGTCAAAGGAGTAGATAGATTGATTGTGTAAGGAATTGAACTCACAACCTCTTGGTTAGGAATGTGATGGGCTAACCACTTGCCCCAAAAGCCATGGTTGAGGATTACTTCCTAATCCTCTCTCTTAGGGTGTGGTTCAACCATCTCCTACCAGGATTATGTTACATTCTTCCCCCCTTGAACTCCTAGGGAATGTACCCTGACCAGCTATGGGACTGGTAGGAAGTACCCTGGATGTACCCTGGCAGGATGTACCCTGACCAGCTATGGGACTGGCAGGATGTACTCAATCAAGTTCCATCCAAGGATTCCCAAGGAATTCACACATTGCAAGCTAGCTCATTGGAAAGTTCGTTCCGAGAGCTTTCCAACGGTATATTACACGCCTCAATCCGACCTACGGATTGGGAGATACACCTAAATCTTTGTTAGGTCCATCCTTGAAACCCACGCGCGCGCCTTTTACAATTCCTACCCTTTCACATAGAGGATGCCCAAGCGCCTTTTTTAGAGGCCATTGGGTCATTCCACCTTGCCCAAGCCTACTTCCTAGGCTCTGATACCAATGTAAGGAATTGAACTCACAACCTCTTGGTTAGGAATGTGATGGGCTAACCACTTGCCCCAAAAGCCATGGTTGAGGATTACTTCCTAATCCTCTCTCTTAGGGTGTGGTTCAACCATCTCCTACCAGGATTATGTTACAGATTGTTTTCTGAATCTCAATGTATTGGGGAACGGAAGAAAGAGACAAGAAGATTAAGTTTTAATTTTCCTCTTCTTACACCCAAGAGGAGCAATGTTATGCCATGAAGCAAAATTGGTCCGAATTGCTCCCAGGAAATCTATCATAGGAGGACTTATTTCTTGGTTTCAAGGAGAGGATGCCATATGCTTTGGAGTTGAGAGCTCTTTTGAGTTTAAATTAGCTTATGCTCCATTTTTATTCTCTTAATTGAGACTATAGCAAAAGAGCAACGGTGTTGCTAGCTTCATATGTTGTGGCACGCGGGATTTGATGCCTATAAGAAAAAGAGAAAGAGCTTCATCTGAAGAAGTCAACTCTACCGAATCGAATTATGGATCTCATCAAACTGATCTAGGTGCTCTATTTAGGAGATCGGAAGAGTTCATTGAGGTTGGCAAGTTCTACAAAAAGAAACAGGTGTTCTATCCACAAGATCGGAATAGTTCATTGAGGTCGGCAAGTTCTACTGGAAGAGATTCAACCCGCAATTGTGGGCTATACAGACTTAAGTTGAATCGATTGAGCTAACGCCTTCATGAAATATAGGTCAACTGCTAGAAGCATTCATCATAGAATTTTCCAAGTCTTGCAGTGGCATTAGGCATAACACATCATCCTTAATCCACAGCATCAAGTAGACACCCCAAGAAATATTTTGGTTAGTCGGATGTATATTTAAACAATAAGTGGGAAGATGTCCCACACATGAATTTTCTACACAAGCAAAACAAGTTTCCTTGTTTTTAGATGGAGGTCACCAAAACTATCACAAAGAAGGTAATATATTCATGCTAAAACCACGTAATTAGAGTGATGGTGTTATCGGTTTGCTAATCCTATAGAAGGGCAATATAAACAAAGAAGTTGCAAGCTTGAGTGAAATAGAGATGACAAGTCAAAATGATTTATGTTGAATGCAATGAAGTGGTACATCCCCACATTCACATTTCCAAATTCCTAGAAGGTACAATTGTCCATGTGAAGGATTCGGTTAGAAGATGTTCCTCTCCAAAGTGTCATATAGGCCAGACAATGGTTCTAGACCATTAACAAGTATTGCATAGAGATATGGGCGTTTGGGTTAGTCGAACAAAAATTTCTAGGAAAAAGAAAGGAAAAAATGAAATGATGTATTAATATCTTCAAAAGGACAAAATGACCTATGAGATAAGGTGGAACTTGAGCTCAATACCCGTCATGCTCTATAACCTGATTGCAAACAAACTCAAATCATCTGAATCCTTGACTATGATCTTCCAAAGTTCCAAGGATAATGTGGGGCCCTCCACAATCATAGCATCAGTATTACCTCTAGCTTAGTCACACCATCAAGCACTTCACGTGTGTGTGTGATTGGGCTCAGAAAGTCAAGCTCGTAATGATGGACGAACTTAAGATATCCATGACCTGCTTGTTTGTCCTCCTGGTCCCCTTACGAGACTGTCCTTATGTAATGTCAGGGAGAGAAAGAACAGACCCAAGCAATTACGTTCCCAATATCTCATGACTTTTCTAAATCGGCCTAACACTTCAATGCATAGGAATGATGATGGCCATGATCTCATAGCTTGCAAATTGATGAAAAAAGTAATAAAACCTTGTCAATGCTTCCCTATGAAATATTAATATAACCTCACCTAAGCCAGTGTGAATCTTAAACTATTATGATATGAGGTTTATCTGCACAAACACAAAAATCCATGAAATAAATCTGTATAAATATAGTTGGACTTGACCACAAAACCATCTACTATAGTTAGAGAATATACTCTGTGTATAAGTTATATTTGTGCAACTATCTAGATAAGGTCAATCCACATGCATGTAGTGTTGGACTAGACCAAGTCTCATGCCATCATGATCCTTTGACACCATCGCAACAGTCTCATGCCATCACGATAGTCCCCTTGAATTGATAGAAAAATTAGGGTTTTTATTTTTGCAATTTTGGAGCTAATTTTGGCTAATTGTTTAGGCAATTGGTGCATCTTGGGGCTCCCAAGAAAATATTTCGAGAGCTGCTCACATCTATAAAACACAATTGGAATATATCAAGACCAACCGATTAGGTGCTCGCATCTATGAGGATGGGCTGCAAAGATTAGTCATCCAACTTAAAAACCCAGATCAACCCTTCAAAATTGAACACCTACTAGTCAAGTTCGAAGAGGGATCTTATATTGATAAGCAAGGAACCATGTGTATGGTTACTAGCTTACCAGATATGACATATGAGTTTGGATCGATCATACCTGAGTCTGATACAAGAGATCTTGATCTAGAAAAAGAAGGACAATAACCTAGAACTCCTCGGGGAAAGTCTATCCTCTCAAGAATACTCACATTAAAATGGTCCCCTCAAGAACTCATTGATAACCAAGAAACTTATGAAGTTTTTTGGAGAGTTAGATCGGCAAAATGCAACGATTTAATAGGAGTTTGTATTTACAAATTCAAGGAGAGAGTATTTGTAGTGATGGATCAAAATAGGCTTTTTTACACGTGGAAGGATAAACCAGCGTTCCTCTTACATACATCCATTGGCTAACATGATCAGGGAGGTGTTGGATCGTCCCATGTTCTAGAAGCACAATGAGAGCAAACCAAAGAGAGACCTAAGGTAAGCTTTGCACACACTGTGGGTAGAGATAGATCACAACTTGAAAGTGAAAGACCTGAAAGAGAGAAACATAGAGCACATAGGCATCAAAGAGAACATGAGTTTTGTGGTAATATAGTCATGCTAAAACCTTGTAATTAGAGTGGTGAAGTTATCCATCCTCTAGAATCTTGAACTTAGCTAATCATATGGAAGGATAACTAAAATTGAGAAGCACATCAATCACCCTCTGGCGGCTCCAACTTAGCCAATCCTAGAAACTGACAATAGAAATAGAGAAGATAAAATCCTGAGGTAAAAAAAATATAGATGACAAGCCAAAATGATTTATGTTGAATGCAATGAAGTGGTACATCTCTACATTCACATTTCTAAATTTCTAGAAGGTACAACTATCTCTCTAAAGCATTCAAAGAGAAGATGTTCCACTCCAAAGTGTCATATAGGTCTGACAACCATTCTAGACCATCAACAAGTACTTCACTAGAGCTATGGGATCTCGGGTTAGTCGGACACAAATTAGGTGCTAGTACATTAGGAAGCTTACATTTAAACCATGAAAATCAGTAGAATTGTGATTGCAAGCAATGTGGGAAGGCTAAAGAAGTGGATGTCTTGGCAGTTACAAGGTCTAAAAATAAAGGTCCCATCGATTGGCAAGAAAAAAGACATATAAGAGACCAAGTTTAGAAACAGATCCAACAGGATCAGCAAAAACAACTACAATTTGCAAGTTCATCTCAGGAAGAGAATGATGCGATCTTTGTACAAAAAAATGAAGAAGGAGGATAAGACTCAGTCCAAGCAAGATCTAGACAATGACTGGTTTGAGGTAATCATTAACTCTCCTTTACAATTGTCCTTAGATCAGTTATTATCTTTGGTACCAGCTTTTAGAGAGAAGTTATTGAAGAAGCTTGTTGGATAGCAATCAGAGCCAACAACTAGGCAGGTACCATTGACATCAGCTAATAATGTTGGTTCGGCTGATGTAGATTTTGTTGTGCCAATAATTCAGGTACAGTATAATCAAAGACAAATTGATGAAGTATTGCTTGATGGTGGCTCAAGAGTGAACATATTACCTGAGCATATTTTTAAACAAATGGGGAAAGGAGCCTTGGCTCCAGCACCTTTTCAAGTAAAAATGGCGGATCAAACTAGAGTTCAGCCATTGGGCATTCTAAAACAGCATCAAATCATAATTTCAGGAATGTCATTCATGGTAAAATTTGTGGTGATTAGAATGTCTGAGTCGGCATATTTGTATGAAATGTTATTAGGAAGACCTTGGTTCAGGTTGGCTAAGGTTAAGCAGGATTGGGGATTGAATGTGGTGATGATTACAAAAGGTAAAAAGCAGGTAAAAATTCCCATGAAAGGTAGAAGAAACATGTCGGTACAGGAGAAACCATTGATGGCTCAAACTATTAGTTTGGTAGATGAAATAGAAGATGATGAGGAGGAAGAATTTCTGAAAGCAAACCCAATTGTTGTACCAATTTTAGAGGTAGATGTGGAAGGTGTGCTAGCAAAGGATGATGAAGTAGTGAAGAAGTCAAGTGAGCTAGTTCCCGGAGATGCATTGGAATGTGCACAAGTGCGATGGATGTTTGAACAAAGTCTAGAAATTCCTATGCAGCAGAAACTCGAGCAGCAAGAGAAAGAGGTAATTAATTTGGCCGAAAAGATTTATGAACAAAATATGCAAGTTTTGGTAGGGTAAAAATGATGAACTTCAAGAAATTAATTTGGGGACCAAGATGGAACCAAAGATGGCAAGAGTAAGCAAGAACTCGAGGGTAAGTTCATGGAAGACTTGATTTGCTTAGTAAAGGAGTATGTGGATGTTTTTGCTTGGGATTACTCATAGGTGAAAGGTATAGACCCTGATCTACATGAACATCACATAAATTTAAAGAAGGATGCAGTTCCGGTTGTGCAACAAAGGTATCGGATGAATCCTAATTTTGCTAAGCAGGTTAAAGAGGAAATTGATAAATTGTTGGCAGTTGGATTCATCAAATCGGTTAATCAGGTCACATGGTTGTCTCCTATTATAATGGTCCCTAAAAAGAATGGAAAGCTCAGAATTTGTGTTGATTATAGAAAGTTAAATGCAGCAACAATTACGGATCCCTTTCCTATGCCGTTTTGTGATGCCATATTGGATGCAGTAGCGGGACACGAGATGTATAGTTTTTTGGATGGATTTTCAAGATACAACCAAATTCGTGTTGCTGAGGAGGATCAACATAAAACTGCATTTATTACAGAATTTGGGGCTTGTGTATTTACAATCATGAGTTTTGGATTGAAGAATGGATCGCCCTCATTCAATTATGTGGCACATAAAGTGTTTGAACCTTATTTGTAGGATTTCATGCAAGTTTTTGTGGATGGTTTTTCAGTGTTTGGAGAAAAGGTACAACACTTGCTGCATTTGAAATCTTGTTTTGACAGATGCAGGAAATTCAGGATGGTGCTCAATCTGTTTAAGAGCATCATTGCAGTAAAGCATGGTATTTTATTGGGACATGTCATTTCTCGAAAAGGAATGGCTATTGATGTGAAAAAGATTGGAGCCATTAGGACAGCTAAGGCGCCCACAAATGTTAAGGAAGTAATGAGGTTTGTTGGCCAGATTAAGTGGCATGCTATGTATTTAAGGTACTTGGACAATATCTCTTTACCACTCACACATTTGACAAAATCCATTTGTATGGGTTGAAGCTCAAGAAAGAGCATTTCAGTTATTGAAGAAGATGGTTTTAGTGGCACCAATTTTGCAGCCACCTGATTGGTCGTTGCCATTCCATATATTTGTGGATGCATCGGATGTAGCTGTAGGAGCAGTTTTGATGCAACGAAAGGAAAAAGGATGGTATAAACCAGTATATTATGCTAATAGGGTGTTGTGTGCAGTTGAAAGAAACTATCCGATGATTGAAAGAGAAGCTTTAGCAATGGTGTATGCTCTTAACAAGTTTAGACATTATCTATAAGGTGATAAAGTGATTTTTCATGTTGATCATCAGGGTTTGGTGTATTTGACCAAGAAGCCTTTATTGACAGGAAGATTGGCTAGGTGGATGCTTCTATTGCAAGAATTTGATTTTGTTATTATTCATATCGAGGGAAAGAGCATACATGGTAGATTACTTTAGTAGATTGGAATAAGGTGAACCACCTATAGGTGTAAATGATGAATTTCCAAATGCGGAGCTGTTTAATGCACAAATTGCTGAAGCGGATTCTTGGTATGATCAATTATTAGTTTTTCTAACTGATAGAGCATTACCTCAGCATTTTACACTGATCAAAGAAAGAAGTTTGCTCTTAAAAGTAGACCATATTTGGTTATGACTGGTGCATTGTATAAGAAAGGCATGGATCAGGTCATTAGGAGGTGTGTACCAGATTTTGAGCAACCAGTTGTGTTAAAAGAAGCACATTTATGTCCAGCAAGAGGTCACTTGCCAGGTGATATTACAGGGAAGAAGGTTTTACAAGCAAGATTATGGTGGCCTACTCTATTAAAGGATGATCATGAATATGCTAAAAGATGTGTGATTTGTCAAAAAATGGGTCAACCAAATAATGCAAATTTGATGTTACCTTTGGATCCATTTCAAAAGTGGTGTATGGATTTTGTTGGACCCACTAAGCCCAATATTCAACGTGGTAATAGACATATTTTAGTAACTACAGATTATTGTAGGAAGTGGGTAGAGGCAGTAGCATTGAAGGATAACAAGGCAGCAAGTGTGGTAAAGTTCCTCTACCACAACATTATGACCAAGTTTGGTTGTCCTATTGAGTTGCTAAGTGATAGAGGAGCTCACTTTCTCAATGAAGTGATTTCAGAATTAACTAGAACTCATTTGATTATGCATAAGAAGTTTACAGCATATAACCCACAGGCAAATGGTCAAGCAGAAAGTACCAACAAAACTTTAATGCATACTCTTAAAAAGCTAGTGCATGATAATCAGAAAAATTGGGAATTGTTACTTGATTCAGCATTATGGTCGTTTCGAACAACATTCAAAGTGACTACAGGTATGACACCATTCCGATTGGTGTATGGATTGGAAGCTGTAGTACCCATGGAGTTTGTGGTCCCAAGTTTGAGAGTAACAACTAAAAAGATGTCTCCTAAAGTTTCAGTTAAGCATAAAAGTAAGTATCTTCTTCAGTTGGAGGAGGATCGTTTGGTTAGTGCATATATTACAGAAATAACTCAGAGAAGGAGACAAGCTTGGGTGAGTATGAATGTGAAATTCAAGCTGTTTAAAGAAGGAGATTGTGTGATGGTGTACAATTCCAAGTTAGGACCTCATCTAGGAAAACTTAGATATAAAGGTCCATATCAGATTGTGCAGGATTTAGGTCAAGGAACTTTTCTATTAGCGGATGTGTTTGGCACAAGAATGGAAAACTTTAATTCTGAAAATTGGATTAGTACTCTCATTGATCAGAGAAGTTAGAAGGCCTATTTGTCTACATGGTCTTTGATGGTGGCATGCTTTATTGATAATTGTTGGTCCAAGATTACGCTAAGTGCTTTCTTGAGACTACAATGGTTTTCATGTGCTAATCTGAAGCTGGTGAATGAAGTATTCAATTATGAAGAAAATCAAATGCAGAAAAGACAGGTGTAGGAGTTGCATAGTGGATGGAAGATTAGGTTAGACCAGAAGAACACATTATATTGGAGGGGAAGAACATGCAAACCCAAGATAAGGAGGGGAAAAATCATGTTGAACTGAAGGTACAACAGAGAGAAATAGTTTCTCCCATGATACTCCAGCAAGAGGAAATGTATACGCAAGTAGTACAAGTTTATGAAGATATTACAGTCACACAGATAGTTCAGAAGCAAAATTTGCATAAAAAGTTTACTATAGTGGTAGCCAATCCACTGATTTTGTCCTCACTGAATTTTGTTCCAAAATTAATACATTCAAGCATGCAATTGGATATTCTTTCAGAGCATGGTTGTAGAATAACTTACCTTTCCATGATCCGATTATTAATGGGATGTTTCAATGATCCGATTAATAATGGAATGTCTCCGGAGGTGTCGCTCTGTACCTTGGAAAAAATATGCTTGTACTCTTATCATCACTTTAATGAATGGGGTGGATTAGTAGAAGAGGCTTTCAAAATGATTAACTTCATCACATTTAATTGGGCATGAATCAAAGAATTGTGTTCTCTCGGAGTGTTATTGGTTGGATGTCCAAAAGTTGGAGGTTGTTTAATCAGTTTCTCATGGCTCGAAGTTGGTCGGATTAGTGGTAAGAAATTCGGGCTTTGTTGCATTGGAGTTTCCTTGTTCGGAGTATGCTGGATCGAAAAGTGTCCATTTACTAAAAGGTGGTCAGAATATTATTTTATTGCTCTTGTTTTGCGCATAAAAGTTTATGAGCTCAAACGCACGAGTAAACAATTTTTAAATCATGTGAGTGAATTGCGGGAAGATGCGACATCATTGGGTTTAAAATTCACTTATGATCAAGCATCATCAACACTCAGTGTTTTGTGTGAGATCGCTGGTATCGTACATATAATTGAGAGAAGATTTAAAATTTGGCACTTGCATTTGGCTTTTGTCGAATATTACTTCATGTTGCGAAAGAAGATAGCCACTATAACTTCCATCGTTTTGACTAGCATAACAGTGGAAATGAGAGGTCACGGTAAGCGTAGAGAGGTGGCAGCTTGCAAGGATGAAACCACATCTGAGGCAAGTGATAGCTTATTACAGGAGGAGAAGGAGGAAATTTCAACGCCAATGTTAGCAAACAAGTTTGTACGTGCGTTGATGGATCCTTTCACATATTTTAAAATGGAAATAGATATTGGTTCTCCTTTCAATGTCATATGGCTGCAACAGGTGTGTTTATTTGAATTTGCATCCCTTCCTTGGTCAATTTGGTGTTGTAATTACTATGCAAAGAGATTATCTATTAGGTAATAAAGTGATTTTTCATGTTGATCATCAAGCTTTGGTGTATTTGATCAAGAAGCCTTTATTGACAGGAAGATTGGCTAGGTGGATGCTTCTATTGTAAGAATTTGATTTTGTTATTATTCAATATACTCCAGGGAAAGAGCATGCAATGTTAGATAACTTTAGTAGATTGGAATCAGGTGAACCACCTATAGGTGTAAATGATGAATTTCAGGATGCAGAGCTATTTAATTCACAAATTGCTGAAGCGGATTCTTGGTATGATCAATTATTAGTGTTTCTAACTGATGGAGCATTACCTCAGCATTTTACACCTGATCAAAGAAAGAAGTTTGTTCTTAAAAGTAGACCATATTTGTTTATAACTTGTGCATTGTATAAGAAAGGCATGGATCGGGTCATTAGGAGGTGTGTACCAGATTTTGAGCAACGATTTGTGTTACAAGAAGCACATTCAGGTCCAACAAGAGGTCACTTGTCAGGTGATATTACAGGGAAGAAGGTTCTACAAGCAAGATTATGGTGGCCTACTCTATTAAAGGATGATCATGAATATGCTAAAAGATGTGTGATTTGTCAATAAATGGGTCAACCAAATAATGCAAATTGGATGTCTGATCATCTTGTTTTACCTTTGGATCCATTTCAAAAGTGGGGTATGGATTTTATTGGACCCAGTAAGCCCAATACTCAACATGGAAATAAACATATTTTAGTAGCTACATATTATTATAGGAAGTGGGTAGAAGCAGTAGCATTGAAGGATAACAAGGCAGCAAGTGTGGCAAAGTTCCTCTACCACAACATTATGACCAGGTTTGGTTGTCCTATTGAGTTGCTAAGTGATAGAGGTGCTCACTTTCTCAATGAAGTGATTTTAGAATTAACTAGAACTCATTTGATTATGCATAAAAAGTTTACAGCATATCACCCACAGGCAAATGGTCAAGCAGAAAGTACCAACAAAACTTTAATGAGTACTCTTAAAAAGCTAGTGCATAATAATTAGAAAAATTGGGATTTGTTACTTGATTCAACATTATGGTCGTTTCGAACAACGTTCAAAGTGACAACAAGTATGACACCATTCCGATTGGTGTATGGATTGGAAGCTGTAGTACCCATGGAGTTTGTGGTCCCAAGTTTGAGAGTAACAATTGAAAAAATGTCTCCTAAAGTTTCAGTTAAGCATAGAAGGAAGTATCTTCTTCAGTTGGAGGAGGATCGTTTGGTTAGTGCATATATTACAGAAGTAATTCAGAGAAGGAGACAAGCTTGGGTGAGTATGAATGTGAAATTCAAGCTGTTTAAAGAAGGAGATTGGGTGATGATGTACAATTCCAAGTTAGGACCTCATCCAGGAAAACTTACATTGAGATATAAAGGTCCACATCTGATTGTGCAGGATTTAGGTGAAGGAACTTTTCTATTAGCGGATGTGTTTGGCACAAGAATGGAAAAACCAATTAATGGATTTTGTTTGAAGACATTCCAAGGGAAATCACCCCATATGGACTGGTTGTCATCTAATTTAGTCAAAGTGATGTTTAATGCTAAAAATTGGATTAGTACTCTTATTGATCACAGAAGTTAGAAGGCCTATTTACATATAATTGAGAGAAGATTCGAAATTTAGCACCTACATTTGGCTTTTGTCGAATATTACTTCATGTTGCAGAAGAAGATAGCCACTGTAACTTTCATCGTTCTAACTAGCATAACAGCGGAAATGAGAGGTCACGGTAAGCGTAGAGAGGTGGTAGCTTGCAAGAATGAAACCACGTCTAAGGAAAGTGATAGCTTATTATAGGAGGAGGAGGAGGAAATTTCAACACCAACGTTAGCAACCAAGTTTGTACAAGCTGTAGTATTTCGTCGATGATGCACCACAGTCCGCTCTCCTTTTTCAGAGCTCCACGATGATATGCTCGGAGTAGAAAACGGAGCTCCTGAGGCTGCACACAGTACTTTGCACAGATGCTGCAAAATACACAGAAAACAGAGTACCACTATGTGCCGTTTCTAAGACTTTCAAATAATCCATTGACCAAACAATCTTAAGTAACCATCTTTGCCTCTTCGATATAAGTTGTCTCCAACTATGGCATAGTTCTGAGCCTCTTGCTCCATGCTTCGTCTTCTTACTAGACTAGCCTCTTTGGGTAATGTTCCCGATCTCATAAATTCTACCAATGGAGCACTCCCGTATGGAATTAACAATACATGATAAAGAGTTGCATGTTCCACAGGGGGTTTTTCTTGGCACACTCGACAATTCTTAATCCACTCATGTATTTCTTTGTCCATGCTAGGCCAATACACTCCTACATGTTTCAAATTCTGCATTGTTCGTTGTTTAGAATAGTGATTATCTAGCAATCCTTCATGGGCTTGTTGCAACCAACTAGTATGTTCATCGTCCTCGACACAACAAGCTAGTACACCCTCTATATCTTGTTTGTACATGCTTCCTACCAATATTTGATATTTTTGTGATTTTACAATTTCTCCTTTGTTTGTTTTCACATTCTTATTTGCAGGTCTGGAGGTTAGGACAGGTACCAACTTATTTGCCCATTTAGGAACAACTTCTAAATTGAACAGATAAGCATCGGGCAACTCATCAGACACTCCTTGCGGTGACTCTCCTGAAGTGATGCGAGAAAGGTGATCCACCTGAGATGCGTTCTACCTTTCCTAACAACAACTTCAAATTTGTATTCCATTAGTAAGAGGAACCATCTTACTAAGCGTCCTGTATTGCAAGGTTTATTGACCAAATATAATAAAGCTTGATGATCATTGAAAAACTTGAACTTATTGGCCAAAAGATAGTGTCGAAACTTCTTCATGGCATATACCATGCCTAAGCCTTCTCTTTCCGTTGTTGTATAATTTTGCTTAGCTGCATTGAGCTGTCTGCTAGCATATGCTATGGGCAAATCTAGATTTCCTTCACCTGTGGGTTGTGCCAACACACATCCTATTGTTAGATATGCTCAATACTCCACCCTCATGTGACCACAAATGATCCATGGTGCTCTAAGTTGTAAGGCCCCCATTATGAGGAGAAGCCATTATGAGAGCCCGGACATTTGTGGAACCCTAACTTCCAAGTTAGATGAGGTCTATGTGTGACCGTTGATGGTTATAGATGATCTTTGTGAGCCTAGCCATCAGGTTAGGTAGGGCATAAACTTCCAGGCCATTGGGTTATCATTTAAGGTGAAAATAAAGGCCCTGTGGCGTCGTGCGGTTTCCCCATAGAACCTTAATGGGGGGAGTGCAGAGGGGGGCTTGCCCCCTTCTGCGGGGTCCGGGGGGCCTATCCCCCCGGCCCGTAGGGCCGAGACGGTAGGACTTCTGGTCGTGGAGATATTGTCGGATCATATATTTTACCGACTAATTTGTATCTCCCGACTACGTTTATCTATACCGAACCGCCTTGTAAAAGCTATATAAGCACAGCCCAGGTTGAGCTTTATATAGCATTGCGCACTAGTAAGCCCTTCATCTAGAGTCTGTCTAGATCGCCATCTAAGCTCCACAGTGGGAGCGCACGGGTGGACAGCACCATCATTGTAACTGCGTTATGCTTTGCAATCTGAGAATTTGAGTTCTCTACCTCTCAGTCTGCGTCTATCTTTGTCTGCGTTTTTTCTCTCAACTCTGTCTACAGGTCTATTCCGCTGTGCTGTTATTTTCTTACATGGTATCAGAGCTCAGGAGGCTCTGAGTGGTGCAGAAGCAGAAACGCAGAGGTTGCAGAGTTCTGAACAACAAAAGAGAGAAGATGTCAAGTGGTGCGTCATCATCTACGACTGGGGGCCAAGGTGGTTCATCAACAGGAGTAGGTGGCGCACAAGCAGGAGCAGCAATGATGCCGATCATCCCAACATTGCGGATACGGCCACCAGCCTTCACAGAAGGTAAACTTGATGGTACGAACTACACCCTGTGGAAGTTCAAAATCACTTCTATTCTTGATTCATATGAGCTTTTGGAGACTGTTCTTGGGACTGATCATGAGCCCCAAGAAAGACCTGATCCAAATACTCCTGGTCGAATGATTCCTCCTCATGCTGATCTTCTACGTGCTTGGAAACGTAGAAATGCAGATGCACTCTGTGCTCTTGTTACAAGTACTTCTGATAGTGTTCTGACTCTCATTCAGCATACTACGAAGGCATGTGAAGCATGGAACATATTGAGAAATCAATATGAAACTCGTAATCAGACACGGATTCAGAACTTGGAGAATCAGCTTGCAGCAGAACGGTTTGCTGATGGGGAGACTACAGAGTTGTTTATCACTCGCATAAAGAATCTACGAGATCAAATGGCAGGAGCAGGTGTTCAAAAGTCAAGTGAAGAGCTAGCTCGACGTTGTCTTCGAATTTGTCCACCTAAGTTTGATGGTCTGGTAACTGCTCTTAACACTCAAATCAGACCTCAACCACTAACTTTTGAAGAATTCAGTGCCTTACTCATGGAGGAGGAGTTGCGGCTCAAGGCAAGGAGTGGTGGTAGCAAAGGAGATGCTGCATTCACAACAAATGCCAAAGGAGGCAAAACAGACTCTTCAAAAGATGGAGACAAAAAGAAGAACGACAAAAAGAAGTTCAAGGGAGAGTGTTTCCACTGCAAGAAGAAGGGACACAGAATCCAAGACTGTCGCATCAAGAAGGCAGAAGAGAAGAGTGGCTCTTCAAAAGGTGGCAAGGGCAAGGAGTCTGCCAACACAGCAGAAACAGAGCTTGAGTTATTTGTTACGATAGAGGAGGTGTGCTCCTCGGCTGAAGATTCAGGAACAGATGACTCATGGGTGTTGGACAACGGTGCATCTCGTCACATGACGAGTAGAAAAGACCTTTACAGTTCCTTACAGCCTCTAAAGGAACCCATCACAGTAAAGGTAGGAAACAATGCAAGATGTCCTGCAGAGGGCGAAGGTACGGTTTCTTTCATTAACTCTAATGGCGATATCAGAAAGCTTTCAAATGTGCTATATGTTCCACAAATAAAACGAAATCTACTTTCAGTAGCTTCTATAACTGATCAAGGTCATCAAGTATCTTTCAGTAAGACAGGAGCTAAGATTATGGACGGTAACAACAACATTGTTGGGACTGGCATAAGGAGGAACAACCTATATGAGTTGTGTGCTCTTACAACCACTACAAATGTGGGCACAAGTAAGCTATGGCATGAGAGATTCGGCCACATTGGATACCCTGTACTGAAGGAGATGCATCACAGAGGTATGGTTGCACACCTACCATCGATTGCAGAAATGAAGGAACCATGTGAAGCTTGCATGATGGGCAAGCAACAGAGGAAGGCATTTCCACAAGAAAGCAAGAACAGGGCAAGCTATCCTCTAGAGTTGGTGCATGCTGACTTGTGCGGAAAAATGCCTACGCAGGCCTTGGGCGGATCTTCCTACTTCATGTTACTTGTCGACGACTATAGCAGGAAGATGTGGGTGTACTTCCTTCGCGATAAGGCTCAAGCTTTTGGTAAGTTCAAAGAATGGCTTCAGCTTGTTGAAATTGAAACAGGGAAGAAGATGAAGAAATTCAGGACAGACGGTGGTGGTGAGTTCACATCAATAGAGTTTGAAGATTTCTGCAAGAGTAAGGGAATCAAGCATCAACTCATAGTGGCACATAGTCCTCAACAGAACGGTGTTGCAGAACGCCGGAATTGAACCATCATGGAGATGGCAAGGTGCATGTTGAAAGGAAAGGGTTTGCCTGATCAGTTTTGGGCAGAGGCTGTCAACACTGCTGTCTACATCTTGAATCGAAGCTACACCAAGGCACTTGATGGAAAGACTCCACAAGAAGCCTACACGGGTAAAAAGCCTTTTGTTTCCCATTTCAAAGTATTTGGAAGTGAATGTTATGTACATGTTCCAGATAGGGAGAGAAACAAGCTTCAACCAAAAAGCATCAAATGTATCTTCCTAGGGTACAGCAAAGATAAGAAGGCTTATAAGCTTTATGACCCCGAGGCTAAGAAGATCATGGCGAGTCGTGATGTGGTGTTCAAGGAGGAGCAACCACATGCAGTGGAGGAGGATAAGAGAGCTTCCACTTTATCATCAGGCGAAGGGGCAATCCACTATGAACCTGGCCCAAGAGCTATCCCTTCTACACAAGAGAAGGAAGCATCATCTTCAGATGATGAGTCTAAAAGTCACCAACCTGCCGACACCCAAGTGGAAAAGCCATTGCCACGTTGGGTGAGGCAGCTCTATGATTCTGCAAACCCCATCCCACAGTCACTAGAACAGGTTGCAGATGGACCGAGGCGATCACAGAGAATAGAGGAACAGAGACGGGCAAGCACCCATATTGTAAACACAGCCTTGATGGCTGATCTCATTCAAGAATGTTGACCTAAGCTTCAACTTAGGGACTTGCGGAGAAAGAGACTATACCTCAATCCCCTCACAAGTGCATATAGTGGGGATACACGCTTTTAATTATCAATCCAAAGAGTATACTAACCTAGCCGAGTGTATGAAGACATGCAAACGCGTAATGGTCAATGCGCATGAAGTACTCAAGAATGAAAATGAGGTAAGTGCTTATCCTAACAAGCTTCAACTGTAGGTCAAGACGAAACGATACTTGGTGCAGCAGCCGTCAGTATTTTGGACTTTTCTCCTAGCTCAGAGCTCCAAACATAGCAAATAGCATATGTGTTTCGAAGCTCTCGAGAAGACGCATCCAATGGCAGTGGTTTCACTCAATTCCGACGCTCCTACTTCAAGTTATGATAGAAATACTGAATAGCGAAAATACTTTCCTACGCTTCAGCACTTCCTACACCTCGCACACACCTTTCCTACAGCAAAGAAACACTCTCAAGGATAGACAACACTCACAAGCACTCTTTCCAAGCAATACACATGCATACAAGCTCACGAAGAAGAAGATGAAGAGGGAAGAAGACACAAATTCGAATTTCTGTGCTCTCTATTCTCACAATGGCAAAAAGTCTTTTACAAAGAGTCACATTTGACTTATATACTAGTGCCCTAAAAATGGTCCTTTCACACAAGTGACCGGCACTGTATTCACTAAAAGCTAATTTCGTACTATTTTACATGGGTAAGCTTCTATTCTTCTGTGGGAATGCATCTAGAGGACTCCTCTAGTGCCTTTACAAAGGGAAATATATTACAAGAATGAATATGTTACAAAAATATGTGGTCCAAATCGGAAAAATTTTGGGGCCCGTCTTTTTTCTCTGCTTTGTGCGCTCTTTAGCTCTGCAACACTCTCCCCCTCTTCGCCTCTGTCGTCCCTTGACAGACTTTGCTTCCTTTGACAGACTTTGCTTCACGCACGCGCCCTGTGGTCAGTATTGTCTGCAGTTAAACAGACATGCAGATTCGATGGCCTTCTTGATTCAAGCTCTACAACTCGAGAGCCTGATGTAGTTGTCTTGCCTGTTGACTTGGGTTGCCACGCACGCCACCAGTGACTAGGAATGTGCTATTCTTAGTCACCCTCTTCAACTTTTCAGCCTCTACCCCTTTCTAACTTTTGGTCCTACTCTGATGTTTGAAAAATCCACTCCTCTGGACCCCGGGGTTTAGCTTTGTAGCCTGGTGCGTGCCCCTGCGGGGCTCTGTGCAGAGATGGGTGTTGCGCCCCTGCGGGGCTTCCTGCAGAGTTGTATCTTCAAATTGGTCTATCTTCAAATTTGCCTTTTAGTGAAGCTGTTTCTTTCGTTGTTTTCTTTTTTTCTTCTTTTTACTTGTCTCGCCCTCGACACTGCCCCCCTCCTGGACTCTGTCGTCCCCGACAGGCTTTTTGTGGCGACGGGTATAGGTTTGAATGACCTGTTGCTCTCTTTGATTTAGCAGATTGGCGTGACATAACATGAACTCCTTCCATTGGCGAGACTTTACTCCGTCCTCTGGTGCTTGTCTATGGTCAGCAAAGAAACTTATCTCGTAGGCCACCAGTCGTGCATTCAAGTTGGATGTCATTTTGATGAAGATCTCTGAATCCATTTCGAAAAAGCCCGTGAAGAATGCTTCTTCAAATGTCTGCATGTATGTCGATGGTAGAAACATGAGCCGAGAAAAATATGCCATAATTGTTAACCGGCTGGGAATAGTAGATAAATCAAAAATTAGAGCCTCCGAGCCCTGCGTAATGCCGATGAAATTCAAAAAAGTATATTGTGCGTGTTGGAACACTTTAATCACTGTAAGGAGCATGCTAAATATTTTATTTGTCATTTTTACTGCTAGATCGGGAACAGTAGAATATCTTGCAAGCCAAAATTCCATGGTTTTGACCATGTATTCTTCTGTCGGTAGGTAGTTGTGTGGTGGACTAGGTAATAGCGGATAATTAAGCCATTGGTTATTAATGCTACCTTGTCGCTGGCCTTCCCAAAATTGCGTCCATGCTCTTCGACGGGGTAGTGGGCAAAATGATGGGTTTACTTGAAGCTCATACGGTGATGCTTTCCACTGTACCCGTAGCATAGGGTGCTTTTCCAAGAGCTTTCTTCTCCAAATTGGATTTGCCTCCTCAAACTCTACCTGAGTATATTTAAAAGTATCATACCGGAATTGGAGATTGTGATCAGGTTCCTTCTTTGTAGCATGTTTTATGTATTGCCTGGTTTGTTCCTTCAAAAGCCCGTATGGTACATTGAATGGCCTTAGTATTTGCTCCAGTTGCTTGCTGTCAATTTTAGCCTCTTTCATTAGATTGATGACTTGATCTTCAAATTCAGCCGTAAGCTGGGACACCAGTAGTGCCCTTTCTGTCCTGCTCAGCTCTGCAAGTTTTTGTGTGTTAGGTTCTAATGGAACCTCCTTTTCCTCCCTTATTGGTGAATTATACAAGGGGGGAGAGAGAGGGCATACCTCTTCCTCCACAGTAGCCGAGGTCTTTGGCGGAACTACTGGTGTCCCCTGTTGTGCTTGCTTCTCTAATTGCTTCTGAAGCTCTTTGATTAAATCATCTTTTTGTTTGTTTTCTTCTTCGGCCTTAGCAATAGTTGCTTGATGTTTCAATAGTTCTTGGGCCACAATGTTCATGTGCTCCGTGTCTTCCTTGCACTGTCGCAGGTAGTTATTTTCTGCTTTTTTCCATTTCATTCTGAGGGCTGCGGTGTCCTCCATATACCTCTTTTCCCAATCCGTTATGACTTCCTGCTCCTGTCTGAGCTGATCTTGTAATTTTGTGATCTGATCTTCCAGGTCTTTGACATCTCTTTGTGGGTCATCAGTTATTGCCAATGGCTGATCACTAATGAGAGCTGTCATTAACTCTTTATTTCTTTGTCGCATGTTGTCAGCTTCTTCCATACTGGCCTTGAGCTGAGACTCTAAGATTTTGCTGCGTTTTTGAAGTCGTGTCTTCTCAGTCTCACTCATCTCTAATTTCTTTGTTAATTCTTGTACTTGGTCTTGCAATTTTGTCTGCTCTGTTTCTAGCATACTGTTTTGTGTTTTGACTTCTTGAAGTTCCTTTTCTTTATTCAGAACTTGTTCGCGCACCTTGACTATTTCCTCGGAAAGCTCTTTGCCTGCTCTTTCGAGTGCTTTCTTGTCTTGCATGGCTTGGTCATAATCTTCATCAGCATCAAGCATTAACTGTTGTGTATCTAGAGCTATTTGAATCATATCTTGTACAACAGGCTTGAGCTGAGCGATATCTACATTTAGCCATGTCTTTGCTATTGCTGGAGTCTCTCCCGTTTGTACATCTTTGCCTTCTGCCACCTGAAGTGTCTCGTTGTGTGGCTGTCTAACTTGTAGTTGTATCTTGGATTCCTCCTCATCGTCTTTTGTTTTCTTCTTTTTAGTAGCACTTCCCTGAAACGTGACATCCAATGGGGAAGGTTCTGCTACGACCCTGATGGGTGTGAATGGTTCTTCCGTTTCTATATCTTGATCTTCATTTTCCTTTTCCGCAATCTCCTCATCTATCTTTGTGCTTGTGGTCTTCGGACTCATTTTTGTATCTTGATCTATCGGATTAGGGCATTCTGGTTCTTCATCATAATTCACTTCATTAAGTTCGTTCCATTGCCCATCATCTTTTGATTCACTTCGAATATCCACATCCAACAATGAAGTGTCCTTTTCTTCTTTGTCTTGGGTAGATGAGCTGGAGTTATCTAATCCGATTTCACGGTATCGGTGAACCTTAGTGAGTCTTCTTTTTGGTTTTGACTCCTGTTGTGATTGCTGATAGTGATGCCCTTGCACTGGTAAGTTGACTTGTCCTTCGGTATATTTGTGCGTTTCTTCGAGTGCTTTGGTCAACTCTTCCTCCGTGATTTGTTTCTGTCCTGTAAGTGTCACCTTTGGAAGTACATGTACTCTTTTTTTCATAGGTATTCCTTCTTCCTTTGTCTTAACTTCTCTTAGTCTTTTGGTGCCTCTCATTCTTGGCTTAGAGCTAGTTCCTGCCTCTAAAATTAGCCATTGGGAGAGTGTTCCCCTTCTTCCACGCATCTCATCAGCAGTCCGCTTGAATCCTGGTGGTACAAACTTCCAGCAATAATGTGAAGGTTCTTAGTCTTCCAAAGATCTTGCTTTCGGTTTGGCGTGATCCCATCTTTAGGTCCATGTGTGAGTATTGGGATCAATTTTTCGGCCCATTGAGGACATACTTCTAGGTTAAAGAGATAAGTATCTGGCAGATCATCAGGAACTCCTATGGGTGGTTCTCCATGGGTCATGCGAGATAAATGATCTGCCCTTATGTGTGTGTTTCCTTTCTTGACTATTACTTCAAAATCAAATTCCATTAGCAATAAGAACCATCGTACTAGTCGTCCTGTGTTGCAAGGCTTGTTGACTAGGTACAATAGAGCTTGATGATCAATGAAAAATTTGAATTTGTTTGCCAATAAGTAATGTCTAAACTTCTTGACGGCATAAACCATCCCTAAGCCTTCTCTCTCCGTAGTAGTATAATTGCGTTCCGCTTGATTTAACTGTCTACTGGCATAGGCTATCGGGTGGTCTAATTTACCTGTATCAGCTGGTTGAGCTAAGATGCAACCAATGGCAAACTTGGAAGCATCAACATGAATATGAAACGGTTTATTCCAGTTAGGGACTCGAAGAATGGGTGCTGAACTCAATCGATTCTTCAACTCATTAAAAGCTTTTTCACATTCTTCGGTCCAATTGAATCGAGTTAATAATGCATAAAGAGGTCTAGCAATTATGGCGTACATATGTATGAATCTTCGATAGTAGCCACAATGTCCCATAAATGCTTGAACTTCTTTAGCAGTTTTCGGTCTCGGTAAATCCAAAATGACTTTGATTTTGTCTTCATCTGTGGAAATTCCATTCTTAGAGACAATATGTCCTAAGATTTTCCCTTGTCTCACCATGAAGACACATTTCTCAGGATTGAGGCATACTCGATATTGTCGACATTTGGCAAAAATCTTTTCTAGTTCAGGGATGTGCTCTGATCGTATAGCTGAATATGTACACAGATCATCCACGTATACCTCCATGCTCTTTCTCAAAAATTCCTTGAACACATGACACATCAGTCTTTGGAATGTAGCTGGGGCATTCGTTAAGCCAAAAGGCATGACTCGAAAGGCGTATACTCCCCATTCAGTAGCAAATGCAGTCTTATGTTGGTCCTCAGGAGCAATGGCTACCTGATTATACCCTGAAAAGCCATCCAAAAAACTATAAACTTCTTTCCCTGCTACACGTTCCAAGAGATGGTCAGTGATCGGTAAGGGATAGCTATCCCTTATGGTTGCAGCGTTCACTTTTTTCAAATTGATGCACACTCTTAACTTTCCATTTTTCTTTGGTACAACCACCAAGGGTGATACCCATTCCGTGTGCTCAATTTCGTAGATGAATCCAGCGTCTAACAACTTATCTATCTCTTCTTTTATCTTGGCTGAATACACCTCATTATAAGTATAGGGTCTCTGTTTGGAAGGCTTGGCCTCGGATGTCATGGGGATTCTATGCGCACATATAGATGGATCTACTCCTTTTAAGTCCTTATAGGTCCAAGCAAAGACATCCCGGTATTCTCTTATGAGTCGAATTAACTCTTGCTCTTCTTCCGCTGAGACATCCTGTCCTATGAAAGTACATCGGTCCTCTTCTCCTTCCATGGTTACAACTATTTTGTTGGTTTGCTCTTTATTATCATATGCTATTCCCGGTTGTGCCTCTCTTTTAGGTATTTGAATAGCAATCTTCCTCTCTTCCACTTCGTATTTTTTAAAGTGAGCTGGTACCTCAAATTGGTCTTGAAGCTTGTTATCTTCATCTTCTAACCCCCTTTCAACTTCTAATTCTTCTTTTTGTGTGAGATCCTTATGTTGTTCATTGGCAGTGATATCTATGTTGTTGGTACAAATCCCTAGCTCCATGGGCTCTGGTTCCATTTCAATGCTCTCGTAGTCCTCCTTCCAGTCTTTCTCAATCATTTCTCCTTCTTCTGCCTCCTGAAGGACTACCATATACAGACTAACGTCATAACCCTCGTCGTCAATACATTCGTTCATGGTTACTACTTCTTCGTTTACACAGACATCGAGGGTGGCTAAAATTTCCATCCAACCGTGAGGTTCGAATTCTTCGTCTGGAAAAACTTGTGGCATATAAGCCGGATCTTGTACCGATCTCACTATACCTTGTTTCTGCTGCCAACTTTTTCTTCTCTCTTCTTCCTTTTTTGCAGCTTGGCATATCCATAGATGAGTGTCCTTGTTCATCCAGGATTGGTCATTAGAACCTGCGCTATGAACTGATTGATCGTCTTCCTCTTTGTGGATTTGATTCCATTGCAGGGGTGGCACATCTTGATATGTATACGTATGTAGGTTGATCCTAGTGGTGACTCCTGCGTGTTGTAGGTACACAGCATCTTTTCCCCAGTCTTGTACGACCTTTAGCTGTCTCATGAATGGCCTTCCCAATATCATTTCATAATTGCTTGGCCTTTCAAAGCGACAAATTGCTAAAGTATGTTCGAATTCCACTCCGCATGTAGTGAAGACTACTCGTTCCAACAATCCTAAGGTTCTTTCCGTATGTCCATCTGCCATTTGAATTTTCATGCGTGTTGGTCTTAATGCTGGTTTTCCCCATTTCTCCCAAATTTCTTTGGTAGCAATGCCAACACCAGCTCCTGAATCTAGTATGGCTTTGGTTGTGTAACCCCTATAGGTGATTGGAAGGCAAGTATTTCCTTCATCTCCTTCGCTAAAGTCTCCTACTTTATCCACTGGAATTCTCACCGTTTTCACTTCGTCAGCTACTTCCTTCTTTTCTTCCTTAACTTCCCATTGATTGATCAATTTCTCTTTTAAATGTGGTTTTACCTTTAACAGTTCCTCGAACGTTAAGGTACATGGGATTTTCACCTCTCTAAGGCGTTGTATGATCTCCGATGTTTGAACTGATGGATTCGTTTCTCGTCTCTTTATTGATGGAATGCGATACAATTCTGAGTTGTGCTCGTATTCCCCGGTATAGTTGGGTAGTTCCTTTACATCGTCTTCCACTTCTCTGTCGCTTGCATCCATTGGGAAAATTTCTTCTGAATTGAGTTCAGGTATTGAACCCTCTATTTCATTTTCTGCTTTCAATTCTTCAAAGGGCAGTTCCATTCCCTCTACCTTTTTCCACTTGTCCTCTTGAACTCGCGCCCATAGATCCTTAGTCCAATCTCCTTCTATTTCAGGGACTATGGATCCTTCCTTTCTCTCAATACCAATTTCATCATTCAGAGGTCTATTTACGTTAGGCTTTTCCTGAGTGTTTAGGCACTCTTGGAATTTCTCTTCGCCAATTCAGTTGTTTGGTAAAGGTGATGCGGGTTTTTCTAATGTTTGTTGGGCAACTTCTATCAATTTTTTGCAGATTTCCAATCTTTCCTTTTCTAAGTCGCCTCTCGGATACTCCCTCTCATGTTGTTCTATGGTAGGTCCTGCTTTTATTCTCGCCTTGTATGCCTGAATCCACATGGCTAATTCTTCAGGCATTGGGTCTGCTAATACTGATCCTACCTCCTCCCTTTTATTCTCCTTTTTATTTTCTTCTTCCACTTGTGAGTCTTCTGTTGATTTCTGTTTACTCTTTTCCTTTTCCTTCTTTTGCAATAACTTTTTTTCCTTTATCATGTCTCTCCTTTGCTTCCATCTTTGGGATCTTTTACTGGCGATACTTTTTTCTGGTTCTTCGGAGTCTTCTACTCTGTGAGGGATGGGTGCATTTCCCTCTTTGTCACTTTGATTACTTCCGTCGGTTTTATCAGGGTTCTCTCTAGCCTTTGCTCTTGTTATGGCCTTTAAAGGTATAGTGTACTCTTTGTCGCTCCCTGATGATTCAATCACTTCTATCACATTAATCTGCACATTAGATGTGACTTTGTTGGGATTCTTAGGACAATCTCTGAAAAGATGTTCCTTCCCACAATCGCTACAGTAGCCTTCCCAAATTCGTTGTGGTGGTGGTGGGTTTGGCAATGTACATTCTCTAATATAGTGGTCACCTCCACATCTGTAGCATGGTCCTCTGGGTACAGGCGGTCTGTTCATTGGTCGAGGTGGCATGGTTGCTCTAGGAGCTGTGTACATTAAAGGTACATAATCCTGCTTGTAATTATATGAACTCTCTGGTGTCTCCATGCCATATGCATATGGGTCATATTGTTGCCCATATTCCATTATTGAGCTCTCATAACCAGAGTATGTTCCTTGACTAGGTTCGTAAAATGAGTCATATGGTTCACTACTAGTCAAAGGTGTAGCTGGCACTATGGCCCTTTCTAGGTTTTCCTCTGGTTGCGCTATCTTAACTGGGACAACATTCTGAGGGTGGGGCGGTTGTTGTCCTAGCACTGGTTGAGGTTGTGTATATCCCTGATATGCGTATGGTCGTGGTATTGGTGCCTGCGGCTGATATGAGGGATATCTAAAGGCTTCTTCTCCCTGCTGGTTCTGCGGGTATCCATATGGTCTCACATAAGGCTGGGTGGGTCTGGTTTGCCTATTGTAAGGGCAGTTCTCAGTGCTATGGTTTGTGTATCTCTGCTCTATACTGCAATATTGTAGTGGTCCGGGGACAGAGGGTCTATGAGGAGTATAGGCAGGTGGTGGAACTGCTCCCCTAGTACACAAATGAGAAGGATGATCTCCTCCGCATTGCATACATCTTCTAAGCATAGGCATTCTCATAGGATTGGTGGGATAATTCCTCTGTCCTTGAACATTCAGTTTTTTGGCTAACAAGTCGGCAATTTCCTCTACGTTGTTTTTAGGGTTTGATGTGCTGCTTGTTGACTCTTCACTTTTCACACTGCCTTGGGGTATTTTCAAGTCTTCTGCAAGGTTATCTTCTAGGTCTATGCATTCCTTCATGCACTCTTGCAAGGTTTGAACTCTCTTTACGTACACTAATGACCTCAAGGTTCCGTTCAACAGTCCTTCTAGGAACAAAGATACCATTTTGTTTTGTGTTGGTCTCTCTTCTACGGGACATCTATCCACATACTGCTTGAATCTCCTGGCAGCCAATCTGACTGACTCAGTCGAGACTTGTTTGAAGCTGTGGATTAATGACAAAGAATTGTTTTTAATTCCAGATTTGGTAAATTCTTCAATCATTTCTTGATACACCTGATCCATGTTCTGAAAGGTATTTGGATCCAATGGCTGAAACCAGGCCAAAGCTGTGTCTGACAAGGTAAGGCCAAAAGACTCATATTGAATCATGAAGTCATCTACCTGCTCGGCTCTAATTACTTGTTTAAATTCTGCTATGTGATTATAGGGTTCACTAGAGCCATCATAATGATTTCTCATGCACTTGGCCACTTGGATCGGTCTTAGTCTCCTTCCTGCCTCAGGTTGTCTAGGCATTACGGGGTAGTTTGGTCTTCCTATTGGTATGCCTGGTCCTCGTACTACCTGTGGTCTGACTGGAGTATGAACTCCTTGTCTTGGGTCAATGGCTGGTTGTGGCCGGTAGTTAGGATTAGTGGCAGGCATTGCGAATTGTACATGTGGTCTGATGGGAATCTGTGTTTGTTGAGTTTGTTGTGTTTGTCCTGATTGTTGAATTGAATCATTTTGAGAAGTTCCATGTGGATTCCGTGATGTAGTGGCTTGGTCCCTTGGGGGGAACACTGGGATGTTCTGATATTTTAATTCAGCTCTCTCTAATTCTGTGAGTGGCCAATATCTCCTGTGATTTTTGTCCAAATATGTGATGATGGTGGAGAATTCAGGATCTTGTAACTCATAGATGGTAACTGGATTAGGAGCAGCTTCCCATATAGAGGAATGGGCTCTGAGCAGGTGCTCCATTCCGTTGATCAAATACACATCTATCAGAGTATCATCCTGGGGAACTAAGTCTCCTCTCCAAAGTTTAGTAATTGTTGATCTCCCTCTAGGAGTAGTTACTTGTTCTTCGGCTCCATATCCGTTTAAGCTCGAAGCATTATTTTCCTCACCACGCTCATTAATGATTTCAGGGTGTTCTGTGACCACGTATTGAATGTCTTGTTTGTCCATGTACAGTCCTCCTATGTACTTAACTGCTGGTCTTGGCACTATGTAGGCCTCTGAAGCCTTCCTCAGTCTGGCCACTGATCTGTTTAGACCATCCAAATAGATAGGTATCTCATTGTGGTTGGTGCTCACATACTCTAAGGAAGTTCTGTATTCGCCCTCAATGATGGACATCTGGCCAATCATGGGCACAGTGTTTTGCATATCCTCGGAAGCCATGGGGATTTCTCCTTCTGACTCACTGGAGGTCTCAGAGTAGTGTGAACGGCTGCTTGGTTCGGCTGCACTCCCTACGGAAGAGATTACACTTCTTCGGCTTCCTAGGGTTCTTCCGGATCTCAGGTTCATTCACTTAAGAGCTCTGATCAAATCTTGTCCTCCTCTAGCCTCTAGAATTCTAAGATATGGCTTAGCAGTCTAGGAAAAAATTAGGCTGGAAAATGACTGAAGGAAAATTTCAAGTCACGATACTTGACTCTCACGATCTCTGATGAAACGATCGCTGACTGACACGATACTTGGTTGAAACGATCGCTGGAAAACGATCTCCGCCCAGACGATACTTGATGGACACGATACACGATACCTGAGTTTGAAACGATACTCGATACCTGAGTTCAGACGATACACGATACACGATACTTCCCCAAACGATCTTTGACAAAACGATCTCTGGACTCCACGATCTTTGGTCAACACGATACACGATCGACGATACTTGGCTCAAAACGATACGTGATCGCTGGTAAGTATCGCGATCTCTGTGACGCGATACACGATACTTGACCAAAACGATACACGTTCTCTGTCTCTACGATACTTGGTCAAACAATATACGATACTTCACAAGTATCGCGATCTTCAGGCCACGATACACGATATTTGGCGCAGACGATACTTGATACACGATACTCGACCAAACGATCGACGATCTTTGGCAAGTATCGCGATCTCTAGGAAACGATCTTTGGCCGGCGATCGCTGACCTCAACGATACACGATACTTGTTAGGTATCGCGATCGCTGGAGACCAGACGATACCAATACTTGGCCAAAACGATATCTGACCGAAACGATACCGATCTTTGACCTCAACGATCGACGATCTTTGGCAAGTATCGCGATCTCTGGAACACGATACTTGAGCCAACGATACACGATCTTTGGGCTCAAACGATCTCTGATCGAGACGATACCGATATCTGGGAAATATCGCGATACTCGACCACAGGAGTCCACGATACTTGACAAGTATCGCGATCTTCAACCGTGGGAGCAAAGATGATACTTGACCCAACTTCAAATTTTTGCTAATGTTTTTTGAGATTTGATGTTTCCCCCTTACTCACTTAGCTCTTCTCTCTTACCCTCACCCACTGTATCAATCCACAAACAATTTTTAGCCCCCTGAAAGCCCAAACGATACTCAGCGCAGATCGTTTTTTCCTTTCCTAGGTTGAAATGCTGGAAATTTTTGAGCAAACAGGTGGTTTAGTTTACCTTGGTATCACTTATGATCTCTTGGTCAAACTCTCTAGCACTGAACTCTTCCCTATTGCTTGTTTTCCTCGCCACGATCGCTGCAACTCACACGATACCCGACTGCTCTCTCCACGATACTTGTTCAACAAGTGAATTGAAAAAATGGAACTTTTTTGGCTTTTATACTTGGAAATTCCTAGCTTACAAAAAAGGAAAATTTTTGAACAACACTAAAGCCTACTCTACTCTCCACTCACTCCTACTCTACTTCTTCTACTCTCTTCCCTAATCTATCAACTCACTACACACACTCCAAGAATGAGAAGTAGCAAGTGCGGCTGAAAATGACTTACCAAAGAAGAGAAGATTTCCGCTCCTCCAAGTTCTTCAAAGCAAAAAGCTACTTACCATCACACGAATGCCTCGGTTTGATTCGTCACTCCCCGGCAACGGCGCCAAAAAGTGTGTTGACCTAAGCTTCGACTTAGGGACTTGCGGAGAAAGAGACTATACCTCAATCCCCTCACAAGTGCATATAGTGGGGATACACGCTTTTAATTATCAATCCAAAGAGTATACTAACCTAGCTGAGTGTATGAAGACATGCAAACGCGTAATGGTCAATGCGCATGAAGTACTCAAGAATGAAAATGAGGTAAGTGCTTATCCTAACAAGCTTCAACTGTAGGTCAAGACGAAACGATACTTGGTGCAGCAGCCGTCAGTATTTTGGACTTTTCTCCTAGCTCAGAGCTCCAACATAGCAAATAGCATATGTGTTTCGAAGCTCTCGAGAAGACGCATCCAATGGCAGTGGTTTCACTCAATTCCGACGCTCCTACTTCAAGTTATGACAGAAATACTGAATAGCGAAAATACTTTCCTACGCTTCAGCACTTCCTACACCTCGCACACACCTTTCCTACAGCAAAGAAACACTCTCAAGGATAGACAACACTCACAAGCACTCTTTCCAAGCAATACACATGCATACAAGCTCACGAAGAAGAAGATGAAGAGGGAAGAAGACACAAATTCGAATTTCTGTGCTCTCTATTCTCACAATGGCAAAAAGTCTTTTACAAAGAGTCACATTTGACTTATATACTAGTGCCCTAAAAATGGTCCTTTCACACAAGTGACCGGCACTGTATTCACTAAAAGCTAATTTCGTACTATTTTACATGGGTAAGCTTCTATTCTTCTGTGGGAATGCATCTAGAGGACTCCTCTAGTGCCTTTACAAAGGGAAATATATTACAAGAATGAATATGTTACAAAAATATGTGGTCCAAATCGGAAAAATTTTGGGGCCCGTCTTTTTTCTCTGCTTTGTGCGCTCTTTAGCTCTGCAACACTCTCCCCCTCTTCGCCTCTGTCGTCCCTTGACAGACTTTGCTTCCTTTGACAGACTTTGCTTCACGCACGCGCCCTGTGGTCAGTATTGTCTGCAGTTAAACAGACATGCAGATTCGATGGCCTTCTTGATTCAAGCTCTACAACTCGAGAGCCTGATGTAGTTGTCTTGCCTGTTGACTTGGGTTGCCACGCACGCCACCAGTGACTAGGAATGTGCTATTCTTAGTCACCCTCTTCAACTTTTCAGCCTCTACCCCTTTCTAACTTTTGGTCCTACTCTGATGTTTGAAAAATCCACTCCTCTGGACCCCGGGGTTTAGCTTTGTAGCCTGGTGCGTGCCCCTGCGGGGCTCTGTGCAGAGATGGGTGTTGCGCCCCTACGGGGCTTCCTGCAGAGTTGTATCTTCAAATTTGCCTTTTAGTGAAGCTGTTTCTTTCGTTGTTTTCTTTTTTTCTTCTTTTTACTTGTCTCGCCCTCGACAAAGAAGAAGCGAAGGAACCAAGCAATGTGGAAGAGGCACTCCATGATCCGAATTGGAGGGCTACCATGCAAACAGAATACAACAATATCATGAAGAATGGAACTTGGGAGCTAGTGGATCGACCCCCTAAGCGTAAAGTCATTGGCACCAAGTGGGTTTGGAAGCTAAAGTACAAGGCTGATGGTACTCTAGAAAAATATAAAGCAAGACTTGTTGCACAGGGCTACTCACAAGTTGAAGGCATTGACTTTTGTGAATCATTTGCCCCGACTGCAAGAATGACTACTATCCGAGTAGTACTAGCTGTGGCTGCACATAAGCGTTGGCCAGTCTATCACATGGATGTTAAATCAGCGTTCCTGAATGGAGACCTCAAGGAGGAGGTATATGTGTCTCAGCCACCAGGGTTTGAGGCTCCCCATTCACAGAACAAGGTATGTAAGCTGAAGAAGGCATTATATGGGCTAAAACAAGCCCCTAGAGCATGGTACCAACGGATAGATAAGTATCTCTTGAATCTAGGGTTCAAAAGATGTGCTTCTGATGCTAACTTGTATGTTCTAAAGAAAGGAGGGAAGACAATTGTGCTTGTACTCTATGTAGATGACCTTGTGATTACAGGAAATGATGATGCTCTTCTTCAACAAACAAAAGATGCCCTGAGTTCAGAATTTGAAATGACAGACTTGGGCTTAATGCATTACTGCTTAGGTCTTGAAGTTTGGCAGGAACCAGGGAAGATTTTCATCTCTCAACAAAAGTATGAAAGGCAGATATTGAAGGCATTCGACATGGAGGATTGCAAGGAAATTTCTACACCCATGGAGGTCAACACAAAATTATCTATTGAAGATACTTCACCTCCAGTGGATATTGGAAGATACAGGAAATTAGTTGGAAGTCTCATCTACTTGTCCAATAGCAGACCAGACATCTCTTATGTTGTTGGAGTAGTAAGCAGGTTCTCTAATAAACCTTGCCAAACTCATTGGAAGGCAAGCATGCGGATACTCAGGTATGTGAAAGGAACCACTGATTATGGTATTCTTTATGAAGAAGGATCATCTCTTGCCGGATACTGTGACTCAGATTGGGCAGGAGATATTGATACCAGAAAATCAGTTTCTGGATATTGCTTTTCTTTAGGATCAGGGATTTTCTCTTGGATCAGTAAGAAGCAACCGACTGTAGCATTATCTTCTACCGAAGCTGAGTACAAAGCTGCATGCGTTGCAGCATGTGAAGCAGTATGGTTGAGGAGGATCCTATGGCACATAGGAATACAAGGACAAGAGGCTACAGAGTTGAAGTGTGACAACCAAAGTTGCATGGCCATCGCCAAAAATCATGTTTTCCATGCACGTACGAAGCACATAGAAATCCAGTATCGCTATGTGCATGAGTTGATTGAGGACGGGGTCGTGGAGATAACCTATTGCCCTACTGAAGAAAATGGAGCAGACATCTTCACCAAGGCTCTTGGGAGAGAGCAACTTCTTCGACACTTTCCAAAGCTTGGGATTGGACCAAGGAGGTAGTTCACCATTGGGTGGACATTGAGGGGGGGTGTTAGATATGCTCAATACTCCACCCTCATGTGACCACAAATGATCCATGGTGCTCTAAGTTGTAAGGCCCCCATTATGAGGAGAAGCCATTATGAGAGCCCGGACATTTGTGGAACCCTAACTTCCAAGTTAGATGAGGTCTATGTGTGACCGTTGATGGTTATAGATGATCTTGGAACCTTAATGGGGGGAGTGCAGAGGGGGGCTTGCCCCCTTCTGCGGGGTCCGGGGGGCCTATCCCCCCGGCCTGTAGGGCCGAGACGGTAGGACTTCTGGTCATGGAGATATTGTAGGATCATATATTTTACTGACTAATTTGTATCTCCTGACTACGTTTATCTATACCGAACCACCTTGTAAAAGCTATATAAGCACAGCCCAGGTTGAGCTTTATATAGCATTGCGCACTAGTAAGCCCTTCATCTAGAGTCTGTCTAGATCGCCATCTAAGCTCCACAGTGGGAGCGCACGGGTGGACAGCACCATCATTGTAACTGCATTATGCTTTGCAATCTGAGAATTTGAGTTCTCTACCTCTCAGTCTGCGTCTATCTTTGTCTGCGTTTTTTCTCTCAACTCTGTCTACAGGTCTATTCCGCTGTGCTGTTATTTTCTTACACCTATTGCATGATTGGATGCATCCACGTGGACATGGAATGGCTTATTCCAATCAGGAGTGGTTATTATTGGTGTTGTGCACAAACATCTCTTCAACTCAGTGAAGGAACTTTTGCATTCATCATTCCACTCGAAATTTTTCAACAATGCATAAAGAGGCTGAGCTATGATTGCATACATGTGGATAAACCTACAGTAATATCCACAATGACCCATAAAGACTTGTACCTCTTTAACATTCATTGGCCTTGGCAACTCCGTTATGGCTCATACTCTCTCTTCATCTGTTGAGATTTCATTCTTAGAAACAATATGACCTAAGATCTTACCCTGACATATCATGAACACACACTTTTTTGGGTTTAGACACACTCGATATTCTCTACACTTGTTGAAGATCTATCTGAGCTCAGGGATGTGATATCTTCTTTCTTGGGAATGAACACATAAATCATCCACATATACTTCTAAGTTCTTTCGCAAGAACTCTTTGAAGACATGACACATGAGAGCCTTTAGAATGTTGCAGGTGCATTGCTTAGCCCAAATGGCATCACCCAAAATGCAAAGATTCCCCACTCTATGGCAAAAGCCGTTTTGTGTTGATCTTTTGGGGCTATGGCTACTTGGTTGTAACCTGAAAATCCATCAAGGAAGCTGTAAACTTCCTTGCCTACAACACGCTCCAATAAATGTTCAATGATTGGAAGTGGATAACTATCTCTAATCATAGTAGCATTAACTTTTTTAAGGTTAATACACACTCACAACTTTCCGTTCTTGGGTACCACTACAATGGGGGATACCCATTCAGTATGCTCAATCTCATAGATAAATCCAACTTCAATCAACCTATCAATTTCTTCTTTTATTTTAGCTGCATAAGTGTCATTATATGTGTAGGGCTTCTGTTTGGTGGGCTTGGCATCAGAAGTCATGGGGATCATATGAGAGCAAATTTTTGGATCTACTCCCTTCAAGTCTCTATAGTGCCACGCAAACACGTCCCTATATTCCCTTAATAAAGCTACAAGCTCTATTTCTTCTTCTGCAATTAGGTCTTCTCCTATGTACGTACATCGCTCGTCGTACTCTTCAATGGTTACAATAATCTTTTGGGTCTTTTCTTTATTATCATATGCTTCTCCTGTGGTGGCCTCTCTCTTAGGCATTCACACCAAAACTTTTTGGTCTTCAACTTCATATTTCTTGAAGGTTTCTGGTACTTCAAACAATGATTCCTCCTCTTCTTATTTCACTGCTTTTCTTTTCTTTTCCGTTTTACTACCTTCACTTCCGTCCTTTGAATTTACCATTTTAATGCTTGTGAGAGGTTCTTCTTCTTGTTGGTTAAATACTCCTACATCTTCTAGATAGTGCTTTTCTGAATCAAAGCAACTATCCATTACAATGGACTCTAGATCATCGTCATTTTCTTCTTCTTCTATGACATCACTAGCATCACATTCTTCCAACAAGGGCTGGCACATGAACACTGAAATATCATAACCCTCCTCATCACAATGAGGTGTCCATTGTTCTTCATTGGCTGCAATGTCCATGGTAGCTAAAATTTTTGCCCAACCATGAGGCTCAAATTCCTCATCTAGAAAAATACTTGGTGTATAGGGTGAGTCTTTAACTGGTCTTTCTCCTTGAGAAGTTCCTTCTTCTCTCGCTTTTAGGTGTCTTTCCTCTTCCTCTACGACCTTACACATCCACAAATGAGTATCTTCATGCATCTAGGATGGGTCAGGAGAACTTCCAGAATGCACAGAGATTGAATCTTTCTTCGTTTTGTGGATAGGATTCCATTGTAGGGGTGGTACATCTCTGAAGGTATAATCGTTCAAGTTGACCTTGGTGGTAACCCTTAAGTGTTGTAAGTACAAGGAGTTGGTTCCCCAATCATGTACTATTTGCAATTGTCGTAGGAAGGGTCTTCCTAAGATCATCTCATAGACATTATTTTTCTCAAAGTCACATATAGCAAAGGTGTGCTCAAACTCTACACCACAAGTGGTTAGAGTCATCCCTTCTAGCAATCCTAGAGGTCTTTCAACATGGCCATCGGCCATTTGAAGCTTCATTCTAGTTGGTATTAATGTGGGTTTGCCCCATTGCTTCCACAACGATGTGGTTGCGATTGCAACACCTCCACTTGAATCTACGATCGCTTTGGTTGTGTAACCTTGGTAGGTGATTGAAAGATAAGTATTACCTTCTTCACCTTCACTCATGTCACCTATTTTGTCTAGAGGTATCTCTGGTACTTTTTGCTTGGAGCCAGCTTTTGACACATTGGAATCGAGTTCATGAACTTGATTTTCCACATGTTTCCATAGCTCAAGTTTTACTTTGGGCAGCTCTTCTACGGTGAGATGGCACTGAACCTTAGTGTTCTTCACGACATCAGTGTTTCTTGGAACCACTGAGTCTTCATGTCTTACCAATATTGTGGGAGCTCTGATCTGAAGAGATTCAGCTTCCCATGGGCCTGTGAATTGTGGCAACTCTTGTAAGAAATTAGACATTGGATCATATGCCTACCTATTTGTTTTGATCCTATCATTTGTGCATCATCTTCCAAGAAACATATGTGATCATTTATGCTTATTATCTAGCTAAAGAGGCCCACAACACTCTCCAGCCATCACTTGTAGTAGGTGTGAAGCAGGTTTTAGCTACACCAACTCATCTCTTGTGATTATCCACCATCTCCTCCAACAACTCTCCTCATGAAGTCTTCATGCTCATAGAGCATTGTATGTAAGTGATTTCCTTTTTAATTCATTTCATTATGTTTTCATATATTTCATTTCTTCCTCCATAGCTTGTTTATTGTGTGGTTGCTAGTAGAGTAGGAATAGTTCTTTTTCATTTAAACATGATATCAAAGCATAGGTTAATTGTTTTTCCTTTTGAGTTATGTTTTCTATTATTATTATCATTATCATATTTAATACTCTTAATCCCTCCCATATCTTGATAATAGAAGTGCTTCTAAGAACTATTTCATTGTATCATTAAGCATAATTGTCATTTTTCCTTTCTCTTAATCATGTCTCCTTTGTTGAGCATTTCTTCATCAATGTCTTGTTACTATCATAGAGCATCCTTGTTTTTTCAAATGAACAAATCTAAACACTCTTTTCATTTCTCATTAAACATGATTTATGTTAGTCATTAAGCATTATCAGTGTCTAGTGTCCATCTTTATGTTTTTTATTTATGTTCTTGAATAAAACCATTGCCCACAAGCAAATCCAGCATTCTTCCCTACCTCTTCCACTACTTGTTCATTTGATGGATTAGTTGTCACAAAGTTGTTTGACTAAATGAATGTCAAGTTTGGCATATCATATTCTCAAGATGATCTCTATGCTTTCTATCCTTTTGTTGAGGGCACATATTAAAGAGAAAGAGTGTTCTCTACCTCTCTCAAGAAGAAGATTTGTTAGTGCTCAAGCTGCACATTTCAAAGCCAACTTCCATAACAACAAAAGTTTCTTGATGTGCAACATATGTGGCATGTCAATGAAGAAAATGCTTACTCAATAGCATAGCAAGAGAAAGTGCCTACTGGTTTTGCAACCACCTGAGCAGAAGGGTTCAAACACAAAAAGAAAGAGGAATCTGTGTTCTATCTACATCACAACACCTCATGGCATGTTCTTAAGACTGACAATCAGAGATCTATACTACTATGATTGGCTTGCAACTTCTGTGAAATCTGCAAAAGAAGGTAGTTGTGGCATATTGCTTCATTTTTGTCACTTTTGTGAGTGGAGGGAGCAATCTCTAGAGGAGGAGATGACCTCGTGCAGTTGCAAACATCATCTATCCTCACATCAGAGAATAGAGCAACTATTATCATTGAAGCTCACACAGAAAAGTCTTCACAGTCGTGTGTATAATCCACGCTCATGCTACTGGAGCATGAGCAACACCTGTTGGTGTTTCTTTCTCTTGATAGATAGAAAAACTCATCACATCAACTCCAAAGCATGCATGGGTTTCAACTAAACTATTGTGACATTGTTGCACTGAAAGAGAATGATGATGCCGTTTGAGGGCCAATATGTCTTTGACAAACAGCACTATACCAAAGGTGAGGTACCGGAATGGGGAGTATGACTGTGATTACCGCAACCACAACATGTGTTTATGTTCCTTAGCTTAATAACACACACTTATAGATTTTAGAGTATTTACATTACACAGAGAATCACACATTTTCGAAGCAAGTTTGGCCTTCAAAGAAACACATTGTGGAATACTAGGTAATGATTATTACATACAGAATCTACTTACAGTCTTCAATCTTTACACCACATTACAATACTTCTATACTCTACAATTCTACAAGACAGGGTACAATTTTGTAAGACAAGGTTCCGTTCGTACAAATTTCTTCGGACTACAGCGTTTCGCATAGACAGACTTCTCCTAATACCGCACCATTCTATCTCGTTCTCTCTTTGTATTACTTTGCACTGTTATTTATTTTAGAATTAAGAAGACACCAAACTTCCAAAAATTCTTTAGATCTCTATAGCGTGCTTCTGCAGACATCTAACTCCAACAATTGGTAACAATGCAGGTCGTTGCTTCATCTAGGACATTGTCTACACCTCTCCGGTTGCAATCTCAGAATCGCATGAAATTTGGTAAGCATACTCACGGAGTTTCAGAGATCAAAACAGCTTTGTTATGTCGTGCTGAAATCGTGGTTTGAGCTCATTTTGGCCTCCAAATGCATTATCACAGTGCTTGTGCAGGCTATTTTGTCTTTTTGTGCCAAAGGTATATACTAGTTTTGGTTCACCGGTATAAGCGTCTCAAAGTCTGCTACAGGTTTAGTAGAATTCATCTAAGCAGTTCTATTCAACTTTTTGAGATACAATCAATTTTCTGCATCAAGGTATTTTAGTCACTGACCATGGCTTAAATAAGTGATGTATTCCGTATGTTGGTTATTGAGGATAAGTTGGATGGTACCAACTACCCATTATAGGCTTATATGATGCATCATGTATTGGTCACAAAAGGAGTATGGAATATTGGGCAGGGTGTTGAAAGACGTCCTCTTACACCTGCAAATACAGGTACTACAAATACAAGTGCTGGAGCTGATGGAGATGGTGTCGAAGATGATGATATTCTTTAGATTCCTATTTGTGCTACGGTTTCTATTGCACCTGCTGCAAAGCAAATTCATTGGGATGGCAGAGATGCTCGGACACATGCATTGATAGCTTTGCCTATCAAACGTGCCATTATTCCTCACATTCGCTCTTGCAGAACAGCTAAGGATGCTTGGGATACACTTACCAGATTGTACTAGGCTAGGAATGAGGCTCGTGTTGCTTACCTCCGAAAACAATTGGAGAGTGAGTGTTGAAGGCAGGGAAATCTGGAAGATGAATGATTAATTTGAATTCAGAAAAGATGGTTAAACGTATATATTATCTAGTTAGATATATCTTTTTGGTGTATTGGATTTTAAGAAAATAAAAAGAAAAAGACGGTTATGTGGAGATAAAAAGGGACATGTCGTGAGGAGGGAAGACGTTATGAACGGAAGGAGCGCGACAACTGTAAGAAGAAGAAGCTTTCTTAACAGGGATATGGAGGAGAGTGAAACAGGTTCTGCAGGAAACATTATACAGACTGTGATTGTTGTAATCGTGTGATGTATCACATACTATCTATGAAGCTTTATATTTACAAATTTGTAATCGCGGTGTTAAAGCAATCAAAGAAAGAGTAGAAATGTCTGCAAGATATGAGTTTCTTGATTGTAATCTTCTATTTCCGCTAAGTCTATAGAGAAATACCAATTGTCTGCACAGAAGCGCATTGATCTCGTGTGTATGTGAGTGTGTAAGAACCTATTAATCTTCAAAATGTGTAAATCTGGAATGCGACTGTTCAATTCTGAATTGGTAAAAGTTACCGGAAAGTTATCGAAATGGAATAATTACGGTAAACTTTCAAATATGATTCCGATGGAATCTCTGTGAATGAAGACTAGTGCAAATGGAAAAAATGAGTAATTCTGATTTGCTCTTTACTTAGATGTTGTGTTGAACCTTTGGAACCCTCAACACAATTGGCGATCCTACTGTACGATTGAAACAGCCTCAAGAAATGCATGAAGGACAGACGCAACCGTTTTGGTAAAGTATATTTTACGAGGTCACAGGCAAGAGCAGCGAACGTGGAGACATCTTCAGACTTTTACGAGTGGTACGAGGCCGAGGAGCAGGAAGATCTGGGAATTGAAGAGGAACAGGGGGAAACAGGTGCAGCAGAGGCAAGGTTAGTGGGCAGCATACTTGGAGTGTTATTCCTCACAGAAGCAACTGTAGGGGTAAGAAGACGACTCCAGTTTGACCCACTTGCAGGGGCGATCGGTCAAAGAACTAGGCGCACACCTCAACCACAGCCAATGGCTCAACCACCTCCTAATCCTAAGGTCAAAGCCGCTCATTTCAGAGGAACCTCTAAGGAGGATGCTGATTGCCATGTGGCTCGATTCGAAATAAAATGGACAGCGAATGGATATCCAGCTATGTATGGTGATGATATTAAGCTTCAACAGTTTGCGGCCACGTTGGAAGGGCGAGCTATGAGCTGGTTCAGTCAATATGGCATTGCCCATTTTGCTACATATGATGATTTAAAAATAGCATTCTTGCAATGATTTAGAAAAGAAAAGATGCCTTCCGATGTATTAAGGAAGTTGAGGGCCATCAGACAAAAGACCATGCTAGTGGAAGACTATGCTCAGAAGTTCCGGACCCTAATGGAGAGGTTGCAAGGTAATGAACGACCTACTGATGAGATGTTGACAGGATTTTTTTTGAAAGGATTACGGAGCACAATAAGACATGCGGTCGCCAGTGTGGACATTGCAAATGGCTTTGATGTATTAGTATTAGCAGCGGCGCGTGTCAAAAGAAGGTTTGGACGAGCCAAAAAGAAGCAGTCTGATTCTGGTTCAGAGGTTGAATCGGATTCAGCAACGGAGTCGGGCAAGAGTTCAAGTGATTCTGACACTGATGACTATGATGATGAAATAGTGAGGACAAAGCATCGTAAGCATAAAGCCAAGCACAGTAAAGAGGAAGAATGGATTAATAAGTTAAAGAGACATGGGTATTCTATACTAGCTCCAAAGGAAAAACGATTTTGTGATATCTGTGACAAAGAGGGACATACAACAACTCAGTGTTGGTATAACCCTAAGCATAGAGGGCAAAGTTCTCAGCAGGACAATCAGAATCTTAATGACGTAGGTGGTGGGCCAAATGTAGAAGGGCCAGTTCCTGGTGAACAGGTGGCAGGTGCCCAGTTACAAAAGATATTTGATCAACGTATGGACATTCCGGTGCAGCAGCAGATGGAACAACAGGAGGAAGAGATAATTACGCGGGCGGAAAGGATGTATGATCATAAGTATGCAGGTTCTATGCGTGTGAAGGAGGAGGAGCTTCAAGAGGTTAATTTAGGAACCGAAGCTGAACCCAAGATGGTGCAGATTGGTAAAACATTGGAAGGAAAGTTTAAGGAGGATCTTATTTGCCTGCTTAAAGAGTATGTAGATGTGTTTGCTTGGGATTATACCCAAGTAAAAGGCATAGATCCGAAGTTGCATCAACATAGGATTAATTTGAAGACGGATGAAGTACCTGTGGCACAACAAAGATATGGAATGAATCCTAACTTTGCTAAACAGGTGAAGGAAGAAATTGATAAATTATTGGCAGTCGAATTTATCAAACCGGTGAATCAGGTGACTTGGCTATCTCCCATCATAGTGGTCCCCAAAAAAAACGGGAAGCTCAGAATTTGTGTTGATTATAGAAAGTTAAATGCGGCAACGATTACAGACCCGTTTCCTATGCCATTTTGTGATGCAGTGTTGGATGCAGTAGCAGGCCATGAAATGTATAGTTTTTTGGATGGATTTTCCGGTTATAATCAGATCAGTGTGGCTGAGGAGGATCAGCATAAAACAACATTTATTACAGAATTTGGCGCTTATGTGTTTACCGTCATGAGTTTTGGCTTGAAGAATGGACCGCCATCGTTCAATTATGTGGCGCATAAAGTGTTTGAACCTTATCTACAGGACTTTATGCAAGTATTTGTCGACGATTTTTCGGTCTTTGGTGAAATGATTAAGCACTTGCTACACCTGAAAGCATGTTTTGAAAGATGTCGACAGTTTAGGATGGTATTGAATCCGTTTAAAAGTGTGATTGCGGTGAGAAGTGGTATTTTATTGGGCCATGTTATATCACAAGCAGGGATGGCTATTGATATTAAGAAAATTGAAGCTATAAGTATAGCTAAAGCACCGACCAACGTTAAAGAAGTAATGCGGCTTGTGGGTCAAATTAAGTGGCATTCCCGATACTTAAGATATTTAGCAAACATTTCCTTACCGCTGACGCATTTGACCAAGAAGGATGTTCCGTTTACGTGGGCCGATGCTCAAGAGAAAGCATTTCAGTTGTTAAAAAGGATGGTGTCGGTAGCACCAATTTTGCAACCACCCGATTGGTCAGTGCCATTTCACATATTTGTGGATGCATCAGATGTGGCCGTAGGAGCAGTTTTGATGCAGCAGAAAGACAAAGGATGGTATAGACCTGTCTATTATGCCAGTAGAGTATTGGCTGCGGCTGAAAGAAATTATCCGGTGACGGAAAGGGAAGCTTTGGCGATGGTGTATGCCCTTAACAAGTTTCGACATTATTTGTTGGGCAAAAAAGTGGTTTTTCATGTGGATCATCAGGCTTTGGTTTATTTAATCAAGAAGCCCTTATTAACAGGCCGATTAGCCAGGTGGATGCTTTTGTTACAGGAATTTGATTTTGTGATTGTGCATACTCCAGGGAAAGAGCATGTGATGGCAGATTATTTTAGTCGCTTGAAATCAGGAGAAACACCTACCGGTGCACTTGATGTATTTCCGAATGCTGAGTTGTTTACTACGCAAGTGGTAGAGGCAGATTCATGGTATGATCAGTTATTAATTTTTCTGACGGAGGGTGCATTACCACAATATTTTACACCTGATCAGAGGAGGAAGTTTTCCCTTAAAAGTAGGCCATATTTGGTTATAGCACGGGCATTATACAAAAAGGGGGTGGATCAGGTTATAAGGAGGTGTGTACCAGATTTTGAACAACCAGTTGTCTTACAGGAAGCACATTCAGGTTCAGCAGGAGGTCATTTGTCAGGGGATATTGCAGGCAAGAAGGTATTACAAGCTGGGTTGTGGTGGCCGACGGTGTTAAAGGATGCGCATGAGTATGCTAAAGGATGTGTGATTTGCCAAAGGTTAGGCCAACCTAATAATGCTGATCGGATGACTGATCATCCGGTATTACCACTTGATCCTTTCCAAAAATGGGGCATGGATTTTGTGGGGCCTATTAAACCTACCACTCAGCGGGGTAATAGATATATATTGGTGGCAACCAACTATTATACAAAATGGGTGGAAGCAGTGGCATTGAAGGATAACAAGGCAGCAAGTGTGGCGAAATTTCTTTATCATAATATTATGACCAGGTTTGGGTGTCCGATTGAGTTGGTGAGTGACAGAGGTACTTATTTCCTGAATGAGGTGATTTCAGAGTTAACAAGGATTCATTTAATCTTGCATAAAAAGACTACAGCCTATCATCCTCAAGCGAACGGGCAGGCAGAAAGCACGAATAAAACTTTAATGCATATTCTTAAAAATTTAGTGCATGAAAATCAGAAAAATTGGGATTTGTTTCTTGACTCAGCTTTGTGGTCATTTAGAACAGCATTTAAAGTGACAACTGGAATGACACCTTTTCGATTGGTATATGGATTGGAGGCAGTCGTACCTATGGAGTTTGTAGTTCCAAGTTTGCGGATTACGGCAGAGAAGATGTCGCCTGAGCTATCGGTTAAACACAGGAGTAAATATCTTTACAGATTGAGGAGGATCGGTTGATAAGTGCATATATTACGGAGGTGATTCAAAGGCGGAGACAAGCTTGGGTAAATCAGAATGTGAAGTTTAAGTTATTTAAAGAAGGTGATTGGGTGATGGTGTATAATTCTAAGTTAGGACCCCATCCAGGAAAGCTTACATTGAGATACAGGGGCCCATATCAGATTGTGCAGGATTTGGGTCAAGGCACTTTTCGAGTGGCACATGTGTTTGGCACATGGATGGACAAGCCAATAAATGGATTTAGGCTGAAATTATTCCAAGGGAAGCCGCCATATTTGGATTGGTTATCAGCTAGTGTGGTGCAAGTCGTCCATAATCCAGAACATCACTTCAGTAATGTTTGTGATCATCGCAGTAAAAGAGTTATTTCTCTACATTTTTATCTGTGGTAAAGTGTTTTTTGACTCGTGTTGGTCCAAAACTACATTAAGTAAGTTTTTACGATTACAATGGAGACTCTGTCTACAGTTGCCGTTCAACAGTGTGCTAGGGGTTAGCCCAAGGCCAAAGATTGATAAGGAGGCGTTACTGGATCAGGGTGTACATACTAAGGGATATTCCGAGTCTGCAAGTAATGAGGTGTTGGAAATAAGTATACTACGTAGTACGAGTCAGCAGACCTATAAGGAGCAGAGGCATCGAGGGGAATATGAAAAGAAAGCTAGTATTCAATCAATTATTATCTTGCAAAATACATTTTGCCGGAATTGTATGATCGGAAGTTTTTGCATTATAAAATGTAGTATTGAGGAAGTTAAATTTCAATTTCTTATTCTTGAAGTGCGCATGAGTGTTCAGTTCCATGATTCTTCTGGCATGTGTAGAAGATTTGTTAAGTGGGTTATCGATATGCGGGGCAACTGATTGTTGATGATTTTTATGGTAATCCATACTACAATATTATTGAGTCGCATGAAGTGTTACGTGCGTAAGTACGTCCATCATTGCAGTCAGTGGTAGTTCAAGCATTTGCACTTGTGGAACGGGTATTTTTAGTCCTACTTTATGGCTCCCAAGATAATGTCTTTTCCTGCGTCTTCTGTGTTAGTGCCTGAATCAGGAGCCATGAGAGGGCGTATGAGAAAGAGAGAAGGTGTAGTGCAAAAGGAAGAAACCACAACGGAGGAGAGTAATAGTTTGGTACAGGAGGATGAAGATGAAATATCGACGCCATCTACAACGACTAAGTTTGTGAAAACGCTTATGGAGCCATTCACAGACTTTAAAGTGGAAGTTGATACACAGTCTTCTCTAAATGAGAATTGGCTCAGAAGGATTGGGTTATTTCAATTCGCTACGTTGCCATGGGAGCGCTAGAGATGCAATTATTATGCAAAGAGCCAGTTGGAAATCATTCGGAAAATGAAGGGTCAGTTAGCACTTCAGGTAAAATTTTCACCGGAATTAGTTGCAGAATTATTTCAGTTGCCTATGTACAATGATGTAGTCATCCCAAAGTGTTCGGAAGAGGCCTTGAAGAAAGATTTTGGACCCAGAGAAGGGGGACGGCAGTATTACATGATGAAGAATGCAAGTTATGTTCGAAGGGAGCAGTTAAAATGGTATTTGGAAAGGTTGTGTTTTATTCTCAAATATGATTATATGTCCAAAGAGAATTTTGCACCTTTGGCTTATGCAGAGGCAGGTGGAAAAGTAAGTTGGGCTGATTGGGTGTATGATCATCTGCATAGTGAGACATTTGTTGGTGATAGGCGTAAAACGCAATCAAATAGTAGGCTATCAGCATATTTAGCCGCATTATTTGAGTTCGTGCAGCTAGTCGATGGTCAAAAGATAGTATGGCCAAAGGAGATAAATCTTCATGGTCACGAGTTGATGAGTCGAGAGCAGGAACAGCTAGCAGTGAAAGAAGTAATGGATAGACCTTCAGAGACGTGTGAGGATCTTCTCCGCGCAGGTTATACTGTACAAGAGCTGAAACCGGTTATTCAGATGATTCAACCTGATGTACGAGAAGCAGGTATTCAAGAGGATATTTTGTTGTAGGTGCCAGATGGTGTTGAGCATCCGAAAGTACTCGAAACAGTTTTTAAGTTGTCTAAAAAGAGAAGATTGGAGGAACAGCTGCAAGTAGTAAGTGAGAAAATGTCGAAGGATGTTATGCACCAATCAATTAACACTACAGATTATGATGTACCAGGAATGAAGAAGAGGTTGCAGGAGATTTCTGATTTTTTAGTTTTCCAAGAGGAAAGATTGTCTAAGCACGAGCAAACAAAAGTACTTAATCATGTGGATGATTATCAGTCTTTATAGAAGAAGGCTAAGACACTTCAAGAAGCGTTGGATAAGAAGGTACGAATGTTGGAGGAATAGAAAAAGGACAAGATACAATATGTGATAGAGTTGTCTAGTATAAAGCGGTCTATGCATGAATTTGAAGAATGGCAGAAGTCTGTGCAAGAACAAATTCAAAAAGAGATGATGGATTTTTCAGTACTTAATGCTACTTTGCAGAAGGAACAAGTGATTCTTCATTCGAGAATACAAGTTTTGCAGGAGTTGGAAAAGAAGATGTTAAAAGATGAAGATGTAGAGTTAGATGCTACATTAATGACAAGGTCGGATATAGGATTATTGAAGCAGCAACTGCATAAGTATGTTCAGGACATTTGGAATGTTTTCCTAAGTCGTTGGCAAAGTATGTTTAAAATTCAGCATGAACAGGTGCAGACATGCTTTGTGTCAAAGTATGTAAAAGATTTAGTATGTGTAATTACAAAGCAAGAGAAGCAAATTGAAGAATAGACACAGATAATTAAGGAATTGCAGGAACATTTGTTGCAAAGGAAGCTAGAAGAAAAGGTGGACATATTAATTGAGAAGCAGCAGTTTATTACTGATGCAGACTTTCAGGGAAAGCAGGATGTTGCAGAGGAGGATGTCAATAGTTTGCAGAATCGGAAGATTAAAGTGGAAGAAGTGAATATTTCCAAACAGCCGCTGGAAATAATTTCATATGATCAAGGGATTGTTAAATTCGAGTCTAATTTTTGACAAAATTACCCACCAGGTTGTGCCAGGTGTTGAAGGCAGGGAAATCTGGGAGATGAATGATTAATTTGAATTCAGAAAAGATGGTTAAACATAGATATTATCTAGTTAGATATATCTTTTTGGTGTATTGGATTTTAATAAAATAAAAAGAAAAAGACGGTTATGTGGAGATAAAACGGGACATGTCATGAGAAGGAGGGAAGACGTTACGAACGGAAGGAGCGCGACAACTGTAAGAAGAAGAAGCTTTCTTAACAGGGATATGGAGGACAGTGAAACAGGTTCTGCAAGAAACATTATACAGACTGTGATTGTTGTAATCGTGTGATGTATCGCATACTATCTATGAAGCTTTATATTTACAAATTTGTAATCGCGGCGTTAAAGCAATCAAAGAAAGAGTAGAAATGTCTGCAAGATATGAGTTTCTTGTTTGTAATCTTCTATTTCCGCTAAGTCTATAGAGAAATACAAATTGTTTGCACAGAAGCGCATTGATCTCGTGTGTATGAGTGTGTAAGAACCTATTAATCTTCGAAATGTGTAAATCTGGAATGCGACTGTTCAATTCTGAATTGGTAAAAGTTACCAAAAAGTTACCGAAATGGAATAATTACGATAAACTTTCAAATATGATTCCGGTGGAATCTCTGTGAATGAAGACCAGTGCAAATGGAAAATGAGTAATTCTGATTTGCTCTTTACTTAGATGTTGTGTTGAAGCTTTGGAACCCTCTACAGTGAGCACATGAATGAATGTGAATCTATGGACAATTTTCTCACAAAGATCAAGGATTTGAAAGAACAATTGATTTATGTTGATGAAGTTATACCAGATATCTCACTTGTGCAGACTGTTCTGATGGCCTTCCTGACTCATATAAGAGTTTTGATTCTACTCTTCGTTCGATGATGAAAGGCAATCCAAATGCCTTGTCATTTGAGGAGTTAGTCTCTATTCTATTGTAGGAAGATCAATCTAGGCAGAATAGGTCTATTATGCATGTTGTAGATCAAGATTTCTTGGCTAGTCAGAAGGGCAAAGGAAAATGGAACTCTTCTACTAGAAAGCAAAAATTTGTAAATGTTGCATATTCAAAGAAGGAAGACAAAGATGAGAAGAAATCGGAAAAGCAAAGATTGTTTTGCAAATACTGTAAAGCAAATGATCATGTCATTAAGAGCTGTCCAACACTGGCTGCTAAAGAGGCAAAGAAGAAAGAGACCGGAATGGTTGTTGCAGAGGCCTCTACATCGAAAACAGAGTCTGCTAATCTTGTGCAGGAAGAAGAATGGGTGTTTACTATTGTTTGCAGTTTTGACCCATCTTCTCATGAGTAATGCATGTCTGTAGTAGACTCAGATGTTTGGTACTTTGATAGTGGGGCGACCAAACATATTACCTCGCAGCATAGTTTCTTCTCTTCACTCAAGCCTGCCCCTAGAGGAAATACTATTACATGTGCCAACAACTCCTCCTATCCTGTTATGGAAGTTAGTAAGATCATTTTGAACACTATTGATGGTAGTTCTTTCACTTTGTCAGATGCTTTGTTTGTGCCAGAGATCAAGAAAAATTTGTTATCAATTTCTGCATTAGCCAAGATTGGCTTGGTTGTGAAATTTGTTGATGACAGATGTACAGTTCATGATCTCAACGGGGACATTGTTATTGCTTATGGCATTTTATGTCGTGGGTTGTATAAGCTCATAGACTTTTGTTCAGTTTGGGCTACTCAGTGATGTTTGTGGTCCTATGCAGACACCTTCTTTTGGGAACTATCTTTACTTTGTGACTTTCATCAATGATTTTTCCAGGCATGCATGGGTATATCCATTGAAGGCAACCTCTGAAGTGTTTATGTGCTTCAAACACTTTCTGCACCAATTTTATCAATACATTGCATAGAATCTTATTGGTGCTCTCGGCTTGCCTGTTAGCTTGTGGATGATAGGGGGAAGACTTCTTATGTATCACCAAGAATTCTTGGAGAAGTTTTTATATGACTTCATTCAAAAAGTGTGTGCCTCTATCACTTATTAGCTCTATTGGTAGCCCATATCTAGTGAACACGTTCTCAAATAAGGTCCTTGATCATTGAGGTCCTCCCTCGCGCGCAACCAACGGTGACTTAGGTGACTCGGATCACAAGGTATGCCAAGGTCTATGCCTTGGTCGTCGCCTTAGTCGAACGCCAGGGGGGATTTTAGTGCATTTTTTATAAGGCCTTTGTAATTATATGGGTAATTAAGTATGCAAATATGCCCAAATTTTCAAAAAATAACCACTTTAACTTTTTGCCAAAAATACCTGTCTATCGTGATAGACAGTGTCTGTAGCAATAGTCAGTGTCTGTCGCGTGTGCCTATCTATCGTGATAGATAGTGTCTATCGTGGGTCCTATCTGTCATGATAGACGAGTGTCTGTCACGATAGACAGTGTCTATCGTCCATCGTGAGCCTGTCTGTCATGATAGAGAGTATCTATCATGATAGATAGTGTCTATCGTCTGTTGTGCTTTTGGTCTGTCACGATAGACAAGTGTCTATCACGATAGAAGCAATTTGTCACAAGACTGTGTCTGTCACGATAGGCGGGTGTCTGTCGTGATAGACGTTCTCTATCACGGGGTTCTGTTTGTCGCAATAGACGATGTCTCTCGCAATAGATGTTGTCTGTCGTCTGTCATGCTTTTGGTCTATCACGATAGACGTTGTCTATCTCGATAGACACAATTTGTCGTGGGCCTCTGTCTGTCGTGATAGATGGGTGTCTATCGCGATAGACATGGTCTATCATCTGTCGTGCTTTTGGTGTGTTGCGATAGATAAAATTTGTCATGGGCCTCTGTTTATCGCAATAGATGAGTGTCTATCGTGATAGACGGTCTCTATTGTGGGTGCTGTCTGTCGGGATAGATGGTGTCTGTCGTGATAGATAGAAAAAACACAAAAATTTTAGATAGTTCTTATGATTTGGAGTACTCTAATGGTGTAGATTATCATGCCATGCATGTAAACACAAAATATCAACTTTCTCTGTCTGTCGTGACAGACAGAGGTTGTCATCTCGGGACCTGTGTAGAGTTTTATCGTACCTGTGCAAGCCGTTGGAGATGGTGATGTAGCCAAAACCTATAAGAAATGCTCAAAAACACACAAAAATAGAATACATGCAAGCTCTCTCTTGCTCTCTCTCTCTCTCTCTCTCACAAGTGGAATGAGGGAAATGAGGTGGGGAGGGGAATATGACAAAAAATTGAAATTTTGGGAAAGGTGGAGATGAAGGTGGGAGGTGGTGAGGATGATGATGGTGATGCCAAAAACAAGAAAAAGTGATGAAAAATAAAGAAAAGTATAGATTTTACATATGACTCCAATGTTTCAGTTCTACATCTTATCATCACATGCTCATCCTCGAAGCTCTCTCCTTGACAACGGTGCCAAATTTGGTGTCACTCTAGCACAATGGCAAGTACCAACGTGAGGAGATCCACCTCATAATTGTCAATTCATGGAGACATGAGGATTAGTATGAAGATTATGAGAAAGTGATGGCACAAGTGTGTGAGTGAGAAGCACACAAACATACACACATGTACACACACACACGTGCACACAAGGCAAGAACAAGGAGAGGAACAATGGAGTTCTTTGCATTAGTAAAAAAGTCTCTTACACAAGCTCACAAACAATCTAACCCCAAAAATGAGCTCTCTAGCTCTTTTAATAGTTTTTTGACTAGCTTTTGCCCTATCCAGACCTAGTGTCCACCTAGTTAAAAATTAGGTTCTAGAGCTAATTTGAGGGCTCAAATGGAGTCTAAAAATTATGAAAAATGGTATGTAGGTAATTCTAATATCCTCAAGCTTGAGGACTCCTCGGCTTGAATAAAATGGAGTCTATTCTACCAAAAACGGGATTAACAATGTTTGTGTAGTGATGAAAATCACTCTTAATTGGAAGTAAGTTTAGAAAAAAATGATTAGGCCTCATTGCCAAATTGTGCTTGACTGCTCTTTGGTGTCTGTATGCTCTTCTTATAGCTTGTATGCCAACACTCATGCATACCTTGGTTGATCTAGAAGCACCCTAATGTGGCCACTTCTAGTTGTGCGGCTAAGTATAGGGAAGATTTCACAATGGGTATTTAGTGTGTGTGGCTCATATGTCTTTTGGCTAATTTGGTTGTTGATGAGTCTTCTCCCACCACCATCTTCACTGACAGTCAAAGTGCGTTGGCAGTTGTAAGGCACCCTATGTTCCATGATCGCACAATGCACATTGAGGTGCACTATCATTATGCCAAGGAGAGTTTCTATGTTGGAGAGATCAATATGGGGTATGTTCCCAAACAAGATAACATTGCATACCTTTTCACAAAGGGGAGCCCTAGGAATCCGAACTTAGCGATCCTTTGTTGATAGATGTTGACGATAAGGTTGAGCTTTCCTTATAGGTGATCTTCCCTTTGCATTTGGTGAAGGATCAATGGAAGGTTAATTTTCGTCCTTGTACATCAATAATGTCAATATTTGTTTGAGAAATAACTACTTGCATAGCCCAAGCTGATTCCATGCATATCACACTCTCTTTGATGCCTAGATATATGTGAGCCATCATTCTTTCTCTGAATCTTTAGCAATTTGGAGTCTTTCCATCTTATCATGTGCCTAGGTTTCAAGATACCTCTTGATGTGGCAACCACTAATGTAGTCGGGAAAATTTTCACCTTTGAAAGTTGCTAACTAAACTCCTCCTCTAGTGGATATTTTGTTGATTGCAAATGGTCCATGGCCTCTTTTCTGAAGCTTCTTAACATGTTGTTTTAGTGTATATACTAAAATGTACTCTTCTTCTAAACCCGTATCATTAATATGTGTATCATAGTAAAAGTTCTACCATCTTTTGGAGCGTAAATGCCTATTGTGACTCTCAAACAAGTTTCTTATAATTGCGCAAGTAACTCCACATTGTTGAATATCTCATGACCTTTCCACTCGTATGTTTCTAAAACTCTCAATGCAAGAATGAGAAATTCTATAGGAAATATTGTATTCTATCCATACACAGAATTCATTGGTGTTGTTCCTAGCACTGTTTGTTAGGCAACTTAATAGGCCCCAATCGCATGATGCAATTGTTTGTCCCAATAAGAGCACTTGTTGTTCACTAGTTTCGTGAGTACTACACATAGAATGTTGTTAGTACTCTCAACTTGACCATTATGTTAAGAATGATAAGGAGTTGATTTCTTGTGCACTATTATAAACTCTTCTAATAGGCATTCAATAAACTCACTTATAAAATGAGTTCCCCTATCGCTAACTATTTCAATAGGTAATCCATATCTAGTGAATATATCTTTGAATTGAAATTTGGTAGTGGTTTGAGCATCACAATGTCTAGTAGCTCTTGCTTCCACCCGCTTTGTCAAATAGTCATTTGCACTATAATGTACTTTGCATGAGAGACTTTCGTTGGTGAGCTAATAGGTCCAACAAAATCAATCCCCCGCTTCACAAATGCTCTATTTGTCATATAGGTCTGAGTGGCATTTGATCTTTTGAAAAGGATATTTGGTTCTCTGACATATTTTACATCTTTCTACATAACTTCTTGCATCCATGTGAAAGGTAGGTCACCAGAAGGCATCAAAAAAAGATATGCTTGGATGTTTGTTCAGGGGAGAAATGTCCTCCTAAAACTCTTGAGTGAGCCATTTCTAAAATGGGAAAATAGTCACTTTCATGTATGCAAAATTGCAAAAAGTAGTCTTTCCCTCTCTTATAGATTTGGTTTCCTATGGGAGAATACTCTTTACATTCATCCTCAAGTGCTTTTCTTCTAGAAATAGTAATACCTTCTGGAAATATTCCTTCACGAAGATAATCAACAATAGGTTTACTCCATTTTGGTGATATCATCACCTGGTATAGAGTTGAATGTTTAATTATTGTTTTTTTTACTACAAAATTGGCAATTTGAGCAATAATCATGAACATCTTTAACCATGGGATAAACTACTAATTGTGTTAGGTTTTGCAAAGTTTTTACTTAGGGGAAATGTCAATCCAAACTAGCAATTTGCACCTATGTGATAAGATCCCACTTCTCATCTTCTTTACCCAACAAGACAAAATACCTAGTTTATTTTTCTTGTAGATGCTTCCAACAACTATCTAAAGCTTTCTCTCATCCCTAAGTTATTTCTTATCTAATGGAAGGTAGTTGTGCAAGGGACCATATGTGAGCATAGGAACATGTGGTTCCACCCATCTTTGCATTGCCTCTAATTTGAACAAATAGGCACCAAACAATTCATATGATATCCCATTTGGTGATTCACCATTCATCAACATAGAAAGGTGATTTGCACACACATGTGTATTACCCTGCTTAACAATGGCCTCAAAGTCAAATTCCATAAGAAGAAGAAACCATCTTACCAACCTTCTTATATTGTAGGGTTTATTTGCAAGGTAAAGAAGGGCCTAGTAATCGACAAAAAGCTTTAACTTATTTGCAAGCAAATAATGTCTAAATTTCTTGATCGTGTAGATCATTCCTAAGCCTTTTCTTTTAGTAGTGGTATAGTTTTTCTCTGCACTGTTGAGTTGTTGGCTAGCATAGGCAATGGGAAAATCAAGCCTATCTTTAGTGGTAGGTTGTGTTAATATACAACTTATAACATAATTAGATGCATCAACATGTACATGGAATATCTTATTCCAATTTGGTATTTCAAGATGGGAGTTGTGAAAAGTTTTTGTTTCAACTCTTCCAATGTTTTGTCACACTCTTTGGTCCATTCAAATTTTGTAATCAAAGCATATAGTGGTCTAACAATGATTGAGTGTGTTACATGAGTGTTAGTTGAGCATTATTGTAGCGACTTGTGGTTGGGAATTCTTATTAAAATGCATGGACTAAGGTCTATTTGTAGGCTCTTTGAAGGGTTACCATGAGGAGGTGTGAACCCCCTCCAAAAGGGTACTTCATACTTGTATATAAATGTGGCTTCAATTTGTGAAGAGATGGATTGATTCTTGATGAAGATGAAGTGGTGCTGCCAAATCTTTGCACTACACCAGCCAAATGAACTCCAGAGATATGTGGTAGGCCCTTTTAGCTTGCCAACGGATGTATTAGACACCCTATGTACCTTGGAAGATCACTCTCAAAAAGATGAATCAAAACAGACAAGTTTGACCAATAGTCACAATGAAGAAACTTTTTATTTTTGGTGATATATGCTTCAGTATTTCACTCAATGCTCATTCTCTGATCAAAATTGGCCAGAGAGCTTCTAGAGGAATCTAATTAGGAAGCAAAACAACGTATTGGGAGTTATTTCATCAAAAATGGTTGACCATACTGAGAGAAATAAAATTAGCAAGTCATATAGGTAATCTCGACTTTTTAGGAGACAAAAGATGCAGATACATAGGCAACTTCTAACAAATATTTCTCACAACTGAGTAATCCAAATGCAGGAAACTTTGAGCTTATAGTAGACTTAGAGATCTAACATTATCACATTAAATCACTAAAAATTATACACCATGCTTAGAGAAATCATCTCTACAATTTGACTGAAAAACTGAGATTTATGACAGTGAATAGTTCACTCACATAGACATGAAGATATGGTCACAAATGATCATGAAATCAACTGTATATTGAATGGAAATTACAATGGACTTATTGATACATATGTGTGCCTTGAAATCACACTTTCATATAGCCAGAAGCTCACCTATATAGTGGTGATCGGAGCCAAGATCTGAATTTGAAATCTTGCTCACCTAAATCACTTTTCCTAATTCTTAGTGATTGATTCTCAACTAAATTATTCACAAATTCGTAGCTTTCCTTTTCCTCCTCATCAATTGGATTCAAACACTTTTGATTGTTCATCTTTTACATAAGGTAAAAGCTTAAATACTTACAAGGGTGAGTTCGTAAGCGAACTTCTCATTAGCTTCAAGTATAACATAAGTTTCTATGACATATGAAGACTCAAGCTAATACTTAGACTTGCCATGTAATTGTTCCAACAGCTCCCCCTCAAGTCAAGTAAGCTTTAGTTCTTTAATCTTCCAAGATTACCTGCAAACCAAAAATAGATTTGAATTTGAGTTTAGTACCATCCAAGGCCTTTGTCAACATGTCTGCACATTGTTGATGAGTTGACACATACGATAGCTGAAGTTCCTTGCTTATAATCTTCTCTCTTACATAGTGATAATGTACTTCAATATGATTAGTTCTAGCATGAAAGACTGGATTAGTAGCTAAGTGTATAAAGCTCATATTATCACCAAATATGTGTGGAGTTCCACACTCCAGTCCAAGATTTGTGAATAAAGTCTTCATCCACATTGCTTCCTAAGTGGCTATGGCAAGACCTTTGTATTCAGCTTCTATAGAAGAGAGAGCAATTGTGGGTTGCTTCTTAGATGACCATGAGACAAGTTTTGATCCTGCAAAAGTGAGGCATCCTAAGTTACTCCTTCTATCTTCCTTGGAGCCAGCCCAATCTGCATCAGAAAACAACTTTAGACCTAGATCAGATACATAAGGGTAATATAACCCTTCACTTATGGTTCCTTTGAGGTATCTGAGTATCCTCTTTGCAACATCCATGTGTGGTTTCTTGGGTGTGTGCATAAATTGACTTAGCAAACTTACACTATAACATATATCTACTCTTGTCAATGTGGCATAGTTCAAACTACCCATAAGGCTTTGATAACTTGTGATATCTTCTATGAGTTCACCTTCATGTGAACTTAGTTTGTGATTGACTTCCATTGGAGTGCCTGCAATCTTGCAATCTTGCATCTTGAACTTTGTCAACAAGTCTTTAATGTACTTCCTTGGAGTGAGGAGTAGACCATGATCTCTATATACTACCTCCAATCCTAGGAAGTATGTAAGTGAACCTAAGTCACTTATCTTGAACTCTTCTTTCATCTGATCCTTGATCTTCTTTATCTCATCCGCATCATTTCTTGTAAGTATAATATCATCCACATACACACATAAATAGATGACTTCAAAATTACTCTTTTTAATGAAGAGTGATAGATCTACCTTGCTAGATTGAAATCCTTTATCCTGTAAAAATGAAACAAGCCTATGATTCCAAGCTCTTGGAGCTTGTTTGATTCCATACAAAGATTTATTAAGTTTACACACATAATCAGGATGAACTTGATTCTCAAAACTAGGTGGTTGTGCCATATACACTTTTTCTATTATCCATCCATTAAGAAATGCATTTTTTACATCCAAATGAAGTATCTTCCAATTCTTGGAAGAAGCAATACTAAGTAGTACTCTAATTGTAGGCATCTTTGCAACAGAAGAGAAAGTTTCTTCATAATCAATTCCCTGAGTTTGTGCAAAGCCCTTTGCCACAAGCCTTGCCTTATACCTATTAATTGTACCATCAGAATTCTTCTTTAGTTTTTAAATCCATCTTGAACCTATTACTTTCATTGATGAAGTCTTGGGAACCAATTCCCAAGTGTTGTTTTCCTCAAGTACTTCAATTTCCTCTTCCATTGCATGCTTCCACTCTGATTTTTCCTTGGCTTCCTCGAATGTTGAGAGTTCCTCTTGATTTATGTCCTATGCTAGACAGATTGAATGTTTAGTAACTAGTGAAGTATCAAAACCATGCCTCTCTGATTTTCTTTTCTCCCTCATGGACCTTCTTAGGCCATGATGTGATGATTATGCCTCTTGTCCAAGTTGTTGCACTTTAGCTTTACCTTTAGACTTCCATATTTTGAGTCTTTCAATCTGAGATGCTTCATCATCTTCTGAGGTATTGTGCTCTTCAATTTTAGTAGGGTTATCCTTGACAAGTTTTGGAAAATCTTCTTCAAAATCATAAGGTAACTTGATCTTCCTGCATAAGTCTTCATACCAAGAACTATTCTCATCAAACACTACATCTCTACTCACCAAGAAACCTTTGTTTGTTGGGTTGTATAACCTATAGCCTTTTTGGTTGTTGTCATATCCAATGAACACACATCTTTCTGCTCTTGGATCCATCTTCCCTCTAACATGTGAAGGAACATGAGCATAAGTAATACATCCAAAAGTCTTACAATGATCCAAGCTTGGTCTTCTTCCACTCCAAGCCGCATATGGTGTCATGCCATCAAGTGCCTTCGTGACATTCCAAAACATCGTGATAGCCCAGACCATCATGACATCCTAGACCATCACGATAGCATAGTTTTTTGGCACATAGCAATGTGATATCTTGGTGCCACATGAATATCTTTCCTAAGGTGATATCTACTCTGTCTCCTCAACTTCATACGCTGGATGCACTCTAGAGCTTTGGCCTCAACCTCTTCTCAAATTTGTTGTTCTTCCTCTTTGCACTTTTTCACGCTTTTGAGTCGACTTAACATTCCTTCCATCAAGGGTTTTTGGTATAGTTGTTGGGGATGTAAGGATCATGTGAACTTACCCCCATATTCATATATATACATCATATATATTGCATTGCCTCAAGAGAGATCATTATATGGGTTTCGAGGCTCCCACACATGTGTGCGCGTATCTTCTCTCCTCTCTCTCCCTCCATCTCCTCCTTGATTCTCTTCATCTACACACCAAAGCCCTTGATTGGTATCAGAGCATACTGAAGCCTCATGTTCAAGAAGCTTCAATGGAAGCTAGGTCACAAGAGATGAAAGTGCAGGTTAGCACCTCTTGATAGCTATTTGGTATTTTGGACATATCTTGAGCTATAAAGCTTGGACTTATCCGTTTTAAAGTTCTGTGTGTAACTGAGATAGAGGGCTACAAGTTTGCAAAAGGGCATATAACTTGGTTTGGAGTTCTAAATCATCAAAAATTCAAAAAATGCAGACTAATGTAGAAGACGAATCTACAATCACTTGGATGGTAGGTCAGTTTTTGGGCTATAAATTGAGTTTTACAAGTCCGATTAAAGTAGTTCAACTTGCTATGCATAGCCTCAAAAAAAGTTTACAAGTTTTTAGAAGAACATAGGTCCAAATTCTAAGTGCTAGGTTTTTGGAATTGCATAATATAGAGCAATGGTACTGTAGGTGAAGGTGAAATTGACAATAGATGCTTGTTTTGTGTATATCTTGAGCTAGACACCTCTGATTGAGGCATTCTATATATGCTTACGTAGGTAAGAAATATTTGAGGTTTTCTGAAGAGCAAAAGTTCAAATTCAAAGGCTATCATCTATGAAACAGCAAAACATAGCGAAGCATATTTTCACCACAAGAACCCTAATTGCTTTTGGAGATTCATTTTATTGTGGAACTTTTTCGAGAGAGTTCTTGGTGATAGCTCCTCCATATGAAAGTAGAGCATGATCTTGAACTAGTGTGATTCTTGGCATATATGGATGTTGATTCCCACATGGTTATTTTGGTTCAGAGTCCATTTTACAGAAGAGATATTGTCAAAATTTTGATGGCTTTTATGCTAGAGGAGAACTCTAGTGGATCTTGAAGCTTGTGTGATAGCTTTGGATCATTTCTTATCTCCATTTATTTGGACTTGGTCACAGGTTATTCATGATAGAATAAACCATCTTGTAGGATTCATTCTTGACTGGGAGGTGTATTGCCATTGTATTGGCATGTATTGCCATCAGTTTTTAGCATATGTATTTGCCATTGACTTTGGTTGGATCAATGACATGTGGTGATAGGTTACTCATTATTCTTTTGTTATTGGTTATCTTGTTTGATTGCTCAGTTTACAAAGGATACTCTATCAATTTTTTTCTAGGATTCTTTCACATCTACTTGGTCACTTTGGAGACTTGGTGAGCAAGCTTATGTTCATGGTTTTATGTGCATGCTAGATGCATGGTTATATGAAAGGTGGTTCATTTGGTTTCTTCCCCAGTGAGACATTTGTGATGTGAGTTATGCATATGGATATTCAAGTGTGATCCTATTGAGGATAGAGTATTGTTTCTAGTCTCTTGTGACATCCCTAGTCTCTTGGATTGATAGCATGGTGTCTTCTCAATTTGATGGCACTGACTTTCTGAGATGGAAAGCTCAAATGTGGCATACATTGGCTCATGCAAGGTTACACAAGTATGTGCATAGAGATGCACAGAGGCCTCATGACATGCCCCACTAGGTATGGATGGATATGGATGCATTGGCTAGCTCTACTATCCGATTACAGCTTGTGGATTCTATATATGAGTATGTTATGTATGAGGAGATGGATAATGCATTATGGTAGATACTACATGATAGGTATGCAAGTCCATTGACTCATGTGAGACATAGATCACATCAATAGCTTCGATGTTGGCACTGTGGCCATGATCACCATATTCGATGATGTTGCTTCAAACGGATGCAATGACAACATCCGAGATATGCACGTAATGCAGGTTAGGTAGTGTTTTGAGGAGAGTCTATGAAAGTTGATTATGCTAGTGATGGTGATATCACTTTCTCCTATGGTTCATCTCATGATTCCTCTTGTTCATTTGATAGCACATATATGGCTTGGTTGCTTGATGCATTAGCTGGTTTTCATATTACTCCACATCGTGAGTGGTTTTGTCAATTCTCAGGTGAGAATCGTGGATGTGGGCACATGCTTGATGGTATGACATATGACATTGAGGGTGCTAGAGATGTATGCCTTATGGTACCTAGTGGAGCATCACTTATACTCAGACTTGTACGTTATGTTCCTTCATTCCCTATGAGAGCAGATGTTATGAATTCCTTGGTGAGCATCATTTTAAGTTGCACTTGGGACAACTTATGCTTGTTAGAGGTGCCAAGATTGGGCACAAATATCCATTGCAGGTACTTCAAGTGAGAGACAGTCTTGTCTCAGTGGGAGTTCAACCTTATGTGTAGTGTGAGACTCATCATGTCTCATTTTGTCTATCTATAGATAGGTCTATTGACATTCATGATGCACATGTAGAGCATGTTTTGGATGCTCATGTTGCTTATGTAGAGCATGATTTGGTTGATCATGTGGATGCTCTTATGGAGCACACTTTGGATGATTAGATATATGCTTTAGAGCATGATGTGGATGCTCATGTAGAGCATTGTGATGTTACTCAGTTAGAGTGTGATCATCACTTTGACCTTGGTATTGATGTTGTGCAATTAGCTCATGTGGAACATGATCATACACTTGGTGTGGTAGAGCAGGATAGCTCTTATGATACACAATGTATGCCAGAGCATACTAGCTCTCATGGTGCATAGCTAGACACATCCTTGGTTGAGAAGATGACTGATTTAGATGTTGATGAGTTAGCGACGCCTCAAGGGATCATTATGTGGGTTTTGAGGCTCCCACACATGTGTGTGTGTATCTTCTCTCCTCTCTCTCGCCCTCCATCTCCTCGCTCCTCTTGTTCTGCACACCAAATCCCTTCAATAGTTTCACTCTGCAACCACTAATGTAAGTAGATAGTATATTGCCCTCTAGAGTGGCTAGTTGGGAAAATCCACTCATTGAGATTCTGCTAATTATCATTGACCCATAGCCACACTTTTCTACTTTCCTAGCATGCTACTTTAATGTATACACCAAGACTAGATCTCTTGGTTTCAAGACCTTATCTTTTATGTGTGCACCAAAGTAGTTTTTCTACCTTTTCTTGGTTGCATATATCCCAATAGCTCTCTTAATCGAGTTTCTTCTAACCATTCCAAATAAAAAATCCTAGAGGAAAATCTATGGCCCATCCATAGATACTCCTGTGCAATCTTTAGGGTGGGTATCAAGAATTCTAAGGGCAATACTGCATTCTGATCAAACACCATCTGAAAGGGGGTGGAGTTGAGTACCATTTTATAGGCCACTCGATAAGCCCAAACAACATGATGTGACTGTTTATCCTAATCAGAGCGTCTATTGTTCACCAAATTAGTTAGAACAGTGCATGGGATCTTATTCGTGCTCTCTTCTTGTCCATTGGCTTGCGGATGATAGGGATCTGATTTCTTGTGAATAACCATGAATTCTTGTAACAAGTATTCAATGAACTCATTCAAGAAGTGGGTACCACAATCACTTACAAACTCTATTGGCAAACCATACCTACTAAATACATTCTCGAATAAAAACTTAGTTTTGGTTTGTGCATTGTTCTCCCTAGCGGCTCTCACTTCTACCCATTTGGTTAGATAAACAGTGGCAACAATAATGTACTCAACATGGGAACTCTTGGCTGGGGGATTATTAGGACCAACAAAGTCTATTCCCCACTTAGAGAATAAACGTCCTCCCATCATGGGTCTCAATGGCATCTCGTCCTTGCATATTGGATATTGAGTGTGTTGACATATGTCACATGGCTTCACGTAGGTGTGAGAATCCATGTGAAGGGTTGGCCACCAAAGTCCTACAAATAGTATTGCTTTAATCACCCTATCTAGTTCCAATTGCTACACCTTGGTGTGTAGTTTCTAAGATCTTAATATATTCACGTTCATGGATACATAGTAGAAGATATCCATCTCTTCCTCGCCTATATAGTTTATCTCCAATGAGTGCATAATCTAAGGCTTCTTGTTCTAAGCTTTGTTGTCTGGCTAGCATCATCTCTTAAGAGAGTTTTTGTCTTCAAAAAGTCAACCAAAGGACTGATCCAATCTGGCATTAGGGACACTTGATATAGGGTAACATGTTCTATTGATGGTCTATTGCAATAGGTTGGGAAATCCTTACACATCCTATGGAAATCTACTTCCATGGTTGGCCAATATATGCCTAATCTTCATAGAGTGTGCACAGTTTGATGTTTAGAGTGATGTTGTTTCAGTGCACCTACATGTGCTACTTGCAACCATTTTGCATATTCTTCTTCTTCCACACAACAAGCTAATATGCCTTGTTCTATGTGTTTGTACACACTTCTTGACATTATGTGATATTTTTGGGATTTCACCACCTCTTTTCCCTTGGCTTTCATGACAGGATGTTTAGGTCCAAAAGTCAAAATAGGCACGATAGTTTTGGCCCATTCACACGCATCCTATAGCATAATCCACATGAACATGGAATGGATTATTCCAATCTGGTGTGGTCAAAATTAGTGTTGAACACAATCATGGCTTAAGCTCATTGAAAGAGTTCTCGCACTCGTCGGTCCACTCAAATTTAGTCAAAATGTTGTACAAAGGTTTTTGCAATGCATACATATGGATTAAATGTCGGTAATAGCCATAATGTCCCATGAAAGCTTGCACTTCCTTGACATTCTTTGGTCCAAATAGCTCAACAATAGCTCTAATTTTATCCTTGTCCGTCGATATGCCATTCTTTGACACTATGTGTCCTAGGATCTTGCCTTGCATGAACATGAAAACACACTTTTTTGGGTTCAAGCAGACCTAATATTCTCTACATTTGTCAAATATTGATCTCAACTCCTTAAAGACATGACACATCATCCTTTGAAATGTAGCAGGCACATTAGTGAGTCCAAAAGGCATCACAAAAAATGCAAAAATACCCCAGTCTATGGCAAAAGCCATCTTATGTTGGTCTTCTAGGGCAATAACTACTTGATTCTGGCCAAAAAATCCATCAAGAAAGTTGTATACTCCCTTTCCTACTGCTCGTTCTAACAAATGTTCGGTTGATAGAAAGCAGATAGCTATCTCTAATGGTGTCAACATTAACTTTCTTCACGTTAATGCACACTCGTAGCTTACCATTCTTTTTGAGCCCTACCACAATGGGGGATGCCCATTCGACATGCTCAATTTCATAGATAAATCCAGCCTTTATCAAGCAATCAATTTCCTCCTTGATCTTAGCTGCATAATTGTCATTGTATGTGTACGATTTCTACTTAGTTGGCTTGGCTTCTAAGGACATGGGGATTCTGTGAGAACAGATATCCAGGTCTAGTCCTTTCAAATCTATATAGCTCCATGCAAACGCATCTCTATATTCTCTCAACAATGCAATCAATTGTTTCTCTTCTTCTTTGGTCAAATCCGTACTCTTCCTCCAAAGCACAAAAAGGATCCATGAGGATGGATTCTTCATCTTTGTCACTATCCTCGAGTTCCTTAGTACTAGATTTGCATTTGTTAATAACCGAATCACACATGATCGGTTCTATTAAAAAAAAATAAAATGTCATAGCCATGCTCATCGCAGTGGGGAGTCCACTATTCTTCATTGACCGCTATGTCCATGGTGGCTAGAGTTCATGCCCGATTGTGGGTTCAAATTCTTCATCAGGGAAAACCATAGGTGCATAAGCTAGGTCTAGGATTTATCTAATGTTCTCCTTAGCACCTACATCTCTAGTGGTTTCTCTTTTCTCTTCCTCCACTATGACTTTCCACATCCATAAATGAGTGCCTTCATGCATCAATGAGGATCTTGATCCTATGGAGTGCACTGACTCCATGTCAGTTGATGCTCTATGGTCTGGATTCCATTGTAAAGGGGGTACATCTTGAAGAATAGTCTTTGAGATTGACTTTATTAGTGACTTTCAAATGTTGCAGGTACAAAGAGTTGGTTCCCCAATCTTGCACTATCTGTAGCTATCGCATGAATGGTCTACCTAAAACCATCTCATAGACATGGTTCTTGCTAAAATCACATATGGAAAATGTATGTTCAAACTCTACACCAAAATTGGTGAGAGTATTCCTTCTAGTAGCCCTAAAGGCTTCTCAATGTGACCATTTACCATTTGCAATTTCATCTTTGTTTGCATGAGTGTTGGCTTGCCCCAACACTTCCATAACGAGGTTGTAGCAATGGCAACTCCTGCATCTAAGTCCAAGATTGCTTTGGTTGTATAGCCCTAATAGGTAATAGGGAGATAGGTATTTCCTTCCTCTCCTTCGCTCAGATCTCCTATCTTGTCCAAAGGTATTTATGGTATTGTCTTATGTGTCCCTAGTTGAGAGGGTGGTTTAGCTAATTCTGGCACTTGATTCTCTATATGGCTCCATAGTTCAAGTTTAACTTTCAATATCTCCTCTGAGGTGAGATTACACTATACCTTAGTATTCTTTCCCACATTTGTGTTCCTAGGTATGACTGATTCCTTGTTTCTTACCATGAGAGTAGGCGTTCGGGGTTCTCATATGAATAGACTTAGACTCTTAGGGGCCTGTGAAATGAGGCAATTCCTACAAGGAATCGGATTCAAAGTCTAATCATTCACTAGTCTGCGCATAAATAAAAAGAATGTCCTGTGGAAATTGATCATGAAGATCATCCACTATCTCAATGGGGGGACACTCCTCACTCTCCTTGGCCCATTTCTCTTCTTGAATCTCTCGTAAGAACTCTTGTGAGTATTGATTTATAGAAGATGCAATTCCAAGATCAGTGGACTTAGGGGCATAAGCTTCTTTGAGAGGCAAGATTATCCTTTCACTTCCCTTGTTACTTACCTTAAATGTAGCTAACTTCCTAGGGTTGGCTAACATCCTCTCCAATCTTTCTAACAATTCATGGAAATGCATTTGTATTGTGGTTGAGTTAGTGTAATGAAAAGGTGGCTAGCCTCAAACATGTTCTGAGCTAGTTCTACCATTTTTGGAGAGGGTGTGTGAGATGTGATCTCTATCAATTTGGCTTTCATTTCCCTTAGGCTCTCTTTGAGTTTAGTCATCTTCTCTGTCCATTATCTCTCCATCCCTTTGTGACTATTCTTCAAAGCTCTCATTCTCTTCTTAGTTACTCTATCTGTCTCATTGGGTTTGAAATTCTTCTCTTGCCCTACGTCTTGAGCTTGTTGTTGCACCTGAGCTCCAGTTACTACTTGTATGGGGATTATAGTTATCGTTCTCCCACTAGAGTCTAAAACCAAGCCAATAACATTGATCGGTGTGATCTTCTATGTATTGGTTGGGTTCTTTGGGTAATCCCTTAAGAGGTGTTCCTTATTGCAATCAGGGCAAAGGCCTTGAATAGTCATCAATTGGAAGTTTCCTAATGCAAGAAGCGAGGACTCATGAATGAAATGGTCTCCTTGACATCTATAACATGGCCCTATGGGTGCTTGAGGTCTCATTTGTCTTGACTGGGGCCTAGGGTTAGGGTTTGTGTACATCACATTTGATTACTCTAGCTCTCAACTAGGTTCACTAGGGGTTTCATAAGGATAGATATTGTTATGCTCCAATGGCTCCATGTAGTAAGTTGGTGGGCTATCTACCTGTGTTGAGTCAAAGTTATGGCTATTAGGATCATTTTTAGAACTCAATGGGAGTGATATCACTAGGGCTCTACTGAGGTTATCCTCTATTGATGCATATTTGACTCGGATAACATTTGCAGGTGGTGTTGGCTATTGATCTAGCACTAGTTGAGGTCTTTGTTGAGCTTGGTATGGAAGTTGATAAGGTTGCTAGGGCCTAAAGTAAGGTGGTTGTTGATAAGGATTCTGGAATCTCCCTTGTTGTTGATATGGCTATTGGTAATTATGTCTAACCACTTGTTTATTGTAAGGGGAATCTTGTGCAATGTGGTTAGCATATCTCATCTCAATTGTGTAGTATTGTCTATTAGGATTCCCTTGGGGTTGATCCATGATTGGGAAAAACATTGGTCATGTGGTCCACAATTATAACATCATTTCACTGAGACCATTCTAGGGGTGTGCTTGCTTGAGACTCCTAATTTTTGAGCTACTTTTTCTACCAAATCATCAATTGAAGTCGATAGTTTGGAAGTGAAACTAGTGGCATCATCTGAGTCTTTATAGATCTTTGAAAGCTCTAGATCTCCACCCAAGTTATCCTCTATGTCTACGCACATTTGCACACATTTCTCTATAATCTTAGGTTCGTTCAAGTACACATATGACCATAATTTGGCACTTAGCAAGCCATCCAAAAACAATGCCACTTGTTTGGATGGTGTGGGTGATTCTGGAATAGTGCATCTTTCCAAGTATTGTCTAAATCTTCTTCCAACTAGTTGGACTGTTTCCTGAGGTGTTTGCTTGAAGCTATGTATAAGGGATGAGGTATTGTGCTTGATGCCACTCTTGGAGAACTCAATGATGAATGCTTCTAGAATCTGGTCAATGTTCTTGAATTGACATTGATGCAGTGGTTTGAACCAAAGGCTATATTCTTCAGATTAAGGCCAAAAGCATTGTATTGAGCGAACAAATCATCAACTTGTTTAGCTCTTAATACTTTTCTAAACTCCACTACATGATCATAAGGGATTTGATACATGATCATATGGGTCTCCAATTCCATCAAAGTAGTTCTTCATGGACTTCACCGATTGCGGCCTCAATATCCTAGGGTGTTCTCTAGGTCTTCATGGGGGGAAACTTGTCCATGCCTCTTTGGTGTCTTGAACATCTATGCCTCTCTTGATTTGTTCTATCTGTCTCCAATCTTGATCTATCTCTTCTAGAGAGGGTTGCAAAGCTTGCCTCCCGCCTCTCCTTGGTTCCTTCCTTATGACTACCATAAATCTGAGATGACCCAACTCCATGTTGACCATGAGAAACATTAGATATCCTTGGGGGGGAAATTAATTCACCCTTCCAAGTGCATGCATGCATGCCATGCTCCATCACTAATAACATTCTTTTTGGAGCATTATCCAAATAGACAACCTTCCCTGGAGTCTTAGGGTCTTTAAACTCATATATTGTGACTTCGCCTACTTCCTTAGGTTGATCTGGTTTAAATATCCAAAAGGCTTCATCAATGTCCTTATTCAAAAAGAGTTCAATACTCTTGTTATCCTAAGGGATCCACTCTGGATTGATTATTCTAGTCAAGATTTTCCATGAGGCATTCTTGGTTCTTGTACAAGGCTCTTTGGGTCTAGGTCTCCTATCTCATTCTCTAGAATGACAATTCCAAATTCATCTATTCTATCCACTAAGCTAGTAACCACATACATGGTTCCCTACATAGTGATATATGACCCCTCTTCGAATTTGACCACTAGGTGTTCAAGTATGAAGGAGATCAGGGTTCTTGAGTTGGAAAATGAATCTTCTCAAACCATTTTCATAGATGCGGTACCCAATTGGTTGGTTCAAATATATTCTAATTGAGTCTTTTAAGGACTCTCTAGTGTTTGTAAATAGGCTACCCTAAGCTACTAGCAAGTCTCTCCATACTATATGACATTTCCAAATCACTACTCTCAAAGCTTAGTACGTAGGGATAGTCACTGAGCTACTGAGCCCATGACCTAGCTGTGTGATTGAAAATAGCCTCAAAGGATCTTATGCTTTGTCTATCCCGACCTAGGTGCCTTCCTGACCTAAGGTTTGTATGCCTTGTCTTCTACCCCAATTTTTCCCAAGTACAACCAGAGTGCAATGTTCTTTTGTCATAATCACTTGCTCTTTTTAGGTTCTTCTTTTGGTGTGGAATCTTGTCTCTTGATTCACGTCATTGGGAATCCTTAAGTTAAAGCGTGATTGGGTGTGTGATCAACAAAGTTATATCCTCCTTTTCCCTTTCAAATTTTCCAAAATTGTGTCCTAGCTACACTTGAACTTGAGTACTTAGGTTTTTCTTGTACTTGCTTCATGCCTAACATGACCCTAATCAATCAAAAAACCCCTAATCACACTTAGCCTAGGCTAGAAATCAACTGAGGGGGTTAGGGATTCTTCCAAACTTGAGTTTGGTGCTTCGATAGTGCTCCAATGCTAAGGAAGAGTGCTCCCCAAGTGTGATGTATATGCGAGTTAGCTCTTTGCCTTGCCCAAGAGCTCCAATCGCCCACACAATGATAAATTTTTAGATCCAAATTTCAAAAAATAAAAAACCCTATTTTTTGGCCAAAAATGATTATCTATCGTAATCAACAGGGATGTAAATCATGATATCTTGCCAATCATCTATGTGTGTTTATCGTGATGGATAGAAGTCTTGAGAGAATTTTTTGTCTATCATGGAGTATCAATAATGATGGACACTTTTTCCATCGTGATGGAAGCCTATCAATTGCAATCGATAAGCATGTTGCAATGGACACCTAGTCTGTTGTGGTCTATTAATCATGATGGACAACTATCTATCATGATTGATTATATCTATTGTGATTGGTAGAAAAAGTGTATTTTTTTCTATAATTTTTATATTTTTGTGATGTGCACATGATCTGCTCTACTTTGGTAGACTTTTTTACCAAATGACCGCTTCTATGATCTATCATGATTGCGAGAAGCTTTCACCTCAGGGAGCGTACATAGAGATTCTGTACCTGTTGGACCTACTGTTGTTGCTTTGGATGTCGGTACCTACTAGAAAGCTAAAAAGACACAAAAAAGTAGCACACATAGTCTCTCTCTCACACACAAGTGAAATGAGAAGAATGAATGGACAGTGAGAATATGACCAAAATTGGTGAAATTTTGCAAAGATGGGAATAGGGGTAGAGGGAAAGTAAAAATGGTAGAGGTGATGATGAAGGAGATGCAAAAATAGAAAACAAGCATTTACCTATGCTTCCGATATCACGTTTCTATGCCTTATCATTGCACGCTTGTCCTCGAAGCTTGATCCTCAACAACGATGTCGAATTTGGTGTCACTCTAGCACAATGATAATTATCAATGTGAGGAGATCCACCTCATAATTGTCAATCCGAGGAGACATGAGGGAGGTATGACGATCATGAGCGAATGAGTACACAAGTGCATGAGTGAGAAGCACACTAACATGAACACACATACACATATACATACACACATGTACACAATAAGACAAAGAGATGGAGAAATGGAGTCTTTAATTAGCCAATAAATGAGTTTACAATGCTCTTTGTTACTTCAATTCCCAACCATCCAACCTCAAAAATGAGCTCTCTAGCTCCCTTTATAGTCTTTGATTAGGTTTAGTCCTGTTCAGACCTAGTGTCCGACCAAGTTAAAAATTAAATTTCTACGCTAATTTGGGGGCTCAAATGAACTCTAAAAATTATGAAAATTGCTACGTAGGTAGATTTACTACTCCTCAAGCTCGAAGACTCCTCAGCTTGAACAAAATGGAGTTTAATTTATCAAAAACAGGATTTAGAATGTAGTGAAGTGATAAAAATCACTATTGATTACACATTTGTTTTGGAAAGAGAAACTTGGCCTATTCATCGGATCTGTGTTGAATCCCTTATCTGCTCAATCTTGGTTGGCATTCCCTCTACCCTTGCTCCCTTTGACTCGACTATCTCATGCTTCCTTGCCTTGTCACTCCGGTTGGGCCTTCTTGACTACTGCCAACACTAACAATGCAGTTGACTACAACTAGGTTGTTGGCAGTAGCCAAAGGCATAGATGTAGAGGAAGCTTGTAAAGGCAGACTACAAAGAGTTGTGGGAGCTATGCAGACTATTTTTTCCAAAGAAATATGTTTTACATTGCTTGTTCAAAACCTCAAACAGTGATTTTTATCACTTTTGTAACATGTGTATCATACAAACACCCACTTTTTGTAATTAGTAGCTCCATTTTGTGCCAGTCGAGGAGTCCTCAAGCTTGAGGAGCTTAGGTAGATCAAGCATATTGGTTTTGGCTATTTTTAGATCTTGTTTAGACCTCCAAATAGTGTCAAGAACCTATTTTTCAACTATGTCAGACACTAGATGTGAAACCAGTCAAAACTAGTCTAGAATCTATAAAAAGAGCTAGAGAGCTCATTTTTGAGGTTAGCTAGTGTTGGATTGTAGGAGTTAGTGTGAGCTTGAGCTTATAAGATGTTATTGAGCAATATATTCTACTTTCTATCTTCCATTGTGTCTTGCTTGTCTCTTACATGTGTGTGTGCATCTTCATGCTTCTGACCTTCACTCTCACTACTTCTCGTGTTCACGATCTTCATATCACTCCTATCTCTTCCGTGGATTGACATTAAGGAGGTGGAGCTTCTTAACGTGGTTATTACCATTGTGCTAGAGCAACACCAAATTTGGCATCGTTGTAGGGGATCAAGTTCTAGGATGAATGCGTGATGGTAAGAGTATAACAAGAATTGGTGTTGGAAGGTAAAAATTTTAGTTTTTGTTGTTGTTTTTGACTAGTTTTTGTGTTTTTCATCTCCTCTACACTCCTCCTTTATCACCACATCATCTTCTTCCACTCCAAAAAAATAAGAAATTTCACCATATCCACCTATCCTCGTCATTTTCCTCATTTGTGCATGTGAGAGAGAGAGAGAGCTTTTGGGTTTGCATCAGTGTGCGTGTTTTTGAGTTTTCTTGTAGGTACAATGCTCCCGAACAGTAGGAGAGCTCCAAAAACATAAAAACTCAAACTTTTTGCCATATCTGCCGTTGGAGTTGGACCATCGTGATGGTCTCACAAAGTCGGCTTTTTTGGTAAGCGTCTATACCACGGCATAGAGCACACTTGTGCACATAGGAATCCACAGATGCAGCAAAAAAAAATGCATTTTGGTGGACCATTGCGATGGGCTCATGCCATCGCGATTATGTCGCACCATCATGATTGGCTCATGCCATTGTGACAGCTTGGCTGGACCATCACGATAGTCTCACACCATCGCGACGGTTCAATTGGACCATTGTGATTGTCACTGACCATCGTGATGACTCCATCGACCCCACGCCATCGCGATTGGTTCACGCCATTGCAGCGACCCACTTGCCATGTGTCCTCTAGACCATTGCGACGATACAAGCATGCCATCGCGATGCTTCAATTTTCAAACCATCGCGATGGGCTCAAGCCATCGTAGCCCCCGACAGGATAATCAAAGCCATACTATTTGCATGATTATGTGGCCCACACTTCACATGGATGCACATACCTATGTTGAGAGATGTGACGTGTGCCAAAGAACTCAGTTTCCTACTCACAAAGATGAAATGCCACTGAAACCATGATGGAAGGACATGCATTTTCCAAGTGGGGTATAGACTTTGTCGGACCCATTAACCCCCCTGCAAAAGGCACACATGTGAAATACATCATAGTACATATTATCTTACCAAATGGGTAGAGGCCAAGGCCACATAAAAGAATGATGCACAACGACTGCAAAATTCTTATTTGAAAATATCTTTATGAGATATGGATTACCTATAGAGCTAGTGAGCGATCGAGGGACTCACTTTCTAAACCAAGTCATTGAATATTGGTTACAGGATTTTATGGTGATTCATAAGAAATCCACACCATATCATCCTCAGGCCAATGGTCAAGCAGAAAGTACTAACAAGATCCTTTGTAACGTACTGACGAAACTCGCAAACAACAAATGTTCGGATTGGGACAAACAGTTACACCACGCTATTTGGGCATATCGAGTGGCCTACAGACTGTCTCAATGCAACTCCCTTTTAGATGGTTTTTGGTCAAAATGTTGTGCTTCCTTTGGACTTTTTGATACCCACCTTTAAGGTTGCACAAGAACATTAGTGGACCGGCCATGAATTATCATCAAGGATAGTGGACTTGGAACGATTAGGAGAAACCAGATTGAAAGCAGCAACATGCATATATGCAGCAAAGAAGCAACATAAATCTTGTTTTGACGTGCATGTGAAAGACAAAGGCTTAAAAGTGTAAGAAAAAATAATAGCACAGCAGAATAGACATGTAGACAGAGTTGAGAGAAAAACGCAGACAAAGATAGACGCAAACTGAGAGATAGAGAACTCAAATTCTCAAATTGCCGAGCATAATGCAGTTACAATGATGGTGCTGTCCACCCATGTGCTCCCAATGTGGAACTTAGATGGCGATCTAGATAGACTCTAGATGAAGGGCTTACGAGTGCGCAATGCTATGTAAAGCTCAACACAGGCTGTGCTTATATAGCTTTTACAAGGCAGTTTGGTATAGATAAACATAGTCGAGAGATACAAAATAGTCGATAAAATATACGATCCGACAATATCTCCACCACCAGAAGTCCTACCGTCTTGGCCCTACGGGCCAGTGGGATAGGCCCCTCGGACCTCGCAGAAGGGGGCAAGCCCCATTCTGCACTCCCCCCATTGAGGTTCTATGGGGAAACCGCACGAAGCCACATGGCCTTTATTTTCACCTCAAATGGCAACCCAATGGCCTATAAGTTTATGCCCTACCTAACCTAATGGCTAGGCTCACAAAGATCATCTACAACCATCAATGGTCACACATAGACCTCATCTAACTTGGAAGTTAGGGTTCCACAAATGTCTAGGCTCTCATAATGGCTTCTCCTCATAATGGGGGCCTTACAACTTAGAGCACCATGGATCATTTGTGGTCACATGAGGGTGGAGTATTGAGCATATCTAACAAAAAGAAGGTGACTTAGTCCTAGTGTATATGCTAAAACAACACACACGGAAACTAGAAAGTGAGGTTATGGACCTATGATCATGAACATACTTTGGACAAGTGGAGCGATACAATTAGCCACCCTAGAAAGAGAGATAATGCCTAATTACATTAGTGGCTGTAGAATCAAGCTATATCAGGAACCTCTTACTGAGGATATGCTTAGACGAATCACGTTGGCAAAGAAGCGTAAGGAGGAAGAAAAGAGAATATGCACGGAAGCTCAAGCAGAAGCTTTAGAATGCATTAAGCACATGAAGCTAAGAAGACAAGGACTAGGGAGAGAACATTATAACCATCTAGAAGAAACACCCAGATACCCCATGGCCATGTGTCAAGCAAAGTCAATTGCTCATCCTAGCATAGTGGATAGGAGACCATTCATAATAGTCATGATAGAATGTGACAACACTCTCCATGAGCTTAGAGCTTTAATTGATTCAGGTGCTGCCACTAGTGCCATTAGATGGTCCTACTATAAGGACTCATGATGAGAAATGCGGCCAATTGAGGCATACCTCATAGGGCTAGGAGGCATGGAAACCCCTTGCATGGGTGAGGTGGACCTTCCTATCCTCATACACGAAGTGGCCATGATAGTGAAGCTCCTAGTGTGCCATGACAACGACCTGATAGAACCCCTAATCCTTGGCCAAGATTGGCTATACGATCACTCAGTGGACCTAGGTTGATGCATCATAATTGTGGCCATTTATGTTGATGATTTGATTCTAGGTGGTCATAATGAAGAAAACATTAGACAGATAAAGCAATTCTTTATGTGAGAATTCAACATGAAAGTTCAAGCATGTTTGGTAAATTAGCTTTCTACCTTTGAGATGGGGGGTGGGGGCTCAATCCCCGGATGCTACAATTGTGGACTTTGGCCTTAAAGCACCATTTGTTGTGGCTTTTGGGCTAGTGGACTTCAACCTTCGAGAAACATTCGTTGCGGCCTCCAAGACAAGTGGATTACATTTCCATACCCATGTCCATCTAAATCAGTATCTGTGTAGGGCTTTAGGGTCGTACCTTCTCAAGCTCTACCCTAGTGGACTTCAGACTCTGTAATCCTTTCCAAGCATCTAACCCATGCTTTGTGGGATATGGGGGGTCCCATGGGTACTAAGCCTGCCTTCACTTATACTTTCAATTAATTTAAGCTAATTTGGGGAGATTAGGTCTCATGTCAAACTTCCTTAAACAAAAAAAGAATTCAGTATGAAAGATCTTGGTGTGTTGTGTTATTTTTTTGGGCATTGAATTTATACATATAGAAACATGTATATGGCTATCCCAAAGGCAATCTACCTTAACTATATTGCAAAAATATGGTATGGCTAATTGTAAGAAGATCTATATGCTGTTGGTTCAGGTGAAGCATAAAAAATGCTACTATGTAGAGGAGGATTGTGAGAAGTTTAATTCATCTCACAATTACAAGGCTTGATCTACGCTACATTATGTGACTTTAGAGTCAGTCTATGTATGTTCTCAAGAAACCATATTTGGATGCTTTGAGATGCACTCTACGTTATGCGAGTGCTACTTTGGATTATGCATCATTTTATGAAGCTCGTAGATGATTACACGTTCATGGATACACTGATGTAGATTGGTACTGACATGTGTTTCAGATAGAAGTTTTACTAGTGGTTTTTTATTTAATTTGGGAGTGCACCTCTTACATGGAACAATAAGAAGCAATGTTGGATGCCTTGCACTCCGAGGGTTACAAAACCCGGAAGCCCATTAAAATAGAGCTTGGAAAGGAGGGCCCTAATACCCAACAAGAAAAATTCGTGTACATGGAATCCTATTTTCATGAGACATTAATTTCAACCGTCCTCATGTTACCATGAATACAAAGAGAAACTCGTTTACACGGAATCTTAATTTCTTCACCCATGAGACATTAACTTCAACCATTTTCATGTCACGATGAAATACATCCAGAATCTTCCTCCCTGGACTTATTGGCAATTTTGATGGCAAAGCGCTCATGTGGAGTCCAGCGTCGAGGCTGCTGCGTGCCCTAAGCAGTGAAGCAATGTCATTGATCTAGAAATTGGACGCCTCTCAGAAGTTGCTCATCTGCGTAGCAAGGTAACGAGAGAGATTTGTTCGCTGCAATCTAGGGTTTCTGTAACGGTGAACTTTTTTTTGAACATAGATGGTTTGCATCCGGCAAGCAACGGTGGATGACCTTCTGGCTATGCAGACTTGTAATTTGATGTGTCTTCCGGAGAATTACCAAATGAAGTACTATTTTTATCATATTCTTTCCTGGCCTCAGCTGTTGTATGTTGCCGAGGATTACAACAAGAAGATCGTAGGCTATGTTCTTGCGAAAATGGAAGAAGATTCTTCGGAATGTCACGGGCACATCACTTCTCTTGCTGTCTTACGCACCCACCGCAAGCTTGGCCTCGCCACGAAGCTCATGAATGCTGCACAAAGAGCAATGGAAGAAGTTTTCGGAGCAGAATATGTCTCTCTTCATGTGCGAAAGAGCAATAGAGCTGCTTTTCATCTTTATACAGAGACTCTTGGCTATAAAATCCATGACGTAGAAGCCAAATATTATGCAGATGGCGAGGATGCTTTTGATATGCGTAAACAACTAAAGAAGAAGTTCACTGAGGGGAAATCCCATCCTACGAAAACTTCTCTAGAGAACGCCGAGAGCTCAAGTTCCCCAGACACGAATGTTAAAGATGGAGACAAGAAAAAGGTTTCCACACAAAAAGGAGAGAAGCTTGATACTTAGTGGCTTCGTTATTGGGCATCTAGATTTTGGTGCATTGAGTATGCCCTGATGGTTGTTTCGCCACACGAAAGTAAGTAATCAAATGTATTTTTATCATCTGGTTGTAGAAAATATTCTGGGCAATCGTACTACTGTTTTAGATGTTTTGCAAATGAGATTCTATCTGTTTCCATAATTAACCTGAGGATTAGTATGCAAATGACAGCGAATGTATGTCAAGGGTGAAAAAGAGATACTATGTTGTCCTTTTTGGGTGGATAAACACAAAGTAGAGTTCATCAGTTCTTGCCTTTGCCTATGCTGGACATTTGTTTCGTTTGAATAATAATAAGAGCGGCATTATTGAATTGAGCTTTTGGCCATGCTACCTGCTTTAATTTCTTGTGTTTTTGTGGGTTTTTATATGCACATGTATGATGTGAATCCCTCACAATCTTATTATCCTTGTCACATTATCTCTTGCTAGTCACAAATGAGGCTGTACACATGGCTGCAAGCTACTTGCTTTTTTATATTTAAATTTTACGCACAGTTCTCAATCGATTATAAGCTCCATGTTTGTCTGGTTCATATGCACATTGATTCTTCTCTCTCTCTCTCTGTGTCGACTTGAGTCTACATTATTCAGCATGCTGCTTCCTTTTGCATTCTGATCTTACATATGGTATTAGAGTGGAATGATTCTTGAGACACAAGATAATCATGACGTGTCCTCCTAAGGACAACAGTGACTGTGGCCAATCAAGTCATTATTTTGTAGCTGATTCTTTCTGATTATTTACTTTATCAGCCATGCATGTTCTCTGCAGCAAGGTTGCAGCACTGTAATGCCCTTTCGGTTTAGCATCAGAGTACTAATTAAATATATTATGCTCCAACTTATCAATGTGATCCAAAATGGTGCAAGTATTGCACATCTAGGAATGGTGCTGGTATTATTTATGAAAGCAGCTTATTATGCTATCAGCGACACCTTCCAGGAATTCTACAGTGCTAACCCTTCATGGTGGTAGGCAACCTCTGGGTGGACAGGGAGTAATAAAGTGTCACAAGGAGTCCTGGAGGGGCACTTTTCTATCATGTTTCTATGATGTTACTCTTTTTGTTGAAAGTGTGATGCGGGCAGAATGTGCATGTGATGGGTGATAAGTTGCCTGCTGTGGATACACAATAGTGCTGGGAAAAAAACTTCTGGTCTTCTGGATCTCATGTCGTAAGTCTTGATCACTCTCAACAAGTCTTAAGAGTGTCGTGGAGGTTGAGTAGCTTCTTGAGAGAGTTGATTTATGTATGCTGGGCAGAAGTCACTGCAAACATATCATACACCTTATGGGGGCTATATATAGCTGTTGGATGGTTTTGATCTATGCCTTTTGGGCAGAAATTACCGCAGACATCATTGATTCTGATGCTTATTAAGTTCTGTGTCCATTATGGGTCAGTGTCACGTTGCCTGAGACAACGTTGGGCTTGATGCTTGTTTGTTAGGCCAGGATTTTCTGAAGATGGGGCATTTTCTACAAGTGGCTTCCTCATTGCTGAGCTATGGTGTTTTGAGGCTTTTTCCAACAATTCCATTACCATCATGGTTTTTTGACTGGTGTGCATTTTTTATTTTCTGTCACTGATTCATCTATGAATGTGGGAATGGTGCTGCTCATTCATTGCATGCACACCCAACTGTCCTTCAAGTAGAACTACAACTGTTTGTTCTCGCGTTCTTGCCCATGGTGAATTTAGTTTGTCTCCATACTGGCCATGGAGTCGGATCAGATTAATGCAGGCTTCCTTGCCTTATGTTGAGTAGTAGTGTTCGTTTTTCTAAAAATGTTGTATGTCTTGGCCTGTTCTGGCCCATATTGTACATATTGCAATTTCATATTGAACATGTCACATGCACAGTTCATACTTAGTATCAATTTGCACATGCTATCCATATAAATGTTGGTCGAATGTATTCGAAAGAGATTCTTGTCAAAAGAGATTTCAAATACTTGAAAGTGTTGGAAACGTCGGACATTTGAAAAGTCATTTTGAACAGGATGTTTGAAGTGTAGTTTTAAACTGCACTTCTGAATGCAGTTTTAAACTTGACGTAGGGAATACAACTTCAAACTGACTACTTTGATTTTTCTATGTTATTCCCTTAAAAAAGGTTCCTGTAAGAGCAAAACAAACTTCATAATTTTAATTATTTAATTTATTGACCATTAAGACGCTCAATTTCGGCCATATGCATTGGATCATGCAATCTGTCTACATTTCTGATTTTATTATGATTATTAGAGTGCTAATTTTTTTTGTCATGCTAAATGCTTGAGATATTCTGTATAATTTATAAATTTGGGGCTCGAAACATATTATTCTCATCTTTCCTGTTTATTGTGTTTGAAGTTTGATTCATATGTGACGAGAACTATGGCACATGCATTCACACATCGCACATTGTACTTATCATCGGGCAATGTGCATAGATGAAGGATGCGATGTGTGTATTTGATATGAACGTGCGTATCGGCAGAGAACTCAAAATTTTTACATATGAATCATACGACTAACACAGTCGTGGGGGAATCGCGAAAAAGCATGAAAAAATAATGAATTTAATACTTCTGAAGTATAAGTAATGGAAACGCAGATTTGAAATGCATGAAATCAGATGGATCACAAATTTCCATGCATGATTACGCACAACAAAGAAAATGAAAAGAACGAAAGTAACATGTTCAAAAGCCAGTTGATAATCACTTATAAAAAGAGTTTCTATTTTGGACTTATTTGTATACCGTTAGTCAACCATATACATACATCGTCATCGTCAAAGATGTGATGCATGATTACGCATAACAAAGAAAATGAAAAGTACGAAAGTAACGTGTGCAAAAGCAAGTTGATAATGAAACATAAAAAGTGTTTATATTTTGGACTTTTTTGTGTACCATAAGACACCATATACATACATCGTCAAACATGTGAAAAGTTTCTTATGCGTGTACAGAAAAAAATGTTATATACATATATACAATTCAATAAAAATGTTATATACATACATACAAGTCAATCTTGTCAAGCATAAATTTCATTGGCTATTACTGTAACTTGGTAACTGCATGCAGTATGTAAATTCTATCCTCTATTTATGTGTATGACACGTTGGACATATTGTATGCTTATATTTCAAGTGTGATAGGGCTACATTATTGCACATGTTAAATACACATGACACACAATGCACATGCAACATACATACGACACATTGCATATTTAGCATCTACATATTACACAATTTCAGATTACATTTGTCTAGGCCGTCTTTATATTATATAGATTAGATTAGTTTGACTTGTATTTATATTATACATGTTACATACACATGACACAATGCACATGCCACATACAGATGATGCATTGCATACTTCTTACTTACATATCACATTAATGTAAGTTTTGTTATAGTATACATGTTACTTGCTATCCTACAACATAATATGATCTTGTTCGTTCGTGTTGGCTCAGGTAGCTCATTCTTTTGCGTCTTAGGTTGGGGGTGAGTGGTCAACCCCCTCAATAGCTACAGATGCCCCTTTGTGCTATAAAGTGTAGGGATGTTCTTTCAGTGTGGTGCCTTTGGGCTGTCCAACATTTGTGTTGACTTTTGGACATGTTTAAACTAGTGTTCTCATTTGGCTCTAGGGCTGCCCCTTTCCTTAGCTGTACCTTAGAGAGCCTTTGGGCTCTATATTTTGATAGTCTCAAGCATTTAACGCTTGTTTTGTGGGATATATGGGGTTGGGTGCTATGTCTGACTTCTTCTACCTTTCCTTTAACTCAAAGTTAGCAAGACGAATAGATCTCAATAATCGAACTTCCTTCAAAAAAGCATAATATGATCTTTGTTTGATACATATCATGTCATTATGCCTTTGGGATAACATGTCATTGATATTAGTGTCAAGTTTGTAATCAAAGAAAGTAGTGCGATTTTTGTGGCATTTTTTTTTGGTAGAATGGTTATATGGATGATTCCAATGTGTTGTGAACAAGATATTGGGAGTTGCAAAATGGTGCCCAAAGAGGTCCTAAACTTTTTTGTTTCTAAATCATGAAGTGAATTGTGCATAATCAAAGAAGGATGAGAAAGATGAGAAGAAAACAAAAAAGCAGAAAAGAGGCTCGAATGGTTGTTGTAAAGGCCTCTACACCCAAATGAAATTTTACAAATCTTGTGTAGAATGAAGAATGGATATTTACTATTGTTTGCATTTATGATCTATCTTCCCATGGACAATGTATGTTTGCAGTAGACTCAGATGTTTGGTACTTTGATAGTGGGGCAACCAAACATATTACCTTGCAGTGCAATTTCTTCACTTCACTTAAGCCTTCCCCTATAGGGAATATGGTCACATGTGCAAGTAAATCCTCTTATCCTGTCATGGGAGTTGGTAAGATCATTTTGAATACTGCTGATGGTAGTTCTTTTGCATTTTCGGATGCTTTATTTGTGTAAAAATAATATGTTATCAGTTTCAACATTAGCCAAGATTGGCTTGGTTGTATAATTTGTTGATTGGAGATGTACAATTCATGATATGTCAAATGGCAATGTCATTACCGCTTTTGGCATTTTATATCGTGGGCTATATAAGCTCATAGATTATGCAAAATCTATGAATGATTCAACATGCGTAGTTCAAGATTCTCAGGCGATGTCAGATGCAAAGCTTTGGCATGCACGCTTTGGTCATCTAAATTTTGCAAGTTTGCTATGCCTACAAAAATCTGAAATGGTGTCCTCTCTACCCAAACTTGAGTCACTTGGTAAACATGTATGTTATTTAATGTCGTAGGCTATATAAGCTCACAACATGTGTAGTACATGATTCTCAGGCTATGTCAGATGCAAAGCTTTGGCATGCACACTTTGTTCATCAAAATTTTACTAGTTTGCTACACCTACAAAAATTTGAAATGGTGTCCTCTCTACCTGGTAAACATGTCTGTGAAGGCACCTGGTAAACATGTCTATGAAGGCACATGGTAAACATGTCTGTGAAGGCACATGGTAAACATGTCTGTGAAGGATGCATTTTTGGCAAAATGCAGCGTTCCTTGTTCCCAAAAGATGGTTCAGTGTCTACAGAAACATGAGGCACTTGGTAAACATGTTTGTGAAGGATGTATTTTCGACAAAATGCAGTGTTCCTTGTTCCCAAAAGATGCTTCAGTTTGAGCTACTTAGAAATTGTAGTTTGTTCACAATGATGTCTATGGTCCTATGCAGACACCCTCTCTATCTCTCTACAAAAACTTGAGGCACCTGGTAAACATGTCTGTGAAGGATGTATTTTGGGAAAAATGCAGCGTTCCTTGTTCCCAAAAGATGGTTTAGTTTGTGCTACTTAGAAATTATAGCTTGTTCACAATGATGTTTATGGTCCTATGCAAACACTCTCTTTTGGAAACTATCTTTACTTCGTGACTTTCATTGATGATTTTTCCAAGCATGCTTGGGCATATCAATTGAAAGCAAAGTCCAAAGTGTTTATGTGCTTCAAAGAGTTTTTGGTTTTGGCTGAAAATCTATCAACATGTAAAATGGGCACCCTCCATTATGATTGAGGGGGGAATATATGTCTTCTAATTTTAATGCATTTTTAGTTGAGCATGGGATAAAACACTAGTGTAAAGTGCCGTATACACCTCAATGGAGTTGCTAAAAGGAAGAACATGTCACTCATGGAGATGGCAAGGTGTATGGTCAAGAGTCAGGCTTTACAACATAGTTTTTCGCTTGAGGCTATTATGTTGCAGTATATGTACTCAATAGGTGTCCCACTAAAGCATTATTGACCATCACTCCATATGAGGCTTGGCATGGTCACAAGCCATCTATTGATCACCTGCATGTCTTTGGTTGTCTGGCATATGCATTAGTGCCTAAACAACAATGCAAGAAATTGGATGATAAAGCAGTTAAATGTATTTTTGTTGGGTACAGTTTTGAAAGAAAAGGCTATCGTCTGTATCATCCACAAAATAAACTCATTCTAGTTAGCCCTCATGTTGTTTTTGTGGAAGATGCTATTCAACCATTACTTTCATGTACTAAGGAGACATCTATTAGCTCCAAAGATATGTATGATACTTTGTACCTCTTTTTATAGGTGGACGGTCTAGTGCCAGTCCGAATGAGGTAATTTCTTAGTCATTATAGGTTTCATGTGATGATGCACATCATTCCATTTCTGATGAAGATTTACATGATGCACTTGTTGATGAGGGAGCTCATATTGACGAGGCAAAACTATGCCAAAATGGCTAGTGAAGGCTATTTGTGATAGCAAATTAGATACACCTCTATCATATTGTACTTGCTCAGGCACTCATAGTGCTTCTTTTGCATCAGATTGCTATGCTATGACTGCCTCTAGTCTCTATGATGAGAATGCTCCTATTTCATTTGATGAACCATAAAATTCAAAAAATTGGATGGTTGGTATGAAATTAGAATATTATGTTATTATGAAAAATGGTACTTGGTCTTTATGTGACTTGCCTCTTGACAAGAAGGCCATTGACAATAAGTGGGTATACAAGCTGAAGCGTAAGCCTGATGGAATAGTTGACAAGTATAAGGCTAGGCTTGTTGCAAAGGGTTATGCTCAGGAAAGAGGCATTGATTTTGATGAGATCTTTTCTCCTACATGCCAAATGACCACTGTTCATAGCATCTATGCACTTGTAGCTCATCATGGTTGGAATGTACATCAATTGGACATTACAATTGCATTTTTGAATGATGACTTGCATGAAGAAGTGTATGTTTTTCAGCCACGTGGCTTGTGCAAAAAGGGCATGAAAACCAAGTGTGTAGGTTGAAAAAGGCATTATATGGTTTGAAGCAAGCACCACATGCGTGGTATGAAAAGATACATGCCTACCTAATTTCACATGGTTTTGAGAAGAGTCCAGCTCAGAACATTATATGTTAAGCATGAAAATGATGTGATTCTGATCATTGTTGTCTATGTTGATGACATGCTACTCACTGGTCCTATTGAGAAGCATATTAGTGATTTTAAGGCTGATTTCCATGCCTCATTTGAGACGTCAGATTTGGGGCATTATTTGGGCATTTAATTTATGCAAGTCGATGGTGGAATAGCTTTGTGTCAAACAAATTATATTGACACATTATTGTAGCATTTTGGCCTTGAAGATTGTTAACCTATTGCCACTCCTATGGAGATAAGTTTACGATTGGGTCTTCATGATGCTGGAGATGCATTTGGTGCTGTTATCTATCAACAGGCTATCAGATGCTTGATTTAATTATGCATTATTCATCTAGATATTCAATTTGCTATCTCATAGATGAGCAGGTTTATACATTGCTTAGGTGTCAAGCATTGGTACACAGTTAAGTGCATCTTTCGATACTTGAGTGGCACCTAGCTACTTGGATTGTTTTATCCCAAGGGAGGATCACTACCACTAGATTTACATGCTTTTTCTACCTTTGACTGGGTTGGTTGCTATGACAATTGTGTGTCCACTAGTGGCTTTTGCTTCATGCGTGGTAGCTCATGTATATCTTGGTTGAGAAAGAAGTAGCCTACTGTGGCCACTTCTAGTTGTGAGGTTGAATATAGGGCATCTTTCACAAAGTCTGTTGAGTGTGTGTGGGTCAGATGCCTTATGGATGATTTGGGTGTTGGCCAGTCTCCTGCCACCACCATCTTCACTGATAGTCAGAGCACATTGACAGTTGTGAGGAACCTTGTGTTCCATGCTCGCACTAAGCACATTGAGGTGCACTATCATTATGTCAAGGAGAGGTTCTCTGCTAGAGAGATCAATTTGGCATATGTGCCCACAGAGGAGAACATTGCAGACCTTTTCACAAAGGATCTGCCTAGGGAGAAATTTGAAGCTTTTCACAGAGCTTTGGGCTTACTTCCTTTTGTGGATTGATTCCACATAGCTTGATACTTCCTTATACATGAGTTCCAGGTCCTCATTCACCACATCACCCCTTTGTTGATATATTTAGGTAGTTATGTGTGTGAACACACTAGGGCACCACTGCACTTTTTTCCCTCTTTAAGAGGTTTTTTTCCCTAGCTTGTATATATGCCTATAGCCCTAACGGGTCACTTATCTTTGTACATTCTCTTGGTAATGCATTCAGTATTGTGTGTTGTGCTCCAAGCTTCTTCTTCTTCCTTGTGTTGTTCGCATGCTTCCATAGACCTCAGACTCGAACACGAGGATGTGTCGAAACTCAACCGTTACATGGTAAGAATATCAAGACCCCCATTTCTCAATGCAAAGTAGGTAGAACTCAGGAGATAGCTTTGATAGAAATAGAACCGAAACCTTTGTACAAACCTCACCCATTTCTCCTCTACACCCTCCATCCCGACCTAATACCCAAGAAGTTCATATGACCATCATGACAATTGTAACCACTCAGCCACTGAGCATGTCTTTCGCACCCCTCCCAATTCCTCGCTCCATGTAGACACCACAACATCCACTACAGCAAGTATCACATCCATAATGTCCTTTAGCTTCAATGCACCTACCTTCCAAGCCACACTCGCTTTTGCTATCACCAACCTACTATACAATACCTCTATAGAAGCCCACGAACCAACCATAGGCTACCAATTCAAACACATTGTAAACTACAAACCCATTCCCACTAAAGGCAATATCAGTTTTCCCATAAAGCCCTGCACCCAAGTCCCTTTTACCATAGATCCCTACTCTTTTGTAGTTTCTTGTATCCCCTGAAACCCCTCAATCACCACCACATTAGCACATTTTGGGCAGACTTCATGGGAGTCATGGACCATGTTGTAGCTCCATCCTTATAGAGTTCTCAACCACTTGGCACATCACTTTACACTGACACTACAAGCACAACACCTACCATCCCCATATACATGGTAGAACCCACGTGCACAAGACTATCCAATCCAATGGATATCTCTCCATCCATGGCACCACCCCCACCCCCTACACTTTCACATTCCCCCATTCCGCCACCACAAACATCACCATCACTAGTCACACCATCATGCATGGCATTCACATCTCCATCCCCCCTACATTTCCCCCTATATTGATTGCATCTATTTTTGTAAATAATACCATCGATACTATGATTTGATGTGGGACACAATTGAGGCATGGCTATCGACAGTTTGAAGAACAGAACACCATTATCCTTGAGGAATCACAATGCTTACAAGGCAAGTCACTACTCTTGAGGTAGATAATTACAACTTACAAGCACAACATGACACCCTCCAGTAGGCCCACAACGAACTAGATTCAAGAATGCAAAATGTGGATGAAGAGGCCATGACAAATAAGTGACTCATGTTGGATCACCAAATTTAGCAAAATGCTTAGCTACAAAGCAATATGGGCTTAATTAGACGACACATGTCAGCTGCACTAGAAGAGAACAAGCATCTCCGACAACAAAATCAAGACAATTTGGAGATCGCTATGGAATGTACCCCACGAGCAATCATTAGTTTGATAAACTTTCAAGTTTTTCCTTTTGACCACATTCACATGTTATTAGAGGAACACATGAATTTCTTGGAATCATATGACAAGCTAGAGGCACAATTGGATGAGATCAAGAAATAGCAAGCCACAAGTAGCACTAAGGTGCATGTGCAGACCTATACTAGACATCAAGAGCTTTCCAACAAAACAAATTTCACTCCAAACAGATGCTTATAGAAAGAGAAACAATGTCTACAACATGAGCTAGTTGAATGCTTACAATTGCTAGTCAAACAGAGACCTCACTTAACTCTAGCAAGCTTTTCTTAGAGAGTATCCAAAGAATGAATCTCAAAATTATTTTAACTTTAGAAAACTCTAATAGTTACCCAATGACACAAAAATTGTAGCAAATGGATAAATAGAGAAGGAGAACTAGCCCTTACAATAGAGAGAAAAATATTTCCAATAGAGCCTACACACAGAGAGAGATATCAATCACCCAACTTCACTAAAATGAATTTTTCTCCCAGACTACTCAGAGAATGCTCCACAACATTTGTGGGCATAAAATAGACTCTAATAGCGATTCAATGAAACACAAATTACATCAAATTGATACATAAGGTGGGAGAACCAATGCTAATAACTTAGGGGTAGAGAGTTGCAACATTACCTGCACACGCACATAGATATGCCTACTCAAAGAAAACAGAAAAGAAAGCAAGGGGCTTGCTTAAGATGTCGGGATACATGCTCCTTTTATAGTGAGAAGTGTGCCCCTAAAATCTAGGAACTATCTTTCCAAATCAGCCTCCTAACTTGTCCTTAGTTGAGATGACTTGGGGCGTGGTTGGGTGAATTTTCTTCATGGAATATCGTGGCTTTTGGCTTCATTTGATTGCTCCACATGTCCATGACTAATTTCCCACGAATTTGGAGCTTGAAGCTTGACTTTTAACACTCTCCCTCAAGATTCAATTCTTCGTCCTCATCCAACGTCTTTCATGTTCATGCATTGCTTGAATTTTGAAATCTTCATTCCATCCAAAGCCTTTGTAAGCATGTCGGAAACTTGGTCCTTGGTACCAATACGATTTACTAAAACTTCCTTGGATATCACCTTTTCCCTTATGAAGTGATAGTGCACTTCAATATGCTTGGTTCTAGCATGATAGATAGGATTCGATGCTAGATGAATGCTACTCAGATTGTCACAAGAGATTGGATATGTGTCAACATGCAAATTAAGCTCCATAAATAACTTCTTAATCCACATTAGCTCACATGTGACTTGATCCCAAAGCTCTATACTCAGCCTTGGTGGAAGATAATGCCACCATGGGTTGCTTCTTTGAAATGCATGAGATGATCTTGTTATCTACCATGACTAGGTAACCACTTGTACTCCATCTATCTTCCTTCGAACTGGCCCAATCGGCATACGAATAAACTTTGACCTGCATATCATCATCAAATGAGTAGAACAATCCTTCATTTATAGTGGCCTTGAGATATTAACATTCTTCTTGCAACTTGCAAGTGTGTAGTCCTTGGACTATGCATAAATTGTAATAATAATCCAACTATATATGCTATGTTGGGCCTAGTTATTGTGGCATAATTGAAAGAGCCAACAATAGATCGATACAAAGTTACATCCTCTAATGGTTCTCCATCAATGGAGCTTAGCTTTACATTAACTTCCATTGGATTTGAAACAGGCTTGCAATGTAGCATCCCAAACCTCTCAAGTAGGTCTAGAATATACCTCCTTTGTACGAGCATAATACCTTCTTCTTTGTATACAACTTCAATGCTAATAAAATACCTAAGGTCTCCAAGATCAGAGATCCTAAACTCCTTTCTAAGATTTGCTTGATCTCCTCAATGCCCTTTGTATCATTACGGATAATCATAAGATCATCTACATACACACACATGTAGACTATAAGTTCTCCTCTTTGTTTGATGAAGAGAGATGGATCTGCCTTGCATTGATTGTAACCACATTTGATCAAATAGTCCACCAATCTTTGGTTCCAAGCCCTTGGAGCTTGCTTTAGGCCATAAAGTGCCTTCTTCAACTTACAAACATGATGTTGAAAAGTTTTATGAACAAAACCATGTGGTTGCTCCATGTATACCTCTTCCTCCAAGTCTCCATTTAGAAAGACATTCTTGATATCAAATTGGAAGAGCCTCCATCTTTTTCTTGCAGCCATTGCAATGAGTGTCCTAATTGTGCTCATCTTTGCCACGGGGCTGAATGTCTCTTCAAAGACCACTCCATAGGTTTGTGCAAAACCCTTGGCCACCAATCTTGCTTTAAACCTAGAAACATATCCATATGAATTCCTCTTTACTTTATACACCCACTTATTTTCTATTACCTTCATTTTCTCCTTCTTGGGCACTAGAGTCCATGTTTGATTCTCCTCTAGTGCTTCAATCTCTTCTTGCATTTCCGCTTTCCATTCGGTGTACCTATTTGCATCTTCATAACAATCGGGCTCATGATCTTCTACTACTTTGTTCATATATGCATAATGAGTTTCCATGTAAGAATCATAAGTAAACCTTTGAGTTGGATACTTAACCCTAGAAGACTTCCTTTCTTCAACTTTTAGAGGAATAAGCCTTCTTTGCCTTGGGTACTTGATCTCTTTCTTTGACGTGGCTTCTTTCTCCATCATCTGTCCTTCATCATCTTCAAGTTCATTACCTTCTTCATCCAACTCCACCAATGTTGATTTGCCTTTGTTGATTGATTGTGCTTCATAGCTTGATGAAGATCTCCCCCTCCATGGTGAAGTCATGCTTGAGCTATCTTCATTGATGGAACAGCTTGGGCCGCTTAGCTCTAGGCCGATTTTTTCTTTATCATGTCCATGCTTTTCTTCTTCATATTCTTGCATACAATCATACTTCTTATACCAAGGAGTAGCTCATCAAATGCTACATCCATTGATATCCTCAAGTCCTTTGTGTTTGGGTTGAACCACCTGTAAACTTTATGATCATTTGAATATCCTAGAAACACACATTTTTCCACCTTTGCTTGTAGCTTGTGCCTCAATTCACTTGGCACATGTACATAACAAGTACATCCAAATATCTTCAAGTGGGAAAGATCATGTTTCTTAACATAATAGGTTTGATATGGTGTCTAGCCATGGATCCTTGAGGTAGGAGCCCTATTCATCTTGTGAAACATTGCTCTAGCAATCTCCACAATGTATCTATTCTTTCTCTTTGCTACCCCATTTTGTTGGGATGTGTACGTACATGTTATTTGCCTCTTGATGCCTTGATCTATTAAAAAATTAGAAAATTCATTGGAGAAATATTCTCGCCCTCCATCGTACCTTAGCTTCTTGATATATGTACCTATTTTCTTCTCTACCATTGCCTTGAATGCTTTGAAACATGTAAACACATTTGATTTGTTTTTGATGAAATAAACCCAAAACATCCTTGTGCAATCATCTATAAAAGTGACAAAGTAGTTGTAACCTCCAATGGATTGTTCTTTGGTTGGTCCCCATCAACTCCAATTGATGTTGGCTTATGTAGCCACTCTTCTTGAATAGAAGTCTCGCTTACTTCCGTAGTTGACAAGATTCATAAAAATGCTTCATAGCTTGTCCTTGGAAGTTGGGAAGACCTTGAACCAGCCTCTTGAATTGCATTTCCTTCATTCTTTGAATCTTGATGTGACCTATCCTCTTGTGCCACAAGTCCAACTCCAAAATCCTATTGTTTCCATATGTGAAGTAGACATGTTGAGTGGAATGAGAATTTACCTCCAAAGTGAAGAGTCTCCATGCTTCTTTCCTCTTGCTATGACCTTGTACCATTGCTTAGGGTTCTCCACAAAGAATCCACCTTTTTTGAATCTTACTTGATAGCCTCTTTAAACCATTTGCCCTACAGAAACCAAGCTCTTTGTGATGGTAGGTACATGTAAGACGTCCTTGAGACATGTTCCTTCCTCCTTGCCATCCAAAACTACATCTCCAACATGGGAGATCTCATGGGATGTATCATCACCTATTTTTACATGTCCTTTACCTTTGGGAGCATGTAGATTAGTAAATCAAGAAGCATTGCAACTCAAATGGTTGTGACATCCACTATCAATATACCAAGTGTTATCTACTTTGCTTGAATTCCCATTCATGTGCGTCATCAAGAGATTGCATTTTTTGAAATTGTAGAAGCATAATTACGTTGGCCTTTGTATGAAGAACCTTGATTATAGCTCCTTTGGTTTCCTTCTTATAGCAATCTCTAGTATAGTGGCCAAATTTGCCACATATGTAACATCCTTCTCCATCTTGATTCTTGATTTGTTGATGCCGTCCTCCTCTTCCTCTTGTTATTCCTCTACCTCTTTGTGATGAGGTGCCTTGTTCATGTCCTTGATTTCTTGAGTGGTCTTGCATTCCTTCAAACCTTTCTTTGCCCCAACCTTGTCCACGTCTTCCTTTGCCCCTTTGATTACCAGCATAAAAGACTTGTGCATCCTTGCTTTTAGTTGAACTTCCACCTATGTTCATCTCTTCATTGACCATGAGACCAACCAATTGCTCAAAATTGGGAAGATTATCCCTTACATATACTGAAGTGGTAAAGGGTTTCCACTTCTCATAATCTCTCAAACCATTGAGAGTATAAGCCACAAGATCGTCATCATCTACGTGGCTTCCAATGGATCCCAATGCATTTGACAATTCCTTGACCTTAAGTATGTAGTCATTTATGCTACTCCCTGAGCTCTTCCTAAGGTTTTTGAGCTCATTCTTCAATTGGATCTTCTTTGGTTTGGTTCTTGTTGAATAAAGCCTCTCAAATGTCTCCCAAACCTTCATGCTTGAATCTAAGTCTTGGATATGGCCGATCATGCTATTGCTAATGTGTTGGGAAAGGATAAAGATCACCCTCTTGTCTCTTTCATTCCATTCCCTAAAGGCTCTTCTCTAGTCATTGGTTGGATTTTGATCCAAGCTAGGTCTTGATTCACTTCCACTAATCAATCTCCAAAGGCCCTTGCCCATAAGGTAGTTGGAGACCCTAAATCTCCATGGTTGATAGTTCCCCTCATCTAAAATTTCAATTTGAGCGTTGAAGTCACCCATCTTTGGTCTTTACTACTTGATCTAGCCCTTGGCTAAGTCTTGAATGTGTGTGAAATGAAAATGAGACTCTGAAGTTACCTTAATGCAAAGCCTTCCTTAGATGGACATTTGGACTCCTAAAAATTTGAGTAGAATAGCTCCCCCTTGATGTGAGCTACCTCCAACAAGTTTTTGTTGATGCAAATATCAACCACCAGCTCCAAGAGGTCTTTTTTCTTGTATTGGATGTCTCCAAGATGCCAAAATGCTCTGATACCACTGATGGAGGAAGCATCTCAACCCCTATGCAACGATGAAGTGTGAATGACCTCCATAGGTATTCTTTGTTGACCTCTGCACACAAAAAATGCTCTATCTCAGAGCATATGCAGAGAACTCCAGTGAGTTTTTGTAGATCTGTAGTAGACACCAAGAGATTTCCAACAAAAAAAAATTCACTCCAAATGGATGCTTACACAAAGAGAAAAAAATGTCTACAACATAAGCTAGTTGAATGCTCACAACTGCTAGTCAAACAGGGACTTCACTTCACTCCAACAAGATTTACTCAAAGAGTATACAAAGAATGAATCTCAAAATTGGGTTAACTTTAGAGCACTCAGACTACTAAAAAATGCTCCAGAGAATTGGTGGCCATAAAATAGACTCTAATAGCTATCCAATGAGACAAGATTACATCAAATGGATAGATAAGGAGGGGGAACCAATGCTAAGAACTCAGGGGTAGATAGTTGCAACATTGCCTGCACACACACATAGATATGCCTAATCAAAGAAAACAAACACGCAAGCAAGGGGCTTGCTTATCACAACTCCGGAACTTAGTGCTCACTTTACATGAGCTAAAAATCCAAGAAGATGGCCCAAAAGAAGTTGGGATACATGCTCCTTTTATAGTGAGAAGTGTGCCCTCAAAATCTAGGAACTACCTTTCCAAATCAGCCTCCTAACTTGGAGGACTTAGTTGAGATGACTTGGGGAGTGACTGAGTGACTTTTCTTGATGGAATCTTGTGGCTTTTGGCTTCATTTGATTGTGCCACATCAGAACCATAGAGGTTATCTTCAACACAGTAGATGATATGAGTTAATTAATCAACAAGAAAATAAATAACTACTTATATGACGATCAACAACACCACACTAAATAGCATCGAATGACATTATGAGGAAATGTTTTCTACACACACTCGCTCTGCCACACGCAGTCCCACATGGATTCGCCGTGCGTCTCCACCACGGAACAACACGAGTGCAACCATTTTGTATTAATGTTTAGAAAGAGTTACAATATTTAGGCCATTATAGCACTTCACCGAGCTATATGCGGAATTACAATATGAAAATTACAAGGCTTAATTCAATGGCCTAACACACGTCACTACCTAAATATATCAAAAAATCCCTCTTGGGAGTGATGCAGTGAACAAGGAGCTGGCACTCATGTATAAGGAAGTGACAAGCTTTGTGGAATCAATCCACAAAAGGAAGTAAGCCCAAAGCTTTGCACAAATCTTCAAACTGATCTCTCTAGTAGAGAACCTCTCCCTGACATAATGATAGTGCACCTCAATGTGCTTAGTGCAAGCATGGAACATAGGGTCCCTTGCAATTGCAAATGCACTCTGACTCTCAGTGAAGATGGTGGTGGCAGAAGATTAACCAACACCCAAATCAGCCATAAGGCATCTGAGCCACACACACTCAATAGTTGTTATGAAACCTGCCCTATAATCAACCTCACAACTCCAAGTGGCCACAATAGGTTGCTTCTTGCTCAACCAAGATATGCATGAGATACCAAGCATGAAGCAAAAACCATTTGTGGACACACGAGTGCCATATCAACCAACCCAACCAGAGTTAGAAAAAGCATGTAAATTTGGCGTGAGTGATCCCCCTTTGGGATAAAACAATCCAAGTAGCCAAGTACCACTCAAGTAGTGAAAGATGCACTTAACCGCTTGCCAATGCTTGACACTTGGGGTAATGCATAAAATTTCTCATCTATGAGACAAAAAACTAAATATCTGGCCGAGTAATGCATAAGTAAATCAAGCATCCAACAACCTACTGATAGAGAAAAACATCAAATGCATCTCCAACATCATGAAGACTCAATCGTAAACATGTCTCCATAGGAGTGGCAATAGGTTTGTAGTCTTCAAGGCCAAAATGCTACAATAATGTGTGAATATATTTCATTTGAGCTATTCCACCATCAACTTGCATAAAATGGATGCCCAAATAATGATGCGAATGTGCCAAATTTGACATCTCAAATGAGGCATGCAGATCAGCCTTGAAATTAGCAATATGCTTCTCATGAGGACCAGTGAGCAACATGTCATCAACATACACAACAATGATCAGAAGCACATCATTAGCACACTTAATATATAAGGTGCTTTCAATAGGGCTGTTCTCAAAACCATGTGCAACCAAATAAGCATGTATCTTTTCATACCAAGCATGTGGTGCTTTCTTTAAACAATATAATGCCTTCTTCAACCTGCACGCTTGGCTTTCATGCCCTTTTTGCACAAAGCCTCGAGGCTGGAAAACATACACTCCTTCATGCAAGTCACCATTCAAAAATGCAATTTTAATGTCCAGCTGATGTACATTCCAACCATGATGAGCTGCAAGTGCAGAGATACTATGAACAGTAGTCATTCGACAAGTATGAGCAAAGGTCTCATCAAAGTAAATGCCTCTTTCCTGAGCATAACCCTTTGCAACAAGCCTAGCCTTATACCTGTCAATTGTTCCATCAGGCTTATGCTTAAGCTTGTATACCCACTTAGTGCCAATGGCTTTGTTGCCAAGAGGCAAGTCACATAAAGACCAAGTACCATTTTTCATTATAGCATCATATTCAGATTGCATAGCAACCATACAATTTTTTGAATTTTGTGCTTAATCAAAGGAAACATGCTCATTCTCATCACAGAGACTAGAGGCAGCCATAACATAGCAATATGATGTAAAAGAAGCACTATCAGAGCTTGAACGAGTCCGATATGATAGAGGTGCATCTAATTTGCTATCACACAAAGTCTACATCAGCCATTTTGGCATAGTTTTTGCCTCCTCAATATTAGCTCCCTCATCAACAAGTGGATCATGCAAATCTGCATCAGAAATGGGATGATCTGCATCATCTCATGAAATTTGTAAAGGCTGAGATGTTTCCTCATTAGGAATAACACTAGACTGATACTTGTAAAAAGAGGCAGCAAAGTGTCATACATGTCTTTGGAGCTAATTGATGTCTCCTTAGTACATGAAAGTAATTGTTGAATAGCATTTTCAACAAAAACAACATCATGGCTAACCAAAATGTGTATACTCTGTGGATGATATAGATGATAGCCTTTGCTTAGAGAATTGTACCCAACAAAAATACATTTTGCTACTTTATCATCCAATTTCTTGCATTGCTGTTCATGCACTAATGCATATGCTAGACAACCAAAAACATGCAGGTGAGTAATTGATGGCTTACGACCATGCTAAGCCTCATATGGAGTAATAGTCTACAATGCTTTAGTGGGACACCTATTAAGTACATATGTTGCACACATAACAACCTCAAGCCAAAAACTATGTGTTAAAGCCTGACTCTTGACCATACACCTCGCCATCTGCATGAGTGACCTATTCTTCCATTCAAGAACGCCATTTTGTTGAGGTGTATACAACACTGTAGACTGATTTTTTATCCCACGTTCAACCAAAAAAGCATTAAAGTTGGAAGATATATATTCCCCCCCTCGATCAGAATAGAGAGTTCCCATTTTACACGCTAGCAAATTTTCAACCAAAACCAGAAATTGTTTCAAGCACATAAACACTTCAGACTTTGATTTCAATGGATATACCCATGCATGCCTGGAAAAATCATTGATGAAAGTCACAAAGTCAAGATAGTTTCGAAAAGAGGGTGTCTGCATAGGACCACAAACATCACTCTGAACAAGTTGCAATTTCTAACTAGCTCAAATTGAACCATCTTTTGGGAATGAGGAATGCTGCATTTTGCCCAAAGTACAACATTCACAAACATGTTTACCAGGTGCCTCAAGTTTGGGTAGAGAGGACACCATTTCATAATTCTACAAGAATATCAAACTAGCAAAATTCAGATGACCAAAGCATGCATGCCAAAGCTTTGCATCTGTCAAAGCATGAAAATCATGTACTACACATGCAGAATCATACACAAATTTTTCATAGTTTATGAGCTTATACAACCCATGACATAAAATACCACAAGCAATAATGACATTTCCATTTGAAAAATCATGAACTGTACATCTGTCATCAATAAATCTCACAACCAAGCCAATCTTAGCTAAAGCTGAAATTGAAAACAGATTCTTCTTGATCCCTTGCACAAACAAAGCATCCGACAATGTAAAAGAACTACCATAAGTAGTAGTCAAAATGATCTTACAAACTCCCATAACAGGATAAGAGGAGTTTTTGGCACATGTAACAGTATTCCCTATAGGGACATGCTCAAGTGAAGTGAAGAAACTACGCTGCGAGGTAATATGTTTCGTTGCCTCACTATCAAAGTACCAAACATCTGAGTCTATTGTAGACATACACTATTCATGCAAAGATGGTTCATAACTACAAATAGTGGTAAATGCCCATTCTTCATTTTGCACAACATTAGTAGACTCTATTTTGGGTGTAGAGGCCTTTGCAACAACCATTCCAGCCTCTTTCTTCCTTGCCTCTTTAGTAGCTAGTTTTGGATAGCTCTTTATGACATGATTATTTCCTTTACAATATTTGCAAAAGAATTTCTACTTTTTTACTTCTTCTTATCTTTGTCTTTGTTCTTTGATTGTGTAGAATTAGCGAATTTCTTCTTATTAGTGGAAAAGCTCCATTTACCTTTGCCCTTCTGACTAGCCAGGAAAGCTTGATCTACAACATGCATAATGGACTTGTTCTGCCTAGATTGATCTTCTTGCAATAGAACAGAGACTAAGTCCTCAAATATTAAGGCATTTGGATTGCCTTTCATCATCAAACAAAGAGTAGAAGCAAAACTTTGATATGAATCAGGAATACCATTCAGAGCAGTCTGCACAAGTGAACTATAAGGTAAGACTTCATTAGCAGAAATCAATTGTTCCTTCAAATCTTTGATCTTTGCTGGAAAAATATATAGAATCTCCTTCATTCATGTGCTCACTCTCCAATTGTTTTTAGAGGTAAGTAATACGAGCCTCATTCCTTTCTGAGATTGTGACCAGAGGGGTGTTGACGATGTGCTAGATGAAGCGACAACCTGCTCTGATACCAATTGTTGGAGTTTGAGGTCTACGGAAGCACACAAAAAAGTCAAGGAAGAAGAAGAAGGTTTGAGCACAACATACAATATTGGATGTATTACCACTAGAATGTACAAAGATAAGTAGCATGTTAGGGTTATAAGCGTATATACAAGCTGGGGGAAAAAACCTCCTAAAGAGAGAAAAAAGTGCCCCGACAGTCCTAGTGTGTTCACACACATCACTAGCTAAATATATCAACAAAATATTCTCAAAAAATTGTGACCTTTTGGTGCTTATAAGTTCTCAAAAAATCATGATTGGGAAAACATTGAATTTTGAGTTTAAGGAAAATTGAATGAACAATTTTATAGAAGAGGAATATGTGAAGAAAAGTAACATTTGAATACAAAAAATGAGAATTGCGGAAAAAATTGCACAATTGACTTAGAAATGAAGAGAAAATCACAAATTTGTGAGTGAAAAACAATTGAGAAAATCACGAATTTTTGCAAGGGAAATTACTAGAGAATCGCAACTTTGTGCTAGATAAGTGAGAAAAAATTCACGATTTTGTGGATTGGAAAATTGGAGAGAATCACGAATTTCTTGCCGCCAAAAAAACTATAAAAGAAAAATCATCAAGGACTTAGTCATTGTGAGTGTGTGTTGGCACACAGGTCATATGAAGAGCATACAGGTACAATAGAGCAGTCATGCACAATACGGCAACAAGGCCTAATCATTTTTTCCATGGATCATTCACAACTCAAGTGTTTTTAATCACTACACAAACATTGTAAATTCCATTTTTGGTAGAATAGACTCCATTTTGTTCAAGCCGAGGAGTCCTCGAGCTTGAGGAGTATTAGAATTAGCTACATACCAATTTTCATAATTTTTAGATTCCGTTTGAGCCCGCAAATAGGCTCTAGAACCTAATTTTTAACTAGGCCGGACACTAGGTCTGGACAAGGCCAAAGCTAGGGAGAAAACTATAAAAAGAGCTAGAGAGCTCATTTTTGGGGTTAGATTGTTTGTGAATTGAGCTTATGTAAGAGACTTTTTGACTAATGCAACCTTGTGCCTTCACTTGCTCATAGTCTTCATACTAGTCCTCACGTCTCCACGGATTGACAATTATGAGGTGAATCTTCTCACGTTGGTACTCACCATTGTGCTAGAGTGACACCAAATTTGGCGCTATTGCCGGGGAGAGAGCTTCGAGGACAAGCGTGTGATGGTAAGACGTCGAGTTGAGACATTGGAGTTATAGGTAATATCCTTTCTTTTCCTTATTTTTCTTCATTTTTTTTTCCTTATTTTTGCATCACCATCATCCCCACCATCTCTCACCTCCATCTCCATCTCCACAAAAATTTCAGTTTTTTGGTCATATTCCACTCCCCACCTCATTTCCCTCATTTCATTGTGAGAGAGGGCGAGAGAGAGCTTGCATGCGATCTGTTTTTGTGTGTTTTTTTGGAGCTTTTGTTGCAGGAACTAGCTGTACCACCATCTCCAGCAGCTTGCGCAAGTACGACAGACTCTGCACGGGTCCCGAGACGACGACCTCTGTCTGTCGCGACAGACAGAAAAACTTGATATTTTGTGAATGCATGTTTGGCACGGTAACCTACACCATTAGAGCACTCCAAATCACTAGACGTTTCTCAAAAATTTGCATTTTTTCAGTCTATCGCGACAGACACCGTCTATCGCGATAGACCCGGTCTATCACGACAGACACCGTCTATCGCGACAGACCAAAACCACGACAGACGATAGACCCCGTCTATCATGACAGACACCGTCTATCGCGATAGACCAAAGTCCACGACAGACCCCATCTATCGCGATAGACGCCGTCTATCGCGACAGACCAAAACCACGACAGACCCCGTCTATCGCGACAGACACCGTCTATCGCGACAGACCAAAACCACGACAGACGATAGACACCATCTATCGTGACAGACACCGTCTATCGCGACAGACCCATCTATCGCGACAGACACCGTCTATCGCGACAGACCAAAACCACGACAGACGATAGACACCATCTATCACGACAGACCACTCTATCGCGATAGACACCGTCTATCGCGACAGACACCATCTATCGCGACAGACCAGTCTATCGCGACAACCACCGTCTATCGGGACAGACCACTCTATCGCGACAGACCCATCTATCGCGACAGACACCGTCTATCGCGACAGACCCATCTATCGCGACAGACACCGTCTATCGCGACAGACAGACATTTTCGGCAAAAATTAAGGGGTGATTTTTTTGGAAATTCAGGCTAAATTCTGGGCATATTTGCATACTCAAATACTCATATACTTACAAAGGCCTTAGAAAAATGCATTAAAACTCCTGAAAGGTTTTGTCTGTCTGTTTAACCCCCTAAACCCTGAACGGCCATAACTTTTTCATACGAAATCCATTTTTTGAGCTCTAGGGCTTGTTGGAAAGCTCGTGGCTTCTACTACACGCCCTCAACTGTTTTTTATAAGAATAATGCATTGATTTTGAGATATGATATTTTGAAGTTGACACACTGAGGGGTAGGTACACCAAGGGAGCTCTAGAGGAAATTTTTTTAGCAATAAAAAAGGGGGAACAAGGGTCATTAAAAAGTGTCTGAAATAAATTGTCTATCAATTGAAGGATCAAATTGAAGCTAAACTTGGGGTTCTTACAGGATCATCGAGAGCTTTTGGAGAAAGCAAAGTAAGTGCCAGGGTGAACAAGCTTGGGAACGTGCTTCCTAGGTAGACAAGCAGCACCAGGAGGAGCGACTTGAGGTTGGAACATCTCTTAACCCCCTCAGTCCATTCTTAGCATAGGCTAAGTGCGAGTAGTTTTCCTGATTGACTAAGGGTACGATAGGAACACTCAAGTTTGAAGAGCCTTTAATTTCTCAAGTGCAAGGATAGGCTAAATTGCAGTCAAGGGATAACTTAAAGGAAAAGAACTTAAACTAAGCGGATGCAGAACATCAAGTACGACACACTAAAGTGCTCCTGACGACGCTTAATTAAGAACAAGAAAACACATCCAAAGGAGTTTAAAAGGAACAAGTGACTGGTACCAAAGAATTAGCAACGTACAAAGGGCATATGAACCTGAGATCGGGTAGACACCTAGGGAGAGACCATCAAAGTGTTAGATTATCCGAGGCTAGCATCAACCATACAGCCAGATCTTGGGCCCAACAATTGAGTGATTACCCCTATGCTCTAGACTCAGAAACTAGTGACTCTGACATGTCGTATAGCATGGAAAGACCTGTAGGTAGCTCAGGAATGGCCTACCTAGAAAGACCTGAAGGTCCCTACAAGACTCAATTGGAATACATCCAGACCAATCGCCTAGGTGCACGCATCTATGAGGATGGTCTGCGAAGATCTGTTGTCCTAATTAAAAATCCGAATCAGCCCATTGGACTAGAACACCCTGTAGTCAAGTTTGAAAATGGTTCATACATAGATAAAGAAGGAACAATGTATGTGGTCACCAGCCAACCTGAAAGGACATATGAGTTTGGCAACATAATCTTTGAACTTGAATTAGGTGACATAGAGCAAGGGAACTTTGGAAAGGAGCCAAAAACCCCTCGAGGAAAATCGGTCCTAACAAGGATAATCACTCGAGAGTTAGTTCCCCAGGATAATAGGAGCATAGAATTGCTCTGGAACCAAGAAACGGATGAGGCTTTTTGGAGGTACAAGCTTGAAAAGTCTAATGAAGTGGGAGCTCTTGCCATCTATGAATTCAAAGATCCTGATAGCCCAGGCAAGGTGACCTACTTAGATGATGCTTCTGAGAGAATCTTTGTGGTCTCTGAGCATGGAAGACACGCATACACTTGGAAGGGAGAATTTGTTTTTCCCCAACCTCGATCCAATGTGTCTTATGGTCACCAAGGAGCGGGAACATCTCAAGCTCATGGGACTCAAAGAGAAAGGAGTAGAGAGAGACCTGAGGTAAGCTTTGCCAACTCTTGGGGAAGGGAAAGAACGAGAACAGAAACAAATAGAGTGGAACCTGAGAGACATAGAGCCCCAAGGAACCGAAGAAATGCCGATGATTTCCCTTTGCCAAGACCGAGAGAGCACACGAGGACCTTGAGACCGACCCAACTAGTTAAGTCCATGAAAAACTACTTCGATGGCACTGGAGACCCCTACGATCATGTAGCTGAGTTTAGGCAAGTCTTGAGAGCTGAACAAGTTGAAGATCTGTGCACGCAGTACAATGCCTTTGGTCTAACCCTTAGGAACACCACCCTGACATGGTTTCAACCACTACACGAGAGGCAGTTTAGGAGCATAAATCAACTTCTAGAGGCATTCATTATCGAATTCTCTAAAAGTGGCATAAGACATAACACATCCTCCCTGTACAGCTTCAAACAAACATCTCAAGAGACAGTGAGACTCGTAGGCAGAAGATTTAGGCAATATCTAGAGAGATGCCCGGCCCCAGAGTTACCCACTCCAGCCAAGCAAGTGGCCTTATTTTTAGATGGATTGTTAAGCACCAAACTGAGATCATATGTGTACTTGAAGGACCCTAGATCCATAGAAGAATGTGTACGCATGTGCATAGACATTGAGGATAATCTAGGGGAGGAATTAGAGCTCTCAAAAATCTATAAAGATTCATATAGTTCTAGTAACCTCATTTCCTCACAATCCACATCAATTGAGGATCTAGCAGAAAAGGTAGCTCTGAAATTAGGTGTCTCTAGCAAGCAGATTCCTAGATTTGCCCCCAGAAAACGATGCTATACCTATGGAGGAGACCATATGGCTAATGTGTGCCCCATCATGGCTCAACCCCAAGTGAACCCTAACAACCAGTACTGCACCATAGAAAGGAGGTACACCAATCACACAGCACAAGACTGTCCATATAACAAACAAGCTGTTAGACAAAATTATTCTCAGCCATATCCACAACAAGGAAAGTACCCTAATCAGTACCCACAACAACAGTATGCGAGGCCCCAACAAATCTATCAACCACCCTATCAAGGGCAACAAAGACCGCAACCAGTGCTAGCGCAGCAACCTCCTGCCCCCACCAATGTGATTCCAGTAAAGTATGCAGCGGCAGAAGAAAATCTAAATAGAGCTTTAGTGCCAGTGACATCCTCGCTTTCAGAAAGTGATCCAAGTGATCATAGTTTTGACTCCACCCATGTTGAGAGCCCCCAGGCCTACTACATGCAATCACCGGAGCATAGTGAGTCATATTATTATGAAGAACCGAATGAATCTAGTGGGGAGCCAGAATACGCAAACGTCATGTACGCTAACCCCAACGCGAGATCCCAACCTAGGCCGATGAGACCTCCATTTCCTAGAGGGCCATGCTATCGTTGTCAGGGAGATCATCTCATTCATGATTGCCCTCTACCTGCACCGACACAAACCCAATTTGTGACAATTCAAGGCTTTTGTCCCGATTGTGGAAAGGAGCATTTGTTACGAGAGTGTCCCAAGAACCCCGCCAATATACCAAAAATTGCTCCTATCAATGTCATCGGGCTAGTGGTGGACTCCACGGGAAGTGTGACTTCCACGGCTCCAGTACAAGTCATCACGAGAGCTCAGGCACTTAAGCAAAACCAAGACTTAGGCCAGGAGAAGACTGCGGAGGTTAGCAAGACTGAGAGTCAGAATAAGAAGAGGACAAGAGCTTGGAGAGACAACCGTGAACGTATGAAAAGGAAATGGGCAAGAAAGATGAGCGAACTTGAGGAAATTCTACGAGAAACCAAAGCCAAAATCATAGAAATCACATCTCAAACGCACTCTCACACATCCCCGCCACTACCATCCCCTTCACCCTTCATTCCTCCACCCATCAATCCACCACACGTAACCCAACCACCACCCCAAGTAGGACCAGTCTTAGCCGATCCCACTCCTGAAGATCTAGACATGATGCTTAAAGCATATCAGGCCAGAATCCAAGAAAGGCCCAATGTAACAGATCATGAGAAATGTTACCCTAGAGCGGACCTAGAGCTTGAACGAACTAAGTTGTGTGCCAAGATGGTGGAATTGGCTCAAGCCATGTTTGAGACCAGTCGCCTTTTCACTTGCTCTAGCTCCACTAGAACACCATTGCATTTTGAAGGTCTGTTAGACAGATTGGAGATGTTAATTGCAAAGTCTGGAAAAGGAGCCAACTCCGAGGGTGAGGAGAAGGCAAGTGATAGAATAAGCATTCCTCCCCAAGAAGCCTATGTGCCTAACTCTACGGAGCCAGACACATCATCTTCTATGAATCGGTTCACACCTGAATTCCTACGAGAGATTCAAGAAGACAAATGGGCTAAAGAAAGTGAAGTCCCTCCTCCTATTGAACTTGTGGATGATGCACACGACCAATTCCCACAAGACATCCCATCCATTTATGAGGAGCAGGAGAGCACCCAATCTCAGGAAAGATTAGACTTTGAGTCTAACTCTCTACAAGAATTACCCCACTTCACAGGCCCATGGGAAGCTAAGTCCACCTGTATGAGAGCACCCACGGTCATGGTAAGAAACGAAGGTTCAGTCATACCTAGGAACACGGAGGTAGTGAAGAACACTAAGGTGCAGTGCAATCTCACTTTAGAGGAACTACTCAAGGTTAGGCCAGAGCTATGGAAACATGTAGCCAAACAAGTACCAGAGATAGCAAAACCTCGTTCCCAGGTAGGATCCTAAAGAACAGTGCCAGAAATACCCTTGGACAAGATAGGAGACATGAGTGAGGGTGAAGAGGGAAACACATATCATCCTATGACCCATCAAGGATACACCACCAAGGCCATTCTAGACTCAGGTGCAGGAGTTGCAATTGCTACCACTTCACTATGGAAGCGTTGGGGCAAGCCAGCACTCAGGCCAACGAGAATGAAATTGCAGATGGTTGATGGTCATATTGAGAGGCCCTTAGGATTGCTAGAAGGAATAACTCTCACTACATGTGGTGTGGAGTTCGAGCATACTTTTTCTATATGTGACTTTAGCAAAAACCAAGCCTACGAGATGATTTTGGGGAGACCATTTATGCGGCAGTTGCAAGTGGTACAGGATTGGGGAACCAATTCCTTGTATTTGCAACACTTAGGTGTTACAACCAAAGTCAATCTCAAGGATTACTCTCATAGAGATGTCCCTCCTATTCAATGGAACCCCATCCATAGAGCCAAAGATGATACGGAATCAGTGCATTCCATAGGATCAGGATCCTCATGGATGCATGAAGACACTCACTTATGGATGTGTAAAGTGGCAGTGGAAGAGGAGAAAAGAGAAAAAGCCAGAGAGGTAGGTGCGAAGGAAACACATAGATCAGTTCAAGACCCAGCTTATGCACCTGTAGTATTTCCAGACGAAGAATTTGAACCTCACGGCTGGGCAGAAATTCTAGCAACTATGGATGTAGCCATCAATGAAGAGCAATGGACACCCCACTGTGATGAAGATGGCTATGACATTTCGGTCTTCTCCATAGAGCCAATCATGGGAGATGCAGTTTTAGAAGAATGCGAACCTAGCCCTGATGCATTTGAAGATGCAAGTGACTCCGATCTTGAGTCAATCATCATGGACCCACCCTTTGCATCAGACGAAGAATATTTCTATGAAGTCGAAGTTTACACTCAGAGACATGAAGAGCTCACTAATGATGTGATATTAACCACACGAGTGACCACTAAGAGCGAAGGAAAGAAAAGGAAGAAGAGAGAAGCCGCACCAGAGGAGGAAGAATCCCTGTTTGAGGTCCCTGAAAATTTCAAGAAGTATGCAATAGAAGATAGGAGAGTCATGGTAAGAATGCCAAAACGCGATGCACAAGCAGGAGAGGCCTATGATAACAAAGAAACCACCAAGAAGGTAGTGGTAGCCATAGAAGAAGGAGAAGAGAGGTGCACTTACATAGGACATGACCTCACTGAGGAAGAGGAGCATGAGCTGATAGCTTTGCTAAGAGAGTACAGAGATGTATTCGCTTGGAGCTACAAAGATTTGAAAGGTGTAGACCCTATATTGGAATATTGTATTCTAGAAGAGGAGCAGCAGGAATATTTGAAGAGAGCTCACTATTGGAACCCTTGTACTCATGCTTCCATGATAGTCACCCTAAGTAACAGTAAATGACAAAAGGTTTTTAATACTTTTGTGGAGTAATGAAGAACAGGAAGATCAACAGGATATTCAGGACTCAGACTTGGAAGGATTTACTTTTTCATTAGAAGATACAAAGGCATTACCAATACAACCACTTTATGATCAAGCTTCATTCAATCAAAAACAGGAAGAAATTGAAGGAACAAAAGATGGTGAAGAGACAGAAGAAAGGTGGCAACTATGGAATAGTCAGAAGCATCAAGGCATCAGAACAAGAAGAATGTGGAAACAAAGTACACACAAGCACTGCTCATCAAAACAAGTTCTCAGAACCAAATGGATATGGAAGCCAAAAAATTCCAAGAACAGCCTATCAAAAGAAGATGGGTTTATCCCTAGAATAGGGTCAACAAGGATCAAATATTATTGGGTAAAAAAATCAGATTTGATTCAATGGAAAAAGAACATGATTATCTGATATACATTTAGGATTTTTTATAAGAAAATCAGATTGTTACAGAGAAGAAATTATGACATCTTGGAAATTATTTCAATTTGTTCTACCTTATCCTTTTCCTAAGCAGAGAAATAGGAGGGGAAGAAAGGAAGTGGAGGAAATAAAAAAAAAAAAAGATAAAGAGAAAAAAAAAATAAGAAGAAAAATTAAGAAAAAAATACTATTATTATTTAAAAAAAGAGAGAAAAATTATCCATTTTTATTTTATAATTCTTTTTAATTATATAAGTTATACAGCACAAGCAAGATATAGATGGTATTGTAGCAGGTGTCTATTTTTATTTTTTTTATTTATTCAAATTTTCTCAAACTTCTTTTTTTTTCAAATATTTCCTTTCTTTATAAAAGCTGACAGAAGAAAAGAAGAGCACTAGACATCTTGCTACACATGTAATGATCACTTCAATTGAGTTTTCTTTTCTGTGATGCAAATAGGAAAGTCAGGAATTCTCTAAGTCTTGTTTTCATTGATTTCCATTACATCTCAAGGTTAATGTGATTTTATTTATGTTTCTTGAGATTCATGTGGCTGGAGTTTTTCTTTTGTATGATGCTATATTTTCTCCAGAATGGTGAATCCTAAGGAACTACCAATCCATGATTTCAAAGCAGACTCAGTCACTCTGTCTAGAGGACATTGGTTCTTGGACAGTGAAGCTGCAATAGAAGAAGTGGAGCTAGAGTCTGATGAAGAGCGGGAAATCCTAGAAAAAGAAAAGGTAGCCAAGGAACTCAAGGAAACTTTGGGTATCATTGGACATCACATATTTACTGTAGGAGTTGGAGGTTACAAGTACACCATGTTGTGCCAGGAATTTTACAAATTCCAAAGAATTGCAGTCAATTACAAAAGATGGAAAACAGTAGGAATACACAGGTTGTTGGATGAACCCTTATTCTTCATAGACTTTGAAAGAGTGGCACAGGTGATGAACAGTTTGCTGGAAGTTGGGAAGATCAATGAGGCATATTTCAGGTGTACTGTCAAGAATAAAGAAAACCATGAAGTAAACATTACTATAAAAGTAGAGCATATCAGGGCAGCCCTTCAGTTTTATACCATGGGAACCAAGTTGGGCAACAACTTTGTCAAGAAAAATAAAGCTACATATGCAGGATATTCCAAATTTCTTGATTTTAAAGGAAAAGAGAATGAGGAGTATGCTATCAGAATGTTCTTACAATACTTCTGTTTTCCAAAACTACCTAGATACACCATGCCACACAAACCAGTAACATTGATCATGTTCAATAATAAGGACAAAACCAAGCCTTTTGGAGTGATGGATATAACTCCATACATACATGAGCAATTGAAGGAAGCAGCCAAACATTGGGAGCAAAAGAAGTACATGAATGGAGCTCAATTCTTAACAAGAATTATATATCATGTTCTAGGGATGGAGGATCAATTACAATTGGCTCCAGAAGCCCAATACTTTAGAAGTTTGATGACAGGAATCAAAAGTCCTTCTAAAATGATGATTGTAAGAGAAGCAGAAGCCCAACCAAGCATGAGGGGAGCAGAAAGGAAAAGAAAGGGAATCTCAGAAGAAGTCATTCCTGTAAAGAAAAGAAGAGTGGATCCCAGAAAGGTAGAATTGGAACAGGTGGAAGCAACCAAAGAAGAGCATAAAGCAGCTCAAAAGGAAGTTCAGTCTTCAAATGAACCTCATCCACCTCAGACAAGTAAAGAACAATTGTATACTTATTTGACCCAAGGGAACAACAAAAGGGCAGTATATGAAGCTCAATATCAAAAGATGTTGGAGGACTACTCTTGTAAAACAACTGATTGGATCCAAGAAGAAGTAGAACACTATGAAGAGCTGCATGATCAAATGATGGCAGCAGAAACTGAGGAAGTTTTTGTCAAAAAATAAGTGGAACTGTTAGCTTATTTCAAAGAGCTACAAGGACCCCCTGAAACTAGAACTACAGTTGTAGTAAAGAAGATTGTTCAGAAGAAACCTGTGCAGAAAAGGAAGTTGACCAAGAAAAATAAAGGAAAAGCAGTAGTAGAACTTGTACAAAGGATGGAGACAGAAAAATGTCAGTAGAAGAAAGAAAGCAAGAGGAATCCATTGTTATAGAAGAATCAAGAATGGACAAATCAGGAATAGCAGGCTCTTCACAATTCTCTTCAGATTCTGAGAGTGACATTGAAAACTTCTTGTTGGAAAGTTTGAACTTATCAGTGCCTAGTACACCAACTGTGATAGTACAAGCCTCTCAAAAGAATAAAACACCAGATGAATTGGGTGAAAAGCCACAAGGAAAACAAGTCCAAGAAGAAGCAGTAAAACAAGTTAGTCCTGGAGAAGAGAAAATGTTACTAAAAGGTAAAGCAGTGATGATGGAAGAGGAGATTGAAGCAAGGAAGGAGTTCAATTGTGGATTAATAGACTCAGGGTTTAAGACAGTATGGACAAAACCTTCACATCACACCTACTTCAAATTTAATGAGGAAAAGCAAGAAACAGAAAAGGAAGCTCAATTATGCAGTTCAGTGCACAAGGAAGAAGACAAAGATCAAATCAAGGAAACAGAGGAAGTAGTGGAAAAGAAGAATTTTCAAGAGGTCAAAGAAGGAAATACATACTTTATAAAACAAAGTATAGAAGACATACTTTATGATTTGAAACATAATGAGGAGTTCACAACTACAGAAGAGCAGGGAAAAGAAGAAGACTTGGATCTCATGGATATAGATGAGCAAGAGGAAGGACAAAAAGAGAAGATAGTCAATGATCAAATAAAGCCCTCTTGGGAGATTGATTCAATCCTAACTCAGGATAAGGAAGTACAGGAAAAAGAAGGACTTATTTTTGAAGAACAACAACAAGGAATGGAGGAAAAGAAGGCAGAAGAAAGGGAGATAATTAAAGAAACATCAGGACATGAGAAAAAGGAGGATCAGACATTAGTGTATGAGGAAGATATTGCAGAAAAAGAAGAAATGAAAACAGATAAGGGCTATGAAGAACAAAAGAACCAGGTCATAGAATATGAGGAAGGAGATGAAGAAGAGGATGACTGTAAAGAAGAAAAGTAGATAGAAGTAAGACAAATGGAATTAGAAGCTAGGTTGGAAAGGATACCCAAGAATATAAGATCTGCTTGCAAAGTTATTATGAGCAATATAGAACAACTCAGACCATCAAGTAGAAATATGATTATATCAGGAATGGTGGCAGAATCAAAATTTGTAAAAGGCAACAGAATCATTACTGAGCAAAAGAAAGAAAAGGAACAGTTAGTAGAACAATTGAGGATTGTACAGGAGAGAAATGAGGAATTGACCAACAGAATAATTTCCTTGGAAGAATTGGAGGTTCAACAACAAAACAAAATTTGATATCTTGAAGAGAAGTGTGCAAAGCAGGTAGAGCATAGCAGCAAAATGGAATTGGAGTTGAAGAAAATTGAAGGAAGATATAGAACACTTCAGAGTTCATATCAAATTATGGTCAAAGCAAATGAAGAAATAAACATATTATTAATGGAAGAAGGTCAGATAAAAGAAGAGAGCAAGACTGTACAGGTAACACAAGATGAGAAGGAGGAGTAGAACAGAGAAATTTTAAGGCTATAAGCAGAACTAAAGGAAGCTAAGGAGTTGGAAAAACAAGCCAGTGTACATGCTGCAACTTCAATGAGAGGATATAATAAGTTGCATATGGATATAGAAAAAGAAAGAAGTGATTGGCAATGGAGTAGAGAAAAAGAAAGAAATGAGTGGAAATCAGAAAAAGAATTGTGGACCTCTCAAAATAGAAGTTTAATGATGATGGTGGAAGAATTACAGACAAAATTGGAAAAGCCACAAAGCCAGGTTGAAGAACAGATAGAGACCACACAAGTAGAAGAGTATGAAGGGGGAAATGATAACAGGACTCAACATTTTGATGAACCAGAAAACAAAACACCTGTGGAGGAGTACTCAGAAGAGTTTTTTTTCAGAGACTTCTAACAGACAGAGAGTCTAGAATGGAGTTTATTAGGAAAATGCATAATGAATATGAGGAACAGATTGTTAATTTTGCTTTAAACAAAGGAATAAATCCTGATCAACACCATTGGGCAGAAGATGGTTTAGGTATACCCTTTTGCATGATTATTGAAAGCATTAAAAATTATCAGCTGGCAAGGGTGGGATTATCACCAAACAAGTATTTGGAATATGAAGAAGACATCAATGTGACAAAGGAATTATTTGAAAAGGCCAATCCTAAATGGAGAAATCGGTGGTTGGATGCTAACAAAGAATGCAGAAAGATTTGGAAAGAGGCACCCATTCAGTTAAAAATCAATCCAGCTTATTGTCCAGTAGCAAGGAGAAGGGAAAGAAGAAATGCAAGACAGATTCCATCAAAATGGTTGAACTTTCCAAAGATAGCAGGACTGAAGGCAGGAACATGGACAACAAAGAAATATATGGTTGACACAGCAGAGTCTGTTATATCTACATATAAAGATTTCAATGACCCAGCTTGTATTCTATTAATCAGAGTAATGAGACTCATATTGGCATGTATAGAGACTTTTACAGATACAAATGTCAAAACTCTAAATTACATTGGTTTTAACTCATTGTCTGATGCTTTATTATTTGATCTCAGTGAAACCCCAGACAGGATCTGTTTAATGGCCTATTATAGCATAACAATATTTTTGGGTAGTCATTATCTTCAGATTTTTGAGGATGCATTTGATTATGGATTTTTTGAAAGAGAATCAAAAATCTTTGGGAACTTATCAGTAGTAACCAAGTCTCGACTCACAGCTTATGAAGCAGCATATACAGAATACCTCAGGAAAGACGTGATAGATAAACCAGAAGCAGTTGTACAGTGGAGAAAAGCATTATTTGAAATGGTGAATAAATTGAACATCACAGAAAGAAAAAGCCATGATCTATTGTCACAGGTATATCAGAGAAAAAAGAAGTAAAGGAAGCTCTCACTATTTACCAGCAAGAATTTTTTGTCAGGAGCCAAAAAGTCTAGGAGGGGAAGAATGTTAGAAGAAGTATTTTTTGAAGGAAAATTCTCTTCATCTTCATTATTTTTCAGAAATCCAGTCATATTTCTCTTATTTTTTGGATTCCATCATCTAGAAGGGGCTGTGGTCTTTGTATACTTCCCGGATTGACAAATGTAAGATGTATTGTTGATTCTTTATGCTAAAATGATTGGAGAGGACAACTCCAAAGGGTAAACACACATGCTGCTCACTGGTCCTATTGAGAAGCATATTGCTGATTTTAAGGGTGATTTGCATGCCTCATTTGAGATGTCTGATTTGGGGCATTTGCATCATTATTTGGGCATTTAGTTTATGCATGTTGATGGTGGAATGGCTTTGTGTCAAACAAAATATATTGACACATTATTACAGCGTTTTGGCCTTGAAGATAGTAAGCCTATTGCCACTCCTATGGAGATAGGTTTACGATTGAGTTTTCATGATGTTGGAGATGCATTTGATGTTGTTCTCTATCAGCGGGTTGTTGGACGCTCGATTTACTTATGCATTACTCGGCCAGATATTCAGTTTGTTGTCTCACAAATGAGCAGGTTTATGCATTGCCTAGGAGTCAAGCATTGACAGGCGGTTAAGCGTATCTTTCGCTACTTGAGTGGTACTCGGCTACTTGGGTTGTTTTATCCCAAGGGGGGATCACTATTGCCAGATTTGCATGCTTTTTCTGACTCTGATTGGGTTGGTTGTTATGACACTCGTGTGTCCACTAGTGGCTTTTGCTTCATGCTTGGTAGCTCATGTGTATCTTGGTTGAGCAAGAAGCAGCCTACTATGGCCACTTCCAGTTGTGAGGCTGAGTATAGGGAAGCTTTCACAGCGACTGTTGAGTGTGTGTGGCTCAGACGCCTTATGGCTGATTTGGGTGTTGGTCAGTCTTCTGCCACCACCATCTTCACTGACAGTCAGAGCGCATTGGCAGTTGTGAGGAACCTTGTGTTCCATGCTCGCACTAAGCACATTGAGATGCATTATCATTATGTCAGGGAGAGGTTCTCTACTGGGGATATCAGCTTGGCATATGTGCCCACGCAGGAGAACATTGCAGACCTTTTCACGAAGGCTCTGCCTAGGGAGAAGTTTGAAGCTTTCCGCAAAGCTTTGGGCTTACTTCCTTTTGTGGAGTGATTTCCACATAGCTTGGCACTTCCTTATACATGAGTGCCAGCTCCTTGTTCACCGCATCACTCCCAGGGGGGATTTGTTGATATATTTAGGTAGTGATGTGTGTGAACACACTAGGACCACTGGGGCACTTTTTTCCCTCTTTTGGAGGTTTTTTTCCCCCGGCTTGTATATATGCCTATTGCCCTAATGTGCTACTTATCTTTGTACATTCTCTAGTAATACATTCAGTATTGTGTGTTGTGCTCCAAGCTTCTTCTTCTTCCTTGTGTTCTTCGCGCGCTTCCGCAGATGTCTAACTCCAACAAATCATCCTTTTCTCGCTTACAACACCTTTTGGTAGGATGTGTCACATATTCTCACATCTTACCCATGTGATAGATCGGTTCTTATAGCACCACAAGAAGTAATGATGGTACTACATGGAGGCACAAAGGGGACAGAGTCCATTAGGGAAAAAAATGAACCCTGCATGGGCCTTTTGGATTAAGGAGTGATTAGTGATGGACCAATGAGAGGAGGGTGGTGGACACAGTCTATAGCCTATAAATCACTAGGCTGAAGGGGGATGAGGGGACAGGATTCCCCTATGTTCAGGTTTTGCCTCTAGAGAGAGAAAGGAATCTCGTAACTTACATGGGCCCAAAAATTCAAAATTTTCAAAAAGTTATAAAACTCATCATAACACCATTTAATGGTCCCCCAACCACTTTTTAAGATCAAAAGTGCTATTTTTGGGTTCTAAATCAAAATCCGTGCATGAACTGAAGTGAAAAAAGAGACTTTTTCAAAAATAACTCAAAATGCAACTTTCTCCCTCCAAAACCTCACATTTTCATACCCAGGTCCCAAAAAGTCATCTCTTTCCACTACTTTCTCTCCCTAGCACACCATTGCAGCTCCTGCATCTCCATTTCTTTCTCTATGCATCATCTTCTTTGAATTCCTATTGTCACTTCCATAGCCTGATCTCCAATGGAGAAACCTAAATCTCATAGACGTCCAAAAGATCAGGTTATCGCGATAAAATGTCACAATATCAAGGCTCCAGAAGGATTTTGGTTAGGATAGGAGTTCTGCAAAGGTGCATGGGTGTACATGCAACCCTCTGGTGTTGGTCCTCACCGTGGTTGAGATCATGGAAACTTGGATCTTCATTGGAAAGGGAAGTTACTAGGCTTCAAAAAGCTCAAAAAGGTGAAACTGTTGCCATTGTACAACATGTGTTCACAATGTCAACCATGAAATTGGAAAACTCAAACAAAATGAGATATCCTATCAACTGTAAGTATTACTCATTGACTTTTGTCCAAATTTCATAATATACCTAGCTAAGTTGTGTAGTTTTTTGTTGTAGACATATTTCCTTCTACCTTGGTGGAAGAACAACCACTTCATAGTCTTACAGGTACTTTCCAAGCATTGCATGCAGATGTTGGGTCGATAGTCTTTCCACAAGCCCGTCCTGCTCAGCTATTACGTGAGAGAGTTTTCTTTTACACACATACATATGTTGTACCCTCTTCATCAAATGATTTTGGCAATTTAGAGATGATTAAGGTAGATTCTCTCTTAAAGCTCGAGTGGCCGCAACCTGATGTATGGACATTAACATCTTTGAAGCATAAGATGGTGATGGACATACACAACTCTTTGAAATTTACAAGAGTTTCAAGATCTATAGGATTACATTGGTGTGTTCCTGTTCATTGTTTTGTACATTTATTTTAGATATTCACAATTCTAGAGACTTCAACAATGTTCATGTTAAAAGATATCACGTATGAGCAGGTAGAGGGTTTGCTAGGTGAAAATTGGGGACTTGTAGAAGGATGCACCAAAGGGGATAGATACATTTGTAAAATTGGTGCAACAGGCATAGGATTTCGATACTTGAAACATTGTACTTCATTGTACATTAGATTCTATTATGATCGTTGGATGTGTAAACTTGGTGAATGGATACCATTACAAAGTTCTGAGGGTGTTTTAATTTCATTTGAAATTAAGATAAATCTACCCAACAACGAAATGGAAGTTATTTCAGTAAATCATCATTGGACTCTTGCCAACGTGAGAGAACATCTAGTAATCATGGGATTTGAGGATCTGGATCAATCAAAGTTGAGAATACAAGGGCATAAGGTAAGTAGCATATGGTATTTCTTCTTTTGTTTATACAAATTCTTACACTCAAATATGTTCATTTAAAGTTTTCTATTTGTCTGTAGATTGGTAAGAGGTTGGAGGATAAAATTAAAGTCCTCCTTGAATGGAGTGTGGATGGAACTCAACTTTCATTGTCATAGCTCAAGAACTATTTGAGTGCTACAGTGTACACACAACCTATGTTCCATTTATAATCCTACATCTGCAACAATGTATTTAACATGCAAGACATGTAGCATGTAAAATTTTTTGATCTCAATATGATGTATAATTTGCCAAATCTTTGGTTTTTCCAATGGCAATTTATTATAATTTTAAAGTTCTGAGAATTTATTTTTTCTATTGTGTTGTCGTGTATCTTATTCTGGTTAATGATTCTGTTCAATCTTTTTATGAGCAAAAGTTTTTTTTTTGAGAGTTCTGTGCATGATTGTTTCATTTGAAGGTATCAGTTTTAGTTTTAAAATGGGTCCCACTCACTTTAAAATTTTGAAACTACTATAAAAGCAACACTTATTCTCTCATTTCTCACTTTTGCAACCAAGAAGAGCTACAATCACTAGCAGAGTACCCACACAAGCTAGCATCACGCGCAATGGCTGCCGCATCCTCCAGTACCCTGCAACCCAAACGTCCATGTGAACTCTTCAATGAGTTCTTGGAATCAACTGAGTTCAAAGGTCAAAACCACTTGTATGACCTACTGTCTAGAGTCCCTAATCTAGACAAAACAATTCAACTAAGCTCTGATGTGCTCAAGGAAATCATAGAGTTCCTTGAGTACTACATCTTGCGTTTTTCTATAGAAATACCGCCATATGAGGGTAAATGGGTTCCATGTGACCTTCTACTCTACATACACAGAGGCGATGAAGCCTTCATGAAGTGCCTTAAGCGCTTCATGGAAATTGCGGAAACTGCTGGGCACTTACTAGATGACTCTGTGCCATTAGTAAAAAAACTTAACAAAAAGAAGAGGATGGGTACAAAGTACCTATCCTACATTGCAACAACATATTTTATTATTAATGAGGAGCCAGAACCTACACTTGTTGAGCTCCCCGACCTTGCCACTGGGGGTTTTGTTAAGGAGAAGAATGAGCCTCAACCAAAGGCCATAAATTTTGCCAAAGAAAGCATTACAATCCACCAAGAATTTCCTGGTGGTGTTGAGGATAAACTACGTGCGCAATCAAGCATGGAGGAGGCCCCCCCCTTCAAATCTCAACCCCTCTGAGCCCACATTACCAGAGGTGGAACTTGAATATCTCTCCAGCATCGTTGTGGATGGAGAGGAATTTATTTTACTCCATGACATTGAGAAGGCATTCGGTCTACGTCTAGATGAATGCTTGAGTATTTTCTCCACAATGTCAGATGTTCCACTTGACAACACATCTGACATACTTGAAAAGAAGTCCATCCCACTTGGGGATTCTGTGGCAGACACCATAGCAATGGTGTGTGCTGATATTTTAAATGATGACAACAATTCTACTACGGAGGAGGAGTTCAGTGCAGCACGGGAGAGGATACTGAAGCAAAAAATTCCTACATCCCCTGTAGCAGAGCAGTGGCATGGACCACTCTAGCATTGATCTTGATGCCCCTGGAAGAGGGGAGGCAGAAGACAAGCTTCATGATGTAAGTGGTAATTGAATTAAATAAATCGATAGTTTTAAGTTAACATTGTAAGAGCTTGAATTCTCATTTTTTCTTAACACGAAGCAATTGAGCTCGACAAGTTCGCAGCAAGGTCTGGTGGGGTTCGAGCTTCTCGTGGGAGTGGTGCATCCTTGGAAAACTACATCAGAAAGTTGCCAAAGGGTGATTTTGTTATCATACACAAAGACTATAGTCCCGATGGGCACTTCATCACTTGGTGCTTGAAGGCCCTTAGCAAGATTTTGTGTTTATGTACAATTACCCAAGGCACTAATTGTGTCATTTTGGTTAGGAAATCCTTAGTTGTAACTACATTAGGACTTAATTTTAGAGGAAAAGTATTAGGGCAAATAGGTATCGCCATGGGTCTTGGAATGCAAGACCCCCATGTAATATCAAGATCTGTATTGACTTACCAGCTGCCTCAATCTCTACAAAGGAGAAAGAAAGTTGTAGAGAAATTGAAGGTAGCTGAGAAATGATGTAATGTCTTGATAATACAAACTTTTTTTTTCATCATTTGTCTAGTTCTGTATATGAATGTGCTAAAAAATTGAACTTATCTTCTCTCCACAAATTGTATCTAATTGGGGGTCTTTGTATTGTCCTTTGGTCCTTTATATGATTATATGCATAAAAAAGGCCAAAAAAGCCCCAGCCACAGAAACGCGGGAAACAGCCCTACAAAATTTTTGCACTAGCTGATGAGAACTGATATTGATTAAAATTAGAAGACATATATCGCCCCCCCCTCCGATCAAAACGGAGGGTGCCCATTTTACATGCTGACAGATTTTCAGCCAAAATCAAAAACTGTTTGAAGCACATGAACACTTCGAACTTTGCCTTCAATGGATATACCCATGCATGCCTGGAAAAATCATCGATGAAAGTCACGAAGTAAAGATAATTCCCAAAAGAAGGTGTCTGCATAGGACCACAGACATCACTATGTACAAGCTGCAATTTTTGAGTAGCCGAAATTGAACCATCTTTTGGAAAGGACGAATGCTGCATTTTGCCCAAAATACAACCTTCACAAACATGTTTTCTAGGTGCCTCAAGTTTGGGCAAAGAGGACACCATTTTTTATTTCTGCAGGCATAGCAAACTAGCAAAATTTAGATGACCAAAGTGTGCATGCCAAAGCTTTACAACTGACATAGCCCGAGAATGATTTACTGCACATGCCAAATCATTTACAGATCTTTCATAGTCTATGAGCTACGACATAAAATGCCAAAAGCAATAATCACATCGCCATTGGACAGATCATGAATTGTACACCTATCATCAACAAATTTCACAGCCAAGCCAATCTTGGCTAATGCAGAAACTGATAACAAGTTCTTCTTGACCCTTGGCACAAATAAAGCATCTAAAAAAGTGAAAGAACTACCATCAGCAGTAGTCAAAATGATCTTACCAACTCCCATAACAGGATAAGAGGAGTTGTTGGTGCATGTAATAGTATTCCATGTAGGGGTAGGCTCGAGTGAAGAGAAGAAATTGTGCTGCGAGGGAATATGTTTGGTCGCCCCACTGTCAAAATACCAAACATCTGAGTCTATTGCAGACATGCACTGCTCATGAGAAGATGGGTCAAAATTGCAGACATTAGTAAATGCCCATTCTTCTTCTTGCACAAGATTAGCAGACTCTGTTTTTGGTGTAGAGGCCTCTGCAACAACCATTCAACCCTCTTTCTTCTTTGCCTCTTTGGCAGCTCGTTTTGGACAGTTCTTTATGATATGATCATTCCCTTTACAGTAATTACAAAACAATTTCTACTTTTCTAATTTCTTCTCATCTTTATCTTCCTTCTTTGAATGTGCAAAATTAGTAGATTTCTGCTTACTAGTTGAAGAGCTCCATTTTCTTGACTAGCCAGGAAAGCTTGATCTGCAACTCGCATAATGGACTTGTTCTGCCTGGATTGATCTTCCTGCAACAGAACAAACACTAACTCCTCAAATGATAAGGCATTTGGATTGCCATTCATCATCAACCAAAGAGTAGAAGCAAAACTCTTATATGAATCAGGCAGACCATTCAGAACGGTCTGCACAAGTGAGCTATCTGGTATAACTTCATCAGCATAAATCAATTGTTCCTTCAAGTCTTTGATCTTCATTAGGAAATTGTCCATAGAATCACCTTCATTCATGTGCTCACTCTCCAACTATTTTTGGAGGTAAGCAACACGAGCCTCATTCCTAGCTTGGTACAATGTGGTAAGTGTATCCCAAGCATCCTTAGTTGTTCTGCAAGAGTGAATGTGAGGAATAATGGCACGTTTGACAGACAAAGCTATCAATGCATGTGTCTCGGCATCTCTGCCATCGCAATGAATCTGCTCTACAGTACGTGCAGCAGAAACTATAGCATGAACAGGAATATGCAGAATATCATCATCTTTGACACCTTCTGCATCAGCTTCAGTACCTACAGCTGTAACAATTGCAACTGTGATAGGACGTTTTTCGACACCCTACACAATGTTCCACAGTCCTTTTGCAACCAACACATGTCGCATCATGTAAGCCCATAACAGGTAGTTGGTACCATCCAACTTATCCTCAACAGCCAACATACGGAATACATCACTGCTTTCAGCCATGGCCGGTGACTAAAATACCTTGATGCAGAAATTGATTGTATCTCAAAAAGTTGAATAGAACTACCCAGACGAATTATGCTAGACTTGTAGCAGACTTCGAGATGCTTATACTGGCAAATAGAAATTGTATATACCTTTGGCACAAAAAGACAAAATAGCCTACACAAGCAAAGCTGTTTTGATCTCAAAAACACGCTGAGTATGCTCACCAAAATTCGTGCGATTTTGAGATTACAAATGGAGGAGTGTCGACGGCGCCCTAGATGAAGTGATGACCTTCTCTGGTACCAATTGTTGGAGTTAGATGTCTGCAGAAGCACGTGAACAACACAAGGAAGAAGAAGAAGCTTGGAGCACAACACACAATATTGAATGTATTACTAGAGAATGTACAAAGATAAGTAGCCCATTAGGGCAATAGGCGTATATACAAGCCGGGGAAAAAAAACTCCTAAAGAGGCAAAAAAGTGCCCCAGCGGTCCTAGTGTGTTCACACACATCACTACCTAAATATATCAACATTATATATCCCAGGGATCACGAAATTGTTTTTGTATATTTCAGCATTCGCCAAGGTTGGCTTCATTTTCAAATTTTTTGATGATAGATGTACAACTCATGATCTGTCAAAAGGTGATGTTATTTATCGTTTCTAGCATTTTATGTCATGGTATCTATAATCTCATAGACGGTATGAAATCTCAAAATGATTTAGCACTTGGAGTTCAAGGTTCTCAGGCTATCTCAGATATAAAGCTTTGGCATGCATGCTTTCTTTGCCATAATTTTTTTGGTTTGTTTCGCCAATGTAAAATGGTGTCCTCTCTACCCAAAATTGAGGAACCTTGTAAAAATGTGTGTGAAGGTTGTATTTTGTGCAAAGTGCAACATTTCTTATTTCCAAAAGATGGTCCAGTTTGATTTATTCATAAATTGAAGCTTGTTCATAATGGTGTTTGTGGTCCTATGCAGACACCGTCTTTTGGGAACTACCTTTACATCATGACTTTTATTGATGACGCCTCTAGGCATGCATGGGTGTATTAATTGAAATCAAGGTTTGAAGTGTTTATGTGCTTCAAAGAATTCCTAGTTACGGCTAAAACTCTATCAACATGTAATATTGCACCCTCTATTTTGATCAAGGGGGGATACATGTCTTCTAATCTTAATGCGTTTCTAGCTTAATGCAGGTTAAAACATTTGTGTACGATGCCCAATGTACCTTTACAAAAAATGAATTTGCCAAAAAAAAAAGAATAGGTCTCCTATGGAAATGGAAATGTGTATACTCAGAAGTCAAGTTTTACCACATCTTTTGGCTTGAGGTTTTTATGTGTGTAGCATTTGTACTTAATAGGTATACCACCAAAGCACTGCAATTGATCACTCCATATGAGGCTCTGCATGGTCGCAAGCCATCTATTTCTTAGCTGTGTGTATTTGGTTATTAGTATATGCATTAGTCCCTCAACAACAATGTAGAAAATTGGATGATAAGGAAGTAAAATGTATTTTTGTTGGGTAAAGTTTTGAAAGCAAAGCCTATTGTTTGTATCATCCACAAACTAAGCACATTTTAGTTAGCTGTGATGTTGTTTTTGTGGAAGATGCAATTCACCATTACTTTCAGGTACCAAGAAGACTTCAATTATCTCGAAAGATGTGCATGACTCTTTGCTGCCTCTTTTTACAAGTGGACAGTCAAGTGCTCGTCCAAATGAGTCATTTTCGTAGACTTTATAGGTTTCACATGATGATGCAGATCATTCCTTTTCTTATGCAAATTTACATGATGCACTTATTGATGAGAAGGCCGACATAGAAGAGGCTAAAACTATGCCTAAAGGTTGGCGCACACTTTCAGAGATATCAAATTAGATGCACCAAACAAAATATATTGATCTTGTTGCATTGTTTTGGCCTTGAAGATTGCAAACATTTTTCCACTCCCATGGAATCCAATTTAGATTGAGTCTTCATGATGTTGGAGACACATTTGATGTTGTTCTCTATCAATAGGTTGTGAGAGGCTTGATTTACTAATGCATAATGTGGTGTGATGTTGTCTTTCATATGAGCACATTTGTGTATTGCCTAGGTGTCAAAAATTCACAAGCAATTAAATGCATCTTTTGCTAATTGAGTGGTACCCAACTTGGATTGTTTTATCCCAAGGGGGATCATTACCGCTAGATTTACATGCTTGTGTGTCCACCAATGGTTTTTGTTTCATGCTTGATAGATCATGCATATCTTGGTTGAGCAAGAAGCAGTCTATTGTGGCCACTTCTAGTCATGAGGTTGCGTTTAGGGCAAGTTTCACAACAATTGTTGAGTGTGGGTGGCTCACATGCCTTTTGGCTGATTTGGGTGTTGGTGAGTCTTCTATCACCACCATCATCACAAACAATCTGAGTGCATTGGTAGTTGTGAGGAACCTTGTGCTCCATGCTCATAGAAAGCACATTGAGATGTATTATCATTATGTCAAGGAGGTGTTCTTTGCTAGAGAGATTAGTTTGGCACATGTTCCCACATAGGATAATGTTCTAGACCTTTTCAAAAAGGTTTAGCCTATGGACAAGTTTAAAGCTTTTCACAAAGCTTTGGGCTTACTTCCTTTTGCGGATTGACCTCCTTCCATATAGCTTGGCACTTGCATGAATTCCATCTCCTTGTTTACCACATCATTCACAAGGGTTTTTGTTGATATATTTTGGTAGTGATGTGTGTGGACACACCTAGGACCTTCAGGGTCACTTATATTTGTACATTCAATTGGTAATATGTATTGTATTGTGTTGTGATCCAATCTTCTTCTTCTTCTTCTTCTCCCCCTCCTCCTCCTCCTCCTCCTTCTCCTTCTCCTTCTCCTTCTCCTTCTTCTTCTTCTTCTTCTTCTTCTTCTTCTTCTTCTTCTTCTTCATCTTCATCATCTTCTTCTTCTTCTTTTTCCTTTCGTTGTTTGTGTGCTTCTACAAACATCGAACTCCAACATCATGCAATTATGGTTAAGCTTTTATTGTTATCATGATGGTTATGCAGGTTCATATTGTACATGTTTATGGTGCATAGGTCTGCATGATTACGATTATGCAAGTTCAGGTTGTACATGCATGCACAATTTTGTGGTTATATGATGATTTTTGGTTCATGCACATAATGACTATGTTCATTATTGTTACGATTATGGTTATGCAATTCATGTTGATAGACATATGCATACACAAGCTTGCATAAACCTCTGCATGCCCGACAACATCTTTTTTTTCCTATTTTTTCCATTGTTGATATATCTATGGATGAATATACGGATGAGTTTCTTACAATTCACACACGCATTACACACTTTAGAACAGTAATGAATTCAGTAAACAACACTTCCATGCACTCATTCCAAGCTAGAAACACACATGCAAGCTCACAAGCGAGGAGATGCAAGAGGAAGAAGAAGCAAATTCGAAAATCAGAGCTCTCCTACTCACAATGGCCAAAAGTTTTTACAAAGTGTCATCAAATGACTTATATACATGTGCCCTAAAAAATGGTCCTTTCACACAAGAGACTGGCACTTTATTGTAGAAATCCTATTTTCCTACTATTTACAAGGATTATGATACATTTCTTGGGATTTATGCATCTAGAGGACTCCTCTAGTGCATTTACATGGCTTTCATGAGATTTCCATAAACATTTGAAGAAGAAAATTTGTGCCCATAATTTTGAAATTTTTGGGGCTCCTCTTTAGTGCTCTATTTTCTCTGCAACACTCTCCCCCTCTTTGTCTCTATCATCCCTTGACAGGCCTTGCTTCATGTCTTCATTTGTTGTGTTAACTTGGGCTACCATGCACACATTCAGTGGCTAAGAATGTGATAATCTTAGTCACGTGTTTCAGCTTCTGAGCCTCTCCCTCTTTCTAGCTTTTGGTCCTGGTTGTTGTTCTTTATTTCCACTCTTCGAGACCTGGTCATTTTGCGTTGTAGCCTAATGCGTGCCCCTACGGGGCTTTTGGTAGAGGGTGCTACTTCTTATTGCACAATCTTTCATTTTGATTTTTGTCTTATTCTTCTTTTACTAGATTCCCTTGTCTCTACTGCCACACATCCCCGCTCCTGAACTCTGTCATCCCCGACAAGCTTTGGATGTTGACAAGAGTATGTCTTACATACCTTTTTCTCTGTTTCATTTACGAGATTGGCTTCATGTATCATGAGTTGTTTCCATTGTTCGAACCGGACACTGTCATGGAGTGGTTGTCGATGGTCAACAAAAAAACTGATGGTCAACAAAAAAACTGAGTTCATAGGCCACTAATCTTGCATTCAAATTTGTGGACATCTTTAGGAAGATTTCTGAATCAATCTCAAAAAATCAAGTGAAGAAGGCTTCTTCAAAAGTTTGCATGTATGTACTAGGCAAAAACATTAGTCGTTAATAATAGGCCATAATGGTTAGTCTACTTGGCATAACAGAAAGGTCGAATACTAAAATATCTATGTCTTGATTGATGCCAATAAAATTCAAAAATGTGTATTCTGCATGCTTGAATACTTTGAGTACAGTTAAAATCATGCTGAGTATTTTGTTAGTCACTTTGATAGTGAGATCAGGAACTTTTGCATACCGAGATAACCAAAATTCTATTGTTTTGATCATGTACTCTTCTGTAGGCAAATAATTGTGGGGTGGGCTAAGGAGTAATGGAAAATTGAGCCACTTTTTATTTAGTTTACCCTAACTTTATAATTCCCAAAATTTTGGCCAGTGTCATCGACATGGCACAAGACAAAATATGGGATTAACTTGTAACAAATAGGGTGCCTCCTTCCAGTGCACCTGCAATGTTGGATTTCTTTCTAAAATTTCCTCCTCCATATAAGATCAGCAGCTTCAAACTATTCTTGAGTGTATTGAAAGGTGTCTGCTTTAAAGTTCAGCTGCTCATTTGGATCCTTTCATGTAGTCTTCTTAATATACATGCGATTTTGTTCTTTCATAATTTCGTACGGGAGATTGAAGGGCTTCATGACTTCCTCTAAATCTTTGCTCTTGATTTTGGCAGGGCATTGCTTCGATGGTTTTGCCTTAGGTGTCATCGATATTAGATGAGACCAAATGGATGGGTCTACACCTTTGAGGTCCTTTTAGGTCCATGCAAACACATCCTGATATTCTTGAACCAGTCTTCTCAATTCTTCTTCTTCTTCATGTGACACATTCTTTCCTATGTAAGTACATCTTTCTTCTCCATCTTCCGTGGTCACTATTACTTTCTTCGTTTGTTCCTTGTTATCGTATCCTTCTCATTCTCTTGCCTCTCTCTTAGGCATCTGTATGACTATCTTCCTCTTCTCTACTTCATATCTTTTGAAGTGCTATGGGACTTCAAAAAGGTCTGGGTTTTGTTCTACCTTATCTAGCATCTCCTCATGGTTTGGTCTCATCTGAGCTGCTTCTATTGCTAATACCTTGAGTGTTCCTTCTTTGTCGTCGGCTTGAATTGCTTCTAAATACCGTTCCTCCGAATCAAATTCTGATTCCATCTCTATGCTTTCATACTCTTCCTTCCATTCTTTTTCTAATACTTCTCCTCTATCTACTTCTTGAAGGACTACCATGTAAAAACTTACATCATAACCTTCTTCATCTACACATCCATTCATGGTCAATACCTCTTCATTTACACATACATCCAAGGTGGCTAGAATCTCCATCCAACCATGTGGTTCGAATGCTTCATTACAAAAAATTTGAGGCATATACATAGGATCCTCTATGAGTCGATAATTTTGATGTCTGATAGATCATATTTGAGTCTTTTTCTCCTCTCTCTTTGCTTCTTACACATCCATAGTTGAGCATCTTCGTGTATCCATGATTGGCCGCCTGAACCTGCACTATGTATTCACAAGTCATCCTCTTCCTTGTGTATGGGATTCCATTGTAATGGTGGTACATCCCTATATGAGAATGTATGAAAATTTATATTGATACTAGTTCCTTGGTGTTGTAGGTATAAAGCATCTCTTCCTCGGTCTTGTGTTAAGATATCAAGCTCAACATGTGATGATCCAGAATGACACGTAATCATTTTTTTGTTTCTCTGACATGTATAGTGGTCACGCCGATATATGTCAGGGATACTTCATTGAGCTTTATTAGATTTATCTATCGAGAGTGATGGCACATTTTTCTCTTGCTAGCTCACTCACTCACTCATTCGAGCCCGCAAGGTGGGGACCACAAAAAAATGAGGTCAGTTTCAAAAACTATAGCTTGTGCCATGTTCGAAAACACTCATATATTCCAGATCCAGAAATTCAAGTGATTTCGTGTACTGTTGATACACGAAAACTATGTTTTTCTGACATCGAACTGTCACGTTATAGTGTGACAGTGTTCAAGCAGAGGTGCTGCTTGTAGTGTTTTGCAATGTTGTCAATTGCTGCAAAAATTGCAAGTGTAGATGGAATAAGTCAGCTTATTAGCGATAAGCTGGACAAGAACAACTTCCATGCTTGGTGTTACATGTGGATTGGTGTAAAAATGATGACCTACTAATGTGATTTTGATGCAGGGAAGCAAAAAAAAAAATCCCCCAAATGAGGATGACTAAGTGTTTTGCATTGATATATATATGTGCATATGTCAACATGGGTCTAGTGCTGAGTGCATGATTGCAAAAGATGTGTATGTGCTAAAGAGATTTGTAGGTGAGAAGGCATTAAATGTACGTATTTTCCACTAGGCATATGGGATCTGGTGCACACCATCATATGGGTGTAAAATTGCGTAAGAATACACCTGTATATGTAAAGTAGGTGCAAACTGCATGCTTTCTTTTGTCTACGCATCTCATTTCAAGGTTGATATGTTTTGAATTAGAAAAAAACAAGAGAAAAGAAATAAATGAAAAAAAAAACAAACAAAAAACCAAAAAGAAGAAAATATTAAATTTGAGAAAAAAATGAAGAAAAAGAAAAAAGTGCACGCGTGTGTGAGTGGGGAACATGGGAGTGTCAGAGAGTGGGAGGAGTGGAGTGTCAGGGTGTCTTCATTTTTTTGGTTGACGACTACAAGTGGGGGTGCTTTTTCCTTCTTCGGGGGCTGTGCTTGTGTTTCTCTGAGATTGAGACTCGCTATAGAGGTTCTTCTTCATTTTCTTTTTCAGGATGCAAAAGTGTGAAGGGAGGAGGGAGGCGCTTTTGGAGGAGAAAGATCTCCGTGTTCCTGGGCTCAACCGAGTAGAGGTAAATTGCTAACTTAACGAAGTGCACAAGAGCGGCTGGAGGACTGTGATAGAGTCAAAGAGTGTGCCCTCAGAAGAATGCTGGGAGAAGGAGGGGGTTTCATATCTTCTCAGGTTGTTTTTCTTTTGTTTTCTGCTTCGGTTGTTAGGGCGCATGCGCACCAGAGAGGTTGGAAGGAAATCACAAGAGAAAAAGTATCCAGAATGGTATTCGCCTGCTAGAATGAGGAGCATCGGAGAAGGGGGATTGTCTGATTTTTTGCTTTTGTGGTACGTGTGCAAGGCCTTGTGGTCATGACGAGAGGGGAATGTCTGCTTAATTGAGGTAAAAAGGGGAATTATAAGCCAAGTGAGGATTTTTTAGATGTCCAATAGTGCATAAGTACGCTGAAGAAGCAATGGAGTCCAGCTCTTACAATCTCAAAGGTCCTTCTTTCAGTATGCCCCCTGCTTATGGATCCTAACCCGGATGAACCTCTTGTCCCTGAGATTGCCCACATGAATAAGGCAGATAGAGTGAAGTAGGAAGAGATGTGCAAAGGCTTGAAAATTTGCTGAAGTCGAACGCTGGTGGTAGAAATTTTGGGAGTTTTGGTGGATTCATAATTAATACATATAGACAGAGACAAACAATACTGTCTAGGTGGCAATTGAAGGTCCAAAATGTGATTCAGACATCGGTTGGGATTAGTAATCAAGCAAAGATGGAGGAATGAAACTGTCAGCGGCACATATTATGAAGTTGTGAAGTGTACTTGATCCTCAACGTGATTCACTATGGAATTACATGACTACAATAAATTGTACTCCACTTTGAATTACATATTTTGTAAATGAGCGAGATGGCGCAAGTAGCAACTGGCAGAGCTTGCTGAAGGAGGACAGATGAAAGATAGATTCGAAAGAACAATTCAAGAGATTTGTGGAAGAAAAAACCAAGGTAGATTGATCAACATCTAGCGCTCAAGAAGCAATATACAGATTTGGGTATTCATCTGAGGGTGGTTATATGCAGAGAAGACATTTACAACAGATCATGAAGGATTTTTGAGTGGAACAGATTTGCATGATAGCTGTTTATGGCTGGCAGTACAATGAAAGCATCAGGAGGCTGTTGTTCATAAGAAAGTTCAAAGCTTGATTTGAACGTCTTTCACGGTGTCATCAGATGAATCAAAAGTGGAAATTGCAACTTCGTTTATGATGGAATACTTCTGAATGAATGAACTTCATTCGGGTCTCTATAATGACATGTTAGGTTATCTCAAAGATATGTGGCACAGAGGCATGCATCCTAATGCCTTATGAGTTGGCATGTAATCTTGAGTGCTTGCTATAAGTTGGGCATCATGAAGCTGGGAAAACATGCATTTGACCATGTTGTGAGTATGGATGAGGAGTAAGAATACAATTTTCAATGCCAATGGTGGATGCTCAAGTTGGATGTCCTGTATACATTTAGTAGGAGCCACAAATCGTTTCAAAGGGCAATTTAAAGAACATGCCATCACACTTCTTGACTCTCCATGGAGAGAAAAGGGAGTCTTGCAGGCTCCGACTCATTTCTGGTGGTTCTGAGGCAAAAAGTGAAGGGGTGTGGCAAGTCGTTTTTTCTTCAGATCTGACACCACTAAAGAACTTCGAAAAAGGGGGCCATTAATTCCCTGAGGCCAACGAATTCATAGTTGCCCTTGTCAATGAGGGATATTTGGAGGAGGTAGCACAAGAAAAAAGGGGATATATTGAGAAAGGGGGGGAAGCGGGTCAGTTGGTGTGCAGGTACACATAAAAGGGGGAGGTCCCTTTTTGGACGTTGTCACATTGGGCCTTCCTGAAGAAGCAGGAAGCGTCGAAGGAGGAACACATCATAACCATAAAGAGAGCCACCTTCAAGGTCATATCGAGAGAAGAGGATACAGTGGATGAGCAGAACGGACTTGTAAACGCATCTTCGTGTGGTTCAAGGAAAAGGAAAACCGCAGCAGCTTCACGAAGTGGAAGGTTATTCTCAAGATTTCAGGTTTTGCCCATTACTTTGTATAAACGTTCATCCGAATCTGAAGGAAGATCGACGTGCATTTGGTTATCGAGCATGCGATGTATGTTTAAGTCTCTACTCTGCCATAGAAGGTAACAGAACTGTTGCATTGCCTCACAGCACATCGTGAACTTTTTGTTGAGATTTCTAGTTATAAAAATTGTTCTCTGCATTCAATTCAAAGATAAGTATTTCGTGTGTTGTCTGCTGGACACAACAACTGTGAATGTGCACTTTTCATGCCGCATAACCCACTGCTCTAAGTTTTTCTTTCCAATTTTGATGATCACTCAACTGTATGATGCCTCGATCAATTCAAGGAGTACATTTTGTATGAGAAGTCTTAGTACACAACATTTCTACCCTACCGAGCTACATGGGGGAATATGATAAAGGATCAATAATCTTCCATGCTCCCACAGTGCGAGGCAAGGAAAATGAGTCTTCCAGTAAGACCTCTCACAATCTAGTAGAACTCAAGAAGACCAAGGTACGATGTCAATTGACTATGGAAGAATTACTACGAGCCAAACCGCAAATACGGAAATAGTTAGCGGGACAGTTGAAAAATAGAGAATGAGAAGAATAAAAAGGAAAATAAGGAAACTGAAGCCCCTTTTACTATACAAATCCCTGTGGATAAGGTCAGAGAATTTAGTGAAGGAGATGAGGGTAACACATGTTTACCCATCACATATAATGGATACATGACTAAAGCCATTCTCGACACAGGAGCAAGAGTAGGCATAGCCACCAAAGAGATTTGGGAGAAATGGGGAAAGACAGGCCTGTGACCAACATCTATGAAGCTTCAATTAGCAGATGGCCATGTAGAGAGACCCTTGGAATATTGGAGAAAATTAAGTTAACTACCTGCGGAATGAAGTTTGAGCACACACTAGTTGTATGCCAATTCGGAAAAGTGAATAACTATGAGATGATTCTAGGATGACCATTCATGAGACAAATCAGGGTAGTACAAGATGTCACGAGGAAGGAGATAAGGAAGAGAGCTCACAGACACACTCTCAGTCAAAGAGAAGCACACACTCATATTGAGGCAAGGAAGAATGATCTTCTTCTTCTTCTTCTTCTTCTTCTTCTATTACATAAAAAGGAATGTACAAGAATGGCCTAAAACAAGAATACAACAAGTGCAATATATAAAGACCACTACATAAGGAAAAAACTAATGTCTGCGAGTGAGTGAGCTAGCAAGAAACAAATGTTCCATCACTCTTGGTAGATAATTCTAATAAAGCTCAATGAAGTATCCCTTACATATATTGACATGACCACTATTTATGTTAGAAAAATGAAAAATTGATTACGTGTCATCCTGGATCATCACATGTTGAGCTTGATATCTCAACACTCCCCCTCAACCTCAATGTCATATCCTGTAATCCAAGCATCTCCCAAAACTTCTTCAACTTCTTAGCTCCAAGTGCTTTGCTGAAAATATCAGCAACCTGCTCATCTATTCTCACATAAACAAGATCAATGTCACTTGCTAATACCTTCTCTCTAATGAAGTGATAATGTACCTCGATGTGCTTTGTTCTGGCATGAAAAACAAGGTTCCATGCTAACTGTATGCTGCTAAGATTATCACAATAGATAGTGATAGGCTTTTGCACTTCCACACCTAAATCTACAAGTAGCATCTCCAACCATGATGCCTCACATGCTGCCATTGCATCACCTCTGTACTCAGCCTCTGTACTCGACAAAGCAATAGTGGGTTGCTTCTTGCTGCTCCATGTAATAGCTGCACCTCCAAGTGAGAATAGAAAGCCACTAGTAGATCTTCTATCTGGAGTACTACCAACACAATCTGCATCGGTGTATCTGTGAACCTGCAAATCTACACCAGCGTCATAAAACAATGCATAATCCAAAGTAGCACTCACATAACTTAGAGTGCATCTTAGAGCATCCAAATGTGGCTTCCTAGGAACCTACATAAACTGACTTTCAAGTCCAACAGTATAGCTTAGATTAGGCCTTGTAATTGTGAGATATATAAAACTTCCCACAATTTTCCTGTACATAGTAGCATTTTCCAATGCTTCACCTGATGTAGCATCCAACTTCAAATTCTGATGTAATGGCATAGAAATTGGCTTACAATCAGCCATACCATACTTTTGTAGCATATTCAAGGCATATTGTCTTTGTGACATCCATATACTTGTTTTTGTATGTATAAACTCAATGCCCAAGAAATAGCGCAGCACACCAAGATCTTTCATGTCAAATTCATGCATAAGAAGTTGCTTTACCTCTTTAATGCTTTCTTCATTATCACCACCTACAATCAAGTCATCAACATAAATAGCAACAATTGTGATGCCATCATCACCCTTCCTTGCATATAGTGAATGATCTACATCACACATAGAAAACCCAATGTTGGTTAGGTAATCAACAATCCTTGCATGCCATGCACGAGGAGCTTGCTTCAGCCCATACAAAGCCTTTTGCAACCTACAAACATATTCTGGATGCTTTGAATCTTCATATCCTTGTGGCTAGTCCATGTATACTTCTTCTTGTAACTCACCATGTAAGAATACATTCTTCACATCCATCTGATGCAAAGTCCATCCTTTTAACAAGTGTTCTAACAGTAGACATTTTTGTTATAGGATTGAATGTTTCCTCATAATCAATACCATATGTCTGTGCATATCCTATTGCTACCAATCGTGCTTTGTACCTGCTTATGCTACCATCAGCATTGTGCTTTACCTTGTAAACCCACTTGCAACCTATGGTTTCTTTCCTTGTGGCAATGGAACCAGCTTCCATGTATCATTTCCATAAAGTGCAACCATCTCCTCATCCATAGCTTTTTCCCAATCTGTATTACCGATTGCATCTTCAAAACAAGAAGTTTCAGCATCTTGTATTACCTTTGGCATGTAGGCACAATGGCGAGCCATGTAACTATCATATGTCAATTGTTGCACTGAATTACGCATCCTCCCAGATCTTCTTGGTCCACGATCACTTCTCCTTGTATCATCTGCATGTGCCCTTCTTACTCCTAGAGTCTTCACAGAGGGCAATCCAAGTTCCTCATCAAGAATATTTTCTGAACCACTTGAATCTCCATCAACATCTTCAAAACCTGCACATGTTTTACTACCAACAAAAAGCTTTTCTTAACCTTTCTTGGATATATTTGATGAATTTGCCAGACTGAAATTTCCACGCAATCTTCATCTCCATGGATTTGAGTTGGAACTATTGCTTGGTGATGCATCCGGTCCACTCAAAACTTGAGATTCTGCACTTGATTTTTCAACATTTTCTTTGTCATTTGGTTCAAGATTCAGTCCTTCTTTGGGATTTGCATAGAAGCTTGACATTTCATCAAATACCACATCTCTGCTCACCTTCACCTATCGTGTGAGTGGGTTATAACATTTGTACCCTTTTTTGCTCAAGGGAGTATCCAATGAAGACACATTTTTCTGCTTTTGGATCAAGCTTTGTCCCCAACTCATCTAGAACATGTACATATGCAATATAGCCAAAAACTTCTAAATGTGATAAGTTTGGCTTTTTACCTATAAACTTCTCTTCAGGTGTAACTTGATGTATATTAGAAGTCGGAGTTCTGTTCATGATATATACAATAGTATGCACAGCTTCTGCCCAATAACAATGAGGCATATTCTTCTCAACCATCAAGGCTCTTGCTATTTCTGCAATATGTCTATTTTTGCCTTCAGCAACGCCATTCTATTGTGGTGTGTACCTGCATGAAAACTGACACCAAATTCCATGATTTTTTAGAAAACTGTTGAACTCATTTGATAGGTATTTGCCTCCTCCATTAGATCTTAATGTTTGAATGTACTTCCCTGTCTGATTTTCCACCATAGCTTTAAAATTCTAGAAGTGATTGAACACCTCACTATTTTCTTTCATGAAATATACCCATACTTTGCGTGTATGGTCATCAATGAAAGTAACATAAAACCTACAACCACCCATAGATGTGGTCTTTGTTGGAGCCCAAACATCTGTATGTACTATTTCTAGTACATTCTCACTAACATGCTTTTCATGTGGAAATGATGCTCTTGATTGTTTACCAAATTGACATGCTGCACATACCTTTTGCATTTCTACAACTTTGAAATTTGGTAGTCCACGGAGAATCTCCTTTGACTGCATCAATTTTAGTCTTTCCAAGTTTGCATGTCCAATTTGTGCCACATCTCTATATTTGCAATAACTCCTGCACCTTTTGCAAACATGGCTGCATTCATTTCAGGAAGAGTTATGTTCATGATGTATACAGTCATATGCATAGCTTTTGCCCAATAACAACGAGGCATATTCTTCTCAACCATCAAAGCTCTTGCTTTCTGTAATATGTCTATTTTTGCATTCAGCAACATTCTATTGTGGTGTTTACCTACATGAAAATTGATGTCAAATTCCACGACTTTTTAGAAAATTGTTGAACTCATTTGACATGTGTTCACCTCCTCCATCAGATCCTAATGTCTGAATATACTTCCCTGTCTGCTTTTCCACCATAGCTTTAAAATTTTGGAAGTGAGTGAACACCTCACTCTTCTCTTTCATGAAATGTACCCACACTTTTCGTGTATGGTCATCAATGAAAGTAACATAAAACCTACAACCACCCATATATGTGGTCTTTGTAGGACATCTGTATGTACTATTTCTAGCACATTCTCACTAACATGCTTGTCATGTAGAAATGATGCTCTTGACTGTTTACCAAATTGACATGTTGCACATTCTGCAACTTTTAAATTTGGTAGTCCATTGACAATATCCTTGGACTGCATCAATTTCAGCCTTTGCAGATTTGCATGTCCAATTCATTTGTGCTAGATCTCTATATTAACAATAACTCTTGCATCTTTTCCTACCCATGTTTTTTCCTTTGGAAACCAATTGGCCATCTTGTTTGTACTCTTTTACATATAACCCATTAGCATTGAACCTGAATTTTAATCCCTCGTCAACCATTCGTCCAACAAAAACCAGATTCTTTGTTATATTTGGAACATGCAGCACATCAACAAGATGTTTTGCCTTCCCATCCTTCATAGACACTAGTATATTTCCTATATCTTCGATGGGGTGTGATGTGCCATCACCTCTTTCAACATATCCAATAACTAGCAATTTTTGTAAACTACTATATCATTCTGCATAATTGATCATGTGATTTGAAGCACCTGATTCAGCATACCAGACATTACCATTCGATTTTGAACCATCAGCAGACATCGTATTCATCATATGATGTTGACCCATGAACAGCTTCTTAGAATCATCTACACTTGTGGATGCATCGTTGTTTTGTTGCCTTCTGTTATTTTGATTCTTCAATCTACAATCACGTTCAAAGTGTCTAGGTTTATCACAATTCTAGCATCCTTTACTATCATTACCTCAATCATTTCTTTGGAAAAATTTTCAACCTCTTTGGCTCCCCCTACCTCAAAACTATCATCTTCCTCCTGCATGATTCTGTTGTTGACCTTGATCTTGGTTATTTTTTCCTCTTCTACTTCTGACGCCTCTACCTCTACCTCTTCCTTTGTCATAGTAGAATACCTACTCAGAACTAGGTTTTCCTTGGGAGTTTGAATCCTCACCAAGAATCTTTTCTTCAATGATTAGCATGGATACCAAATCATCAAAATTCGGAATATCTTCCATGGTCTATATAGAAGTTCTAAACTACTTACATGTAGCTCTTAAACCACGAAGGCACACTTCCACCTTATCATCATCATCTACATTCACGCCAATAGATGCAAGTGACTCACATATGCTTTTGATTTTCAGGGTGTAGTCACTTATCGACATGCCCTTTTTCTCCAATGTATGTAGTTCGTTCTTTAGTTGCAATTTTTGTTTCTTTGTATTGGTCTCATACAAAGTGACCAAATTGTTCTAATCCTCTTTCAAAGTCTTGGCATCCTGTATGTGTCCAATCATGCTATCATGTATGCTAATAGATAGCCAATACTTTACATTTTGTGCTCCTTGACTCCATTCCTCATATACTCTTTGGATTATTTTCAAATATATTGTCCCATCCCTTTCTATGTATTGTTCATTAACAAATTGGGTAACTGGAGTCATGTTGAAGGGTGAGTTTGACCTAAGTCTGGCTACATATCTTTGAACTCCATCTTTATAGATGTAAGTCCCAAATCTATTTGTGAATTCATACTTTAGATTTTCTCCTCTCTTCGTTTCTCTCTTTTTTTTCCAAAAAATCATGATTCCTTGCAAGATTTGCCAAAATTTTCTAAGTACTTCCCAAGATATGATCCAAAAAATTACAATTTTCTCCACTTGTAAAAGGAAAAAATTCATGATTCTCTCTTGACTTACAAAACAAAAATTCATGACTCTGTATCTTTTAATTTCTTTTGTAACTTCCTTTTTTTATTTGATTTGTCCAATTTCCATATTATTTTAATAACAAAATCATCTTTTCTCCCCTCAAGTCAACTCAAAATATTGCAATTTTCTCAAAGTTCACTAATACCATGTATTTTTCAATGCAACCAATTCCAAAAGAAGCATTTTTTCACCCCCTTTTTTTTCTATGCAAACAATCAATGCACCACTTCATGCATGAGTTATGAATGCAAACAAAAAATCACAATTTTTTGTAACACTTAAAACCATGCACATACTAACTTGTCAATGTTAAATCATTGAAAAATGATGTATTGAGCTTAACTCTTGCTCTTGGGAATGCTTAGATTGCAATGTAGGGGTTGGTTTGCTTGTTCTTCATTATTGCTCTACACTCATGATTCTCTACTACTCTCACTCAATCACTCTCACACACTGTCACTCTAGCACAATGGTGAGTACCAACGAGAGAAGATTCACCTCATAATTGTCAATCCGTGGAGACGTGAGGACTAGTATGAAGACTATGAGCAAGTGAAGGCACAAGTGTGTGAGTGAGAAGCACACAAGCATGCACACACATACAATCACGCGCGCACACAAGGCAAGAACAAGGAGAGGAACAATGGAGTTCTTTGCATTAGTCAAAAAGTCTCTTACATAAGCTCAATCACAAACAATCTAACCCCAAAAATGAGCTCTCTAGCTCTTTTTATAGTTTTCTCACTAGCCTTGGCCTTGTCCAGACCTAGTGTCTGGCCTAGTTAAAAATTAGGTTCTAGAGCCTATTTGCGGGCTCAAACGGAATCTAAAAATTATGAAAATTGGTATGTAGCTAATTCTAATACTCCTCAAGCTCGAGGACTCCTCGGCTTGAACAAAATGGAGTCTATTCTACCAAAAACGGAATTTACAATGTTTGTGTAGTGATTAAAATCACTTGAGTTGTGAATGATCCATGGAAAAAATGATTAGGCCTTGTTGCCGTATTGTGCATGACGGCTCTATTGTACCTATATGCTCTTCATATGACCTGTGTGCCAACATTCTCCCCCCTTCCTAGCGTCTATCGCCCCTGACAGACCTCTGTTCTATCGGGTGGTCGATATAGTATTGGATGACATTGGTGGCAAGTTCGTGTTCTCCTATCCTTAAGCCTCTTGCTAGATCCGCTTCCAATGCATCCCAATTTATTGCACCGGGGACCTCTGGTTGCGGTGTGGTGTAGTACTCGGAGTACATGGCTTGTTCACAAGCAAAGAGATGGAGCAGGTGTGTTGGCTTCGGTGCGAAGACCTCCGAGTGATACTCCTAGAAACCTGATCTGAACATTTCTTCGAATGTCTGTTTGTAACATGCAGGGAGGTATTTGATGCGTGCATGCAAGGCGTAAGCCACACGAATAATGGGGGTGGTGCTCATGTCATACACCAAATCATAATTTCCATTGGTAAACCCCGGTAGACGTACCTGTGGTGCGGCTGCATTTCTAAAGGTTTTCAGGACTACCTGCATCATATCTAAAATCTTAAGCATCATTTGAGCTGCCACATCTGGCATGGGCTTCAATCGTGGCATCCAATGTCGCATTGTTCCCATCATGTACGCTACTGACGGTGGTCCCTGTGGTGGAGCAATGTATGGATAACTGAGCCATTCCTTGCATTGTGTGTTATTCTGGACCTTTATGTTGAATGCTTTCCATGAGCAGCGTCGTGGAACAGGGCCATAGCATGGATTATAGAGGAGATGTAATGGCGCATTGTTCCAGGTGCGGAGCATTTCAGGATAGGTTTCAAGAAGTTTCTACCGCCATGTTAGTTGACGGATCTTGCCTTTTTGCACCTCTGGAGGAAGGTCTTCGGGTTGAAATTGGGTTGCGAAGGAAGGTATCTTCCCTGTGACTCTCTGTATTTCTGCGTTATAATCTGCTAAAATGATATAGTAAGGCCTGTATTGGAGTTCGGATGAGAGGATAAGGCATCTCGATGACAGGTTTTTGAAGTAATTGGATTGTAATACAGTCTCCTCTATGACTCTCATAGCCTGATTTTGCACGACGGTTCGTTCTTCATGTGAACTCCCGATTTCCTCCACTTGTCGTAGCCATGAGGGTCGTGGTGCTTCAAATGTGTCCTGACCTTCTTCCGTTTGTTGACCTCCTGGGAAGGGTTGTGGGTCGTATTCTTCTTCAAATGTTTGTTCCACAGGAATTTGTACTATTTCTTCATCGGTGGGAGCCTTTGGAGGGGAAGGTGGTCTCTCATATTGTAGTAGACGTGCTTGCAAGTCGGTGGCCTGTTTCTGGAGATCTTTTAAGGCCTCTAAGTCTGTGAGAAGTGAAGCCGCGGAGGAGGTAGTTTGAGAGGCAGCTGTTGTTTCTTTTTAGTGTTTCTGCTTCAGTTGACCCAGTTCCTCTGACAACTGGTCATGTGCTTCAAGCAGCAAGGCATAGTCTTCCAATATGATCTTGATATTGTCGGGGGTCACTGCTTGGAACTTTGATGGGCTGATGGGTGCCCCTGGTGTGCTTTCGATGGATGCTTCTAAGTTCTCTTGGTTCTGTTGTTGTAGGCGTCGATTCTCCTCGTGAGCAGCTACAAGGTGTCTTCTAAGAAGTGCCATATTTCGTTGAAGTCTTGAATTGCATTCTAGTTGTGTTTTTAGATGTCCTTCTTGATGGAGAATGTTAATCTCCAAAAGAACAACTTATTCTTGTGATTAGAGTACCTCTATACCAAGAATAAGTCAAAACCTTTCACACATTTAGAGGATTAACTTCTAATTATCAAAAGATGAACAAATCTGTGAAGAAGGTAATACACAGAAAAGTCTGCTGCACTATTTCCTTATATTGACTTATCAAACGTGTAAAGTTTTTGATGAAACTTTGTACGAATCATTTCCTAGAGATTGCGCAACTATTCCAAGTTGAATTACTCCAAAAGATTAAGTGTAGCTTGAGAAATCAACTTCTCAAGTTACCTATGTCAGAAACTGTACTTCTGAGAAGTCGATTCAGACACCCCTAACTTCTTAACTTTGATTCTCACAATATCTAACCCGTTTTGCCAAATGCTTTTAGCCACGAGTAGATCACCTTCCAACTTAAAGATTAAGTGCTTGCTTGCACAAAACTTTAAACTATGGAGTGAGCACTGACCAAAAAATTAAACACGAAATTTGCGCCTGTTTCAGAGAACTGTAGACATTCAACACATATGAATGTTCCTATTCACAATTCTCCTAGCCTGTTTACAATTGGACTCTGAAATTCAGGTCACAGGCTCATTAACTAACAACTTAGATATCCTCAAAAGGATTTTGCTAATGATCAAACACAGAAGGAGCAGACACAAAAAGATCGGGCGCAATATTTCTTCATTAACTCAGAAAATTACAACTGAGTGATGAGAGCAAACACAAATTCACTTTCCACTATCTCATAGCTTCTATCTCCCTAATTCTTGACTTGTAACTATTGTCACATATGCTCTCATACATGCCCCGACTTTTCTCAAGGTATTTATAGATAATTTGTACATAATTCTTACTGAACAAAAGATCTAAGTCATCTATGACTATGCTAGTGTACAAGACAACATTCTGACTTCTTCTTAATTTTGCAAATGTCTTCCTTTGCTTCATTCTGACCATAAGCATTCTCCAAGATCTGTATAATCACCAATTTGTGATTGGTTTGCTCCAACAGCTCCCCCTCAATCACTAATTGTGATTATTCCATTCTTCTTCACTCCTGCCATCTCCTTGAATCTCTGTAGCTTAGGTCCATCCAAGCTTTTTGTCATCATATCTGCCACTTGTTCTTTTGTTGGAGTATACATCACTTCAATCTCTTTATCAAGTACCTTTTCCCTCAAGAAATGATACTGTATCTCTATATGCTTAGTCCTGGCATGAAAAACAGGGTTAGCTGCCAAATACAAAGAACTCATATTGTCTCCAAAAATTATTGGAGTACTATGATCAGTCTCAAAACTTTTCATCAAGGTCTTTAACCATATAACTTCTTTTGCAGCTTCTACCATTCCCTTATACTCAGCCTCTGTGGATGATAAAGCAACTGTGTGTTGCTTCTTTGAACACCAAGACACTAGCTTGTCTCCAACATAACATAGATATCCATGAGTAGACCTTCTATCATCTGAGTCACCTGCCCAATCTGCATCACTAAACACTTTGATTCTTGTGTCAGAAGTGAAACCATAGTACAAACCTTCACTTAGGGTTCCTTTGATATATCTGAGTACCCTTTGAGCTGCAATCCAATGAGTCTTCTTTGGACAATGCATAAATTGTGACAACACACCTACTGCATATGATAGGTCTGGCCTTGTCAAGGTAGCATAGATTAGACTACCTACCAAACTCTGATATTTCTTCATGTCATTGAACTCTTCACCTCCATACCTGCTTAATTTATGATTTACCTCCAATGGAGTGGTTGAGGTCTTGCAATCTTCCATGTTAAACTTGATCAAAAGATTCTTCAAGTATCTCTCTTGTGAAACATATACTCCATGTTGAGTATACACAATCTGCATTCCTAGAAAATAAGATAAGTTTCCCAAGTCACTTATCTTAAACTCCTTCTCTATTTGCTTCTTGAGTTCATTGATTCCTTGAGCATCTGTTCCTGTAACAATAATATCATCAACATAAATGCACATGTAAATATATCCATTTTCACTTGCCTTCACTAGCAAGCTACTATCTGCCTTTGATGCTTGAAATCCACATTCATTCAAGAACTTGACCAATCTGTAATTCCAAGCTCTTGGGGCTTGCTTCAACCCATATAAAGCTCTCTTGAGCTTACACACATAATCTGATCCAATTGACTCCATGAAGCCTTCTGGTTGCTCCATATATACTTCATCTGCAATGTAACCATTAAGAAATGCATTCTTCACATCCAATTGTGATAATTTCCATCCTTTGCAAGCAGCAATAGCAATCAATGTCCTAATTGTAGACATCTTAGCAACAGGACTAAAGGTTTCATCATAATCTACCCCATAAGTTTGGGCATAACCTTTAACCACAAGTCTAGCCTTATATCTAGACACCTTACCATCTGCAAACCTCTTTGTTTTGTATACCCACTTGCATCCAATGACTTTCTGATTCTTTGGTCTTGGTACTAATTCCCAAGTTTCATTTTCAAGTAGAGCATCATACTCTTCTTGCATTGCCTTCTCCCAATTCTGTTTACCTTTGGCTTCTTCATAAATGGTTGGATCTTCTTCTGTTTTCACAATGTAAGCATAATCTCTTGTTGTTAGGAAAGATGTATCATAGCTATACCTTATAGGCTCTTTCCTTTCCCTTGTAGATCTTCTGATTTCTGCACTTTTTGATGTTTCAGCCTCATTTGATTCTGGATCAAATCTTGGCCCTTCTTCTACATGATCCTGCACTCTACATCTAGAGTCAACTTCATCAACAATTTCTTCACATACCTTTACCTTTGCCTTTCCTTTCCTTTGAATTTCTTCAACACCTGCATACTCATTTGGTGATCCTGTATACCACATATTTTGCTCATCAAATGTTACATCTTTAGTAACAAGGAATTGCTTTGTGGATGGACTCCACAACCTGTAACCCATTTGTCTATCATCATATCCAATAAACACATACTTCTCTGCTTTTGGTTCTAGCTTATGTCTTAATTGTGAAGGAACATAAGCATATGCAATACATCCAAATACTTTACAATGATCAAGACTAGGCTTCTTACCCCACCATGCTTCATAAGGGGTTCCTCCATTCAAGGCTTTGCAAGGCAACCTATTCACAAGATATGTTGCAGTGTTAATGGCCTCTGCCCACAAGTAATTTGGACAATTCTTTTCCTTCATCATGGCTCTTGCAAACTCTACAAGAGTCCTATTCCTCCTTTCTGCTACTCCATTCTGTTGAGGGGAGTACCTGCAAGTCACTTCTCTTTTGATACCTGCATTCCACAAATAATCATCAAACTCTTTTGAGAAATACTCTCCCCCTCCATCTGATCTTAACCTCTTTAGCTTTTGTCCTATGATCCTTTCTGCATAAGCATGAAAATGTTTGAATGTCTTGAAGACTTCTGATTTGTCCTTGATTACATACAAAGTAATCCACCTGGTTGCATCATCAACAAACAACACATAATATCTGGATCCATTTATGCTATAGTCCCTTGAGGGACCCCATACATCTGTATGAACCAATTCAAGCATGTTTGAATACTTGTACCCTGATTTGTTATAAGAACTTTTATGTGCTTTACCTAATTGACAAGCTTCACACTTGTACACCATATGTTGCCCTTCAATGTTTGGCAATCCAAGCACCACCTGATTCTTTGACATCTCCTTTATAGCTCTCTCATTGAAATGACCTAGCCTCTTATGCCATAGGTCTAATTCAGATACCTTTTGACCTCCATAGGTAAACAATGCATGTCCTACATTACCTTGGACTTTGAGAGTAAACAATCTTCCCTCCTTTTTTCCTGCAATTATGGTTCTATATCCCTGATTTGGATCTTGTACATAGACACCATCATTTGTAAATCTTACCTCATATCCTTTCTCCACAATTTGCCCTACACTTATCAAATTTTTAGGAATAGTAGGGACATAAAGTACCTTGCTCAGAAGTGTACTTCCATTCTTTGTCTTCACTGATCCAATGCTCTCCACTTTATGTTTAGTATTGTCACCTGTTTGAACTGTATGTCCATTCACCCTTGCTTCCATATCAGTCATCAAGGATAGGTTCCCACTCAGATGGTTACTACACCCTGAGTCAATATAAAACACTCTTTGATCTTCTCCCATTGATTCATGAGTTGCATTTAGGATAAGAGTCATGTCATCCTTCTGATCTGATGCATAATTGTAATAATTATTGTTATAGGACTGAGATTGGAAATTTCTTCCACCTCCTCTACCATATGATGTCCTACCACCTCTTCCTCTGAAATTGCCTCTTTGGTTTCTGCCTCCTCTACCTCTTTGACTATAATTCTGATTGTTGTATCCTCCACTTTGATTGTTATACCAACAATCATTTGCCAAATGATTTGTTCTGCCACAAATCCAACAAGCTTTAGCATTATCTTTGTTCTTACCTCCTCTTCCTTTACCTCTGAAATTTGTCTTCCCTTTTGTGAAGTTGGCTTGATTTGAGTTCCCTTCATCATCATTTGATTGCTTTCCCTTGCCATTCTTTTTCTTGTCTTTGGAGTACATAGCTTGACTTGTACTTCTATCATTGTCTCCTTTAAGATCCTGCTCAAAGGTTAGCATGTGTCCTAGCAATTGATTAAGGTCAGGAGTAAAGTGATCAAGTGACAATTCTATTGACAATATAAAAGGCTTCCACTTCTCATCACCTCTTAAACCTGTAAGTATTTGTCTTACCAACTTTTCTTCTTCAATATCTTCATCCACTGCTCCCAAGCTATCTGCAATATCTTTCATCCTTGCCACATAATCTGAAATTGATTGTGAGCTCTTCTTCTTGAAAGTTGTGAACTCAGCCCATAGTGAGGACTTCCTTGACTTAGTTGTATTTTGGAAATGCTCTTCCAAGACATTCCAAACATCTGTGGCACTTTCCAAACCTCTGATGTGAGGTAGAAGGTAATCATTTACAGCCATGTAGATGATACTCCTTGCTTGAGCATCCTTTCTCATCCATGTCTTCAACATTGCAAGTTCTTCCCTAGTAGGAATACTTGGATCTGCAAATTCTGGTTTTTCTTCATCTCCTGTAATAAATGATATAAGATCTTTGCTCATGAGGTGTGCTTCCATCCTCATGGACCATGCTGGATAGTTCTCCCTATCTAGCTTATCAATCTGCAAGCTTTCTCCCATCTTGTATCCACCTGTGTATTGAAATCTTCAAGCTTTACAAACAATGTATGTACCTTTACTTCGAATTGAACTCCTTTTGCCTTTCTTGATGTCAATTTGTCTTCTCCTCGAGCTTTGACTTCAAGCTTTCACTTCTTGATCCTTCAAATGTTGAATTTCTTGAATCTGCAGCAGTCGGGATCCTCCTTTTCTTCAAATTGATGTCTCCTGCTCTGATACCACTGATGGAGAATGTTAATCTCCAAAAGAACAACTTATTCTTGTGATTAGAGTACCTCTATACCAAGAATAAGTCAAAACCTTTCACACATTTAGAGGATTAACTTCTAATTATCAAAAGATGAACAAATCTGTGAAGAAGGTAATACACAGAAAAGTCTGCTGCACTATTTCCTTATATTGACTTATCAAACGTGTAAAGTTTTTGATGAAACTTTGTACGAATCATCTCCTAGAGATTGCGCAACTATTCCAAGTTGAATTACTCCAAAAGATTAAGTGTAGCTTGAGAAATCAACTTCTCAAGTTACCTATGTCAGAAACTGTACTTCTGAGAAGTCGATTCAGACACCCCTAACTTCTTAACTTTGATTCTCACAATATCTAACCCGTTTTGCCAAATGCTTTTAGCCACGAGTAGATCACCTTCCAACTTAAAGATTAAGTGCTTGCTTGCACAAAACTTTAAACTATGGAGTGAGCACTGACCAAAAAATTAAACACGAAATTTGCGCCTGTTTCAGAGAACTGTAGACATTCAACACATATGAATGTTCCTATTCACAATTCTCCTAGCCTGTTTACAATTGGACTCTGAAATTCAGGTCACAGGCTCATTAACTAACAACTTAGATATCCTCAAAAGGATTTTGCTAATGATCAAACACAGAAGGAGCAGACACAAAAAGATCGGGCGCAATATTTCTTCATTAACTCAGAAAATTACAACTGAGTGATGAGAGCAAACACAAATTCACTTTCCACTATCTCATAGCTTCTATCTCCCTAATTCTTGACTTGTAACTATTGTCACATATGCTCTCATACATGCCCCGACTTTTCTCAAGGTATTTATAGATAATTTGTACATAATTCTTACTGAACAAAAGATCTAAGTCATCTATGACTATGCTAGTGTACAAGACAACATTCTGACTTCTTCTTAATTTTGCAAATGTCTTCCTTTGCTTCATTCTGACCATAAGCATTCTCCAAGATCTGTATAATCACCAATTTGTGATTGGTTTGCTCCAACACTTCTACCACTTGTATTGCTTCTTGGTCTGTATTCTGTAACTGTACTTCCAATACACTATGAGCCTCTTGTAGAGTATGGAATTGTGTATGGAGGCGAGCATTTTCCTCTTCTAGTGCAGCAAGGCGGTGTTGTAGTAGCTCCGAGTGCTCTTGCAGGCGTTCATTCTGTTGCTGGAGCTCATTGTACTCTGTCCTTAACTGTGATATACATGTGAGCATGGTGTCCAATGCATTTCCTATGGATGAGTGCTGCCATGTCTTTAAGCTTCAGTAGTTTCCTATCCTTCATGTTAGTAGGAACGAGAGCATCCTTCTCAGAAGGTACATGTGTGCCGTGCATATTCAAAGCTGAGCTCACCAACTCCAAGGTAAGTTCAAACCTCTTTAACTCATTGTTGCCTAGCAAGGAAGGAAGAGCAAACGATCCTGGTTTGTCCTTTTCTGCATTAGCCTGTAATGTTGAGACCAGATAGTAGCATCGGAGGAGGTCTGGTTTGGGTAATGGTGCCTCGAAGTACTCAGCTAGCCCTGCACGTTGCCATATGGTCTGAAGATCCTGTGTGTTCTGTAGAGTCTCAAACTACTTGGAGAAGAATTGGAATCTGACCCAAGATCTGTCATACTCGCACTTAGACTCCCATATATACTTGGCCTCTCCTAATGGACCTGGCATGCCATTGAACTAATGAGAATTGACATGGACTCTCTCTGTGATCCCTGTGGGTGGATCCGGTACCGGGATCTGGTGAAGGTGTTGCAGCTCCACAGGTCGTTCAGTTGGTGGCACATCAACAGGTAGACTATCCACATCAATTCCTGCAGTACTTATTCCTGCCTGGGAGCTCGGACCTGTTGCTTCTGCCATGAGAGTGCTTGTAGTTGTTGATGCTTATCTACTAGAAGAAGAGAGAGGCACAGTAGCATTGCATTGGAAACAGGATGTTATGGTGTTCCCTCCACAATACCAACATGACATTCCGAGTGGTTAGAGGTTAGTGGGTGAAGTGTTCGTGATGTGCGTACATGTGGGTTAGTAGGTTAGGGTTCACTCTAGATGCATACTTTGGTTGTGCAATGTTCTCAGAATGCACCTACATCAGAGGGGAAGGATTTACAGAGGTGGGTCAGGGAGTTTGACATGGGGTTTAGGTCTCCAAACTTTGATGCTGGAATCGTTGCTTTTATTGGCGATGATGTGTGAGGGTTTGCGGACTGGAGTATGTTGGGTTTGGGACTTTTTGGGTACCCATTTCCAAACATTTCGAGGCGTGACCGAGAATGCGGTGGTGTGGAGTGTAGATGTTTGCCTTTGGGTGGGAGCCAATAGGACCCGTGAGTGTTGGTTTGATCTTGTGATTGGAGGTGAAGTTATTTGAGCTAGTAAGCAGGTCTTGGGCACCCATATTTGTCTAGCTTTTGGGATCACCTTCATTGACTGCTTTGGAACCCAAATAGAAATGGTTTGTCTAGATTGATGTCTAGGGTACTCCTTCGCTGTAGTCCTCGACATTGTAGCTTGCTTGATGCCTCTTTGGAATCCTGTCTCCATAGCCCAGGGTTGTTCACCTTTGCATATCCAGATCTGCTTCATGCCATGGGGTATTCTGTATTGTATTGGTTGGTGTTCATTCTTCTTGGTCCTCGGGCTCCTCTGTATCTTGTATTTTCCGGCTTGCTTTCCTCAAATTCTCTTTGGAAAAGAAGGGAACTCCTTGTTGACTTCTGCACCTTCGTCATGAGTGGAAATCCTTTGCACCATAGAACTTTGGTCAAGAGTAGCATGGTTCATTTCAGGTGGACTCCTGGAAGGACCAGGATTCGGTGCCTCTTCTAGCGGCCCATGTGCTTGATTTTCTAATTCAATCGTGATGTGGTTTTGGCCTACCCATGCCTGAAGAAGTCCACTTCTTAGGTTGAGGCTGACTGCATGATCATAGATCCAGTCTTGGCCCAGGACAAGAGGTTGGGTAAGATCCTCGTCTTCACACACTAGCACTTTGACTGCCATTAGCACCTCTTGAATGTAGAGGGGAAGTTCTACCTCGCCAATGCAAGGGGTTTCCACACCCCCCAATCCTATGAGATATGCCTCTATAGGATTGATTTGTAATTGAAGCTCTTGGCAGTAAGAAAGTCGAACTACAATAGTGGCTGCCCCTGAGTCAATTAAAGCTCTCACTGTTGTTACACTCTCTCCTTGTCCTACTTCTAGGGTTACAAAAGGCCGTCGGTCGATTATTCTATGGGAACGTCCACCTGAAGCCTCGCACATGGCCATGGGATAGCCTAGAGATTCTTGAGTGTCAGGCATAGACGGGTCTTTGCCTTGTCTCCTCAATTTCATTCGTCGGATGCGTTCTAAAGCTTCTGCCTGTGCTTCTTCTCGAATCCGTTTCTCTTCTTCTTTACGTTTCTTGGCAGTGTCGAGTCGATTTAGCATCTCTTCATTCAGGGGTTCTTGATATAACTTGACTCTGCATCCACTTATGTAACTTGGTAGAATATCACCCTCTAGAGTGGCTAGTTGCACTGCTCCACTTGTGGAGATTCTATTGATAATCATTGGCCTGTAACCTCTCTTCTCTAACTTCCGTGCATGTTGCTTCAAGGTGTAGACTAGGACTAGGTCTCCTGCTTTCAAGCCCTTATCCTTGACGTGTGCATCGAAATATGCCTTTTGCCTCTTCTTGGCTGCATAAATTCCTGCTGCAGCCCTCAATCGTGTTTCACCTAATCGTTCAAGATCGAAGATTCTAGAGGACAACTCATGGCATGTCCAATCATGCTCTTGTGCTACTTTCAAGATTGGTATCAAAAATTCCAATGGTAGCACTGCATTCTGGCCGAAAACCATTTGAAAGGGAGTGGCTTGGAGTACCGTTTTATAGGCAACTCCGTATGCCCAAACAGCATGGTGTAGCTGTTTGTCCCAATCCGAGTGTTTGTTATTCACTAATTTGGTTAGCACATTGCATAGAATCTTATTTGTGCTTTCGGCTTGTCCATTAGCTTGTGGGTGATAGGGGGCAGACTTCTTGTGTATCACCAAGAACTCTTGAAGAAGATTTTCAATGACTTCATTCAAGAAGTGAGTCCCTCTATCACTTACTAGCTCTATGGGTAGCCCGTATCGAGTGAACACATTCTCAAATAAGAATTTAGCGGTAGTTTGGGCATCATTCTTCGATGTGGCTTTCACTTCTAGCCACTTGGTTAGATAATCCGTGGCCACAATGATATACTCAGCATGTGAACCCTTAGCTGGGGGATTAATAGGACCAACAAAGTCTATTCCCCACTTAGAAAATGCACGTCCACCCATCATAGGTTTCAGTGGCATCTCATCCTTACGTATAGGATACTGAGTTCTCTGACAAACATCACATCGTTTCACATAGGTATGTGCATCCATGTGAAGGGTCGGCCACTAGAAGCCCGCAAATAGTATTGCCTTGATCACCCGATCTAGTCCAAAGTGTCCTCCTGCCACACCTTGGTGAGCAGTTTCCAAGCTCTTGAGATATTCACTCTCATGGACACATAGTATTAGGTAACCATCTTTACCACGCTTGTATAGATTATCACCAATGATTGAGTAATCTAGGGCTTCTTGTCCTAGACTTCTTTGTCTCGTCAGGGTCATATCTGGAGGGAATGTTTTCATCCTCAAGAAGGCTACTAATGGTTCACTCCAATCTGGCACTATGGACACTTGGTAAAGAGTGGCATGTTCCACAGGTGGTTTCGTGCAACAGATTGGGCATTCTTTACACATCTTATGTACATCAGCTTCCATAGTAGGCCAATGCACTCCTAGTCTCCTTAGTGTCTGTAGGGTTCGTTGTTTTGAGTAGTGTTGCTCTAATGCACCTACGTGTGCCAACTACAACCATTTAGCGTACTCATCCTCTTCCACACAACAAGCTAGGATGCCTAGATTGGTATGCTTGTACATACTCCCTGCCATGATGTGGTACTTTTGAGCCTTTACTACCTCCCTATCTTGAGTGTTTATGACTGGGTGATTAGGCCCGTATGTCAATACTGGCACTAATGGCTTAGCCCACTGAGGTACAACTTCCAAATTAAACAAGTAAGCGTCAGGAAGGTCATCTGATACTCCTTGTGGGGCTTCTCCCGATGTGAGCCTAGAGAGATGATCTGCTCTCAAATGAGTCTTGCCTTTTCTTACCACTACCTCAAAGTCATATTCCATTAGTAAGAGGAACCATCTCACCAATCTACCTGTGTTGCATGGCTTGTTCACCAAGTAAAGTAGAGCTTGATGATCAGTAAAAAATTTAAACTTATTTGCAAGCAAGTAATGTCTAAACTTTTTAACTGCATATACCATGCCTAGTCCTTCTCTCTCAGTCGTGGTATAATTCCGTTCAGCTGCATTCAGTTGTCTACTAGCATAGGCAATTGGAAGGTCCATATTACCTTCACCGATAGGCTGCGTGAGTACACACCCAATGGCATAATTGGATGCATCCACATGCACATGGAAGGGCTTATTCCAATATGGTGTAGTCAAGATTGGTGCTAAGCATAATCGCCGTTTGAGCTCATTGAAAGAGTTCTCACATTCCTCAGTCCACTCAAAGTTTGTCAGAAGTCCGTACAGAGGCTTTGCAATGATGGCATACATGTGAATGAAACGTCGGTAATAACCACAATGCCCCATGAAAGCTTGCACTTCCTTGACATTCTTTGGCCTAGCTAGTTCTACAATAGCCCTCACCTTCTCTTCGTCAGTGGAGATGCCGTTCTTTGACACTATGTGTCCTAAAATCTTGCCTTGCCTGACCATGAAAATGCACTTTTCTGGGTTCAGGCAGACTTGATATTCTCTACATTTGTCAAAGATTTGCCTGAGTTCAGGTATATGTGTTTGTCTAATGTTGGAATGAGCACAGAGATCATCAACATAGACTTCCAATTTTTTTCTCACGAACTCTTTAAACACATGGCACATCAATCTCTGGAAGGTTGCGGGAGCATTGGTAAGTCCGAATGTCATTACCCTAAAAGCGAATATGCCCCACTCTGTGGCAAAAGCCGTCTTATGCTGATCTTCTGGTGCAATGGCTACTTGATTGTAGCCAAAGAACCCATCTAGGAAGCTGTACACTTCCTTGCCGGCTACCCTTTCTAATAAACGCTCGGTGATAGGAAGCAGATAACTATCCCTGATAGTGGCTGCGTTAACCTTCTTCAAGTTAATGCATACATGTAATTTACCATTCTTTTTGGGCACCACTACAATGGGGGACACCCATTCAGTGTGCTCAATTTCATAGATAAATCCAGCTTCAACCAAGCGGTCTATCCCTTCTTTGATCTTGGCAGCATAGTTGTCATTGTATGTGTATGGCTTTTGTTTAGAAGGTCTGGCCTCTGTGGTCATGGGAATCGTATGGGCGCATATGTCAGCCCATATAATTGAGATGATACAAATGACCAGCCATCAGCATAAAATTTCTACTTTGTAATACCATATGTGTGTTGTTTCCAAATGTTTTGCAGGGTCCCATAGTTAGCAAAGGTACTAGAGTCATAGCCCATTTAGGAACACTTTCTACTTTGAACAGATATGTATCTGGCAAGTCATCATCTAAAGGTGAACTTGACTCTTTAGCCTCGATTCTAGACAAATGGTCTGCTCTCGAATGGGTCTTTCCTTGTCTAACCACTACCTCAAACTCAAACTCCATCAGTAGAAGAAACCATCTAACTATTCTACCACTGTGACAAGGTTTGTTTACTAGGTAGAGTAAAGCTTGGTGATCCATAAAAAATTTAAACTTGTTGGCCAAAAGGTAATGTCTATATTTTTTCACAAAAAATATCATTCCCAAACCTTCCCTCTCAGTGGTTGTGTAATTTTTCTCTGCTGAATTCAGTTGCCTACTAGCATAAGCAACTGGGAAGTCTAATTTGCTTCCTTCTATTGGTTGTGCTAACACACATCCCAAAGCATAATTTGAAGCATCCACATGGACATGGAAAATTTTATCCCACTGTGGTGTTTTTAGAATTGGTGCTGTTACCAAACAAGTTTTTAGAGTCTCAAAAGCTTGGTCACACTCTTTGGTCCACTCAAATTTTGTAATTAAAGCATACAAAGGTTTTGCTATGTCAGCAAACTTGTGTACAAATTTTCTATAATACCCGCAATGTCCCATGAAAGTTTGAAGTTCCTTTACATTTGTTGGTCTTGGAAGTTCCACTATGGCCTTAATTTTCCTTTCATAAGTTGAAATTCCATTTTTGGAGACTATGTGTCCTAACATTCTCCCTTGTCTTACAAAGAACACACACTTCTCTGGATTCAAACATACTCTGTATGTTCTACATTCCTTGAGTATATTTTCTAGATCTTCCAAATGATCCTGTCTTTTTAATGAAAAAGTACAAAGATCATCCACATAAATTTCCATTATATTCCTCAGGAACTCTTTGAAACTATGAAACACCAATCTTTGAAAAGTTGCTGGGGCATTAGCTAACCCAAAGGGCATAACCCTAAAAGCATAAATTCCCCATTCTGTAGAAAAGGCAGTTTTATGTTGGTCTTCCAAAGCTATGGGTACCTGATTGTATCCCGAAAAACCATCCAAAAAACTATAGACCTCCTTCCCTACAACTCTTTCTAAAAGATGGTATGTTATAGGCAATGGGTAGCTATCTCTTATAGTTGCAGCATTCACTTTTTTCAAGTTAATGCATACCCTGAGTTTCCCATTCTTTTTTGGTTCTACAACTATAGGAGATATCCATTCTATATACTCAATCTCATAGATGAAATTGGCAGCCAACAACTTGTCGATTTCTTCCTTTATTTTGGCAGAGTATTTGTCATTGAATGTGTAATGTCTTTGTTTGCTAGGCTTTGCATAAGGTGTAATAGGAATCTTATGCTCACAGATTTTAGGGTCAATTCCTTTCAAATCCTTGTAGCTGTAAGCAAACACATCCCTATAGTTTCTGGCCAAATTTCTTAATGCTTCCTCCTCTTGATTTGTCATGTCATCAGCTATTACAATATGTCTTTCTTCCCCCTCTTCCTGGGTGATCATTACCTTCTTAGTTTGTTCCTCATTGTCATATGCCTCCCCTCTTTTCTTTTCTCTCTTTGGTTTCATTTTTAGAAGTAGTCTGTCTTCTACTTCATAAGTCTTGAAATTTGCAGGTACATCAAACTGTTGATCCTTGTTTGCCATTTTCTCATTTTTTTCATCCTCTTGATCTTTTTCTATTTCCTTGTGTTTGTTTTTTTCTATATTTGCCTGAGATTTTATCTTTTATTGCATCTGTAGCTTTTACCTCTTCCAAATATTGTGTTTTGCCATTTTTCAATATCATTTCTTCTTCCTGGTCCTCTTCTGTTTTTGATACCTTTATCATTTGTATTCCTATGTGAAAGACATCATATCCTTCTTCATTTTGGAATTTCACTCCCACATACTCATCATTGGCTAGATCCATGGTAGCCAAAATTTGGTTCCAACCATAAGGCTCAAATTCTTCATCTTTGAATTTTTGTGGTATATAGCTCTCATCCTGTAATTTTCTCCCTTCTACACAATCTTCTTTTCTTAATCTTCTTTTTCTATTTGTAAGGTTTCTTATCACATTGCACTTCCATATTGATGATTCTGTTTCATTCTGATCTTCAATCTCTGATTCTTCACTTAATTCTTGATTTTGATGTATTTTGAACCATTCTTGAGGGGACATGTCACAATATTGACCATTTCTTAGATTCACTCTGGTTATCCTTCCTTTGCTCTGAAGATATAGGCAATCATTACCCCAATCTTGCACAATTTGCATTTGTCTCATAAATGGTCTTCCTAGGATAATTTCATATGAAGTGGATTGTGGAAATTACAACTATGGTAAAAGTAAGCTCTATTTCTATGTGTCCATCTACAAGTTGTAATCTCATTTTAGTGGGTATTAATTCATTTTTTCCCCATCTTTCCCAAGTTTGTTTAGTCATGATGGCCACACCTGATACACTATCCAATATAGCTTTGGCATGATTTTTACCAAATTGTATTCTAAGAGTTGAGTTTCCTTCTTCTGTTTCACAATATCCTCCAATTTTATCAATAGGAATGTACAACAACTCCTCCAATTCTTGTTGGTTTGGATCAAAATTCTCTGGTATTGCTTCCCCCTTTTTCATATTGTGTTGGAGGAGAGGCTTTTGTTTTACTAATTCTTCCATTGTGGTGTGGTATAAAATTGTACATTGCTTGTCTATATTGATTTGGAAGGTTATTTGTGCATTATCTTTTAGATCAAGAGTTTTCCTTGTTTCTGTTGCATTTGCTTCCCCAACTGTTGTTGAACAATTCTCAGGTTCCTTCATTTTAAGTTGTGTTTCTTGTATGATTTGTTTGCATCTTTGCATTCTTTCATGCTCTAAATCTGGCATAGGGTAAGCCATTACATGGTCTGTAGGATTTGGTCCCTCTTGAATTCTTCCCTTATATGCTCTTATCAAAGTTTCCAAACTTTGTGAATTTTTTGCCTCTTGTTGAGTTGGTTTATTATGAGGTTGACTATTGTTTGACTGTTCTATAATCTCTTCTTCCAAATTTTTAACATTTCTCATTTTTTTTCTCCCATCTTCCTTTTTGTCTATTTTTGTCCAAAAACACGATTCTGTGGTGATAATCGTGTTTTTCACGATTCTGTGGTGAGAATCGTGTTTTTCACGATTCTGTGGAGAGAATCGTGTTTTTCACGATTCTGTGGTGAGAATCGTGTTTTTCACGATTCTGTGGTGAGAATCGTGTTTTTCACGATTCTGTGATGAGAATCGTGTTTTTCATGATTCTGTTTCCAGACAATTGTGATTGCTCACAATCGTTAAAAACACGATTTTCTTATAAAAATCGTGCTCTGAGAATCACGATTTTGTGTTTTATTTCAGAGAATCGCAATTTTGTGTTTGAGCACAGAATCACGATTCTGTTCAGTTTTGAAAATTTTTGAAGTTCTTAATTTTTAAGTTTTTGTTTCTCCAAAAGAATCGCCTAGTTAAAATTTTAACATGCAATAAAAGAGTTTTAACAGAATTATTATTTTTTCTCAATAAAACTCAAAATTCTAAAAGTTGCGATTCCGTGATTTTACTATTCTCTGAATTTTTTATGTTCTAATCATCATATGAGAACTTGAAATAATGAAAAAATTTATTGGGAATTCCTTACCTTGCTTGCTTGATCAAAAAATATCCAAGAGCTTTGTGGTTGCAGGAAATCGCGATTCTGTCCACTCTCTCTCTCTCTCTCCCTCACTCAAATGAGGTTTTTTCTGAGATTCCAGGGTTTTATAGACTTCACACAATCACGATTTTGTGCAATTTTCTCAGGATTTTCACTTTTTTCTTGTTCAATTTTTATTCTTCAACAATTTTATGGTCTTAATTCACAATTCCTAACTTTTCATCACAAGTCACTCTCTTTATCGCATTGGTGAAAATCGCGATTCTATGCCTAATTTTACTCACTTGATTCTCAATTCTCACTAATATTTTGAAATTTGATTTTCTTTACTCACCCACTTTATGAAAATCTCTTACAACCACTTACCTCATTCCCCAAATGTGCAAAAATAATTCAGATTCTTTTCCTTACAGAAAATCGCAATCCTATGCAGAGAATCATGTTTCTTCTGAACTTCCTGTTTTTGCAGTTTTTGATTTTTCTTTCTTCTTAGTCCTCTTCAAGATTCTTTACCAACTCCAGATCACTTGTCACCTACAATTATACACCATCAGACTCATAAGAAACATATTTTTTAAGAAATTGGACAGCAACTTTCACTTATTATTATTTTTTTTCAATTTTCAAATTGTTTTCCACTTTTTCTCTTCCACTTTGAACAATAATACTCCAGTCCAACTTTGTTTAGAAAAAAATAAATTTGTTTGAATTTTTTGATGGATTTTATGAATTTTTTTAGTTTTTTGCCCTAAATCAAGGTAAACACTTATTTTAGGGTTTTCTTGTTTAGAGGTCCATTAACCTTTTGTTTCATGATTGGTTATACTCTTTTATGCTTACAATTTAATCAGTTTATGAGTAGAACTTCCGAAAGAAAAATGTGCTAAGAAGTGCAATTATCCATTCATGCAAAGATAAACTCAAACATTCTTCTTTGCAAGATGCAAATAAATCTTTTCTCAAGATTGTTGCTTTGCCTTTAGCTAACAAATGGATCTTATCTATTTGCATATAGCTACTTTACTTGACTTTCCTCAATGCAATCATGTCATCTTTCCCATGATCAACAATTTTTCTTGGTACTTGGTCAAAAAGCATTCTATAAAAGCAAAGATAGTCACATTTTACCTTGTCCTCAACTATCTTGATTCAGTTTTTCACACACCTGCACTTTACTTAAAAAATGATATGAACAACTATCAATTTGCAAGAATTTCACCACTTCTTATCTCAAAAGGCTATTTCTTGCTTTCTTTTCCCAAAAGAAAAACAAAGAAACCTACCTTTTCATATTTCCTTTTCTTGATTAAAGAGTATTACCTTTTCAATGTGTTCAATACCATCATCAATGGAAGATCTAGCAAGGTCCAACTTCAATGAAGCTTTTGTTTTACTTCCCCGACAACGGCACCAAAAAATGTTTGTTGTTACCCTTTGGAGTTGGCCTCTCCAATCATGTTAGCATAAAGAATCAACAATACATCTTACATTTGACAATCCGGGAAGTATACAAAGACCACAACCCCTTCTAGATGATGGAATCCAAAAAATAAGAGAAATATGACTGGATTTTTGAAAAATAATGAAGATGAAGAGAATTTTCTAGGGTTTTGATTATCTTGAGCAATACTACATCATTTCCAATGATCTTGGTGCCTAAAGTGTGTTATTTTATCAGCAGAACACAATTATGAAGTCAAATCTCAAAAATGATACCTGAAACCTTCAGACGAGACAATCGCGATTCTGTGAAAATTGACAATTTCCATCTCCAGCTCTATTCTTCAGCACTTTCTCACTCCATACATCAAGAATCACCTCTCTTCATACACATTAATCAGAAATACACAATAGAAGCTTGCAAATTCCATGGATCACACATAGAATAGACTCAACAAATCTAAAGAAAGTACTTGAAAGGAAGAAACACGATTTCTGCAAGGAGAGCTCTTCAAATCACTTGGATAGCACAAATAATACAACCAACCCTCTCAAAATAGAGGAAATTATCTTTTATACATTTTCAAGTGTCCCTTTTCACACTTGATTTTTGGTCCTTCTCGTTTCTAATCTAAAAATATGCTATCAAAGAGCTTCCAAAAATTCTAGAAAAAATACATATGATTCTAATTTACATGAGGAAGACTCTTCCTCATTTTTACATCATTTGCGTAAATATTTCTATAATTTTTTGACATTTTACAAATAATTTCCCTTCAAAAAATACTTCTTCTAACACATGTCATCAACATAGACGAAAATGATCAGAAGCACATCATGAGCACGCTTAACATATAAGGTGCTTTCAGTTGGACTATTCTCAAAACCATGTGCAATCAGATAGGCATGTATCTTCTCATACCAAGCACGTGGTGCTTGCTTTAAACCATATAATGCCTTCTTTAACCTACACACATGGTTTTCATGCCCTTTCTACACAAAGCCATGGGGATGAAAAACATACACTTCTTCATGCAAGTCACCATTCAAAAATGCAGTTTTAATGTCCAATTGATCTACATTCCAACCATGATGGGCTGCAAGTGCACAAATGCTCCGAACAGTAGTCATACGGCACGTAGGTGCAAAGGTTTCATCAAAATCAATGCCTCTTTCCTGTGCATAACCCTTTGCAATAAGCCTAGCCTTATACCTGTCAACTGTACCATCAGGTTTACGCTTCAGCTTGTATACCCACTTAGTGCCAATCGCCTTCTTGCCAGGAGGCAAGTCACATAAAGACCAAGTACCATTCTTCATTATTGCATCATATTCAGATTGCATAGCAGGCATCCAAATTTCTGAATTTTGTGCTTCATCAAACAAATAGGCTCATTCTCATCAGAGAGACTAGATGTAGCCATAACGTAGCAATCTGATGCAAAAGAGGCACTATGAGAGCTTGAACGAGTACGATATGACAGAGGTGTATCTAATTTGCTGTCACGCAAAGTCTACACCAGCCATTTTGGCATAGTTTTTGCCTGCTCAATATCAGCTCTCTCATCAACTAGTGCATGATATAAATCTGCATCAGAAATGGAATGATCTACATCATCACATGAAACCTGCAAAGGCTAAGAAGTTGCCTCATTGGGACCAACACTAGATTGTCCACCTATAAAAAGAGGCAGCAAAGTATCATACATGTCTTTGGAGCTAATAGATGTCTCCTTAGTACATGAAAGCAATGGCTGAATAACATCCTCCATAAAAACAACATCATGGCTAACCAGAATGCGTTTAGTCTGTGGATGATACAGACAATAGCCTTTACTTTTAGAACTGTACCCAACAAAAATACATTTACTACTTTATCATCCAATTTTCTGCGATGTTGTTCAAGCACTAATGCATATGCCAAACAACCAAAAACACGCAGATGAGCAACAGATGGCTTGCGGTCATCCCAAGCCTCATATGGAGTGATAGACTGCAGCGCTTTAGTGGGACACCTGTTCAGTACATATGCTGCACACATGACGGCCTCAAGCCAGAAACTATGTGGTAAAGCTTGACTCTTGACCATACATCTCGCCATCTCCATGAGTGACCTATTCTTTCGTTCAGCAACTCCATTCTGTTGAGGTGTATATGGCACTGTACACTGGTGTTTTATCCCACGTTCAGCCAGGAATGCATTAAAATCAGAAGACATATATTCCCCCCCTCGATCAAAACGGAGGGTGCCCATTTTACATGCTGACAGATTTTCAGCCAAAACCAAAAACTGTTTGAAGCACGTGAACACTTCGGACTTTGGCTTCAATGGATATACCCATGCATGCCTAGAAAAATCATCGATGAAAGTCACGAAGTAAAGATAATTCCCAAAAGAAGGTGTCTGCATAGGACCAGAGACATCACTATGTACAAGCTGTAATTTCTGAGTAGCCCGAACCAAACCATCTTTTGGAAAGGATGAATGCTGCATTTTGCCCAAAATACAGCCTTCACAAACATGTTTTTGAGGTGCCTCAAGTTTGGGCAAAGAGGACACCATTTTAGATTTCTGTAGGCATAGCAAACTAGCAAAACTCAAATGACCAAAGCGTGCATGCCAAAGCTTTGCATCTGATTTAGCCTGAGAATCATTTACTGCACATGGCAAATCATTTATTGATCTTTCATAGTCTATGAGCTTATACAGCCGACGACATAAAATGCCAGAAGCAATAATCACATCGCCATTTGACAGATAATGAACTGTACACCTGTCATCAACAAATTTCACAACCAAGCCAATCTTGGCTAATGCAGAAACTGATAACATGTTCTTCTTGATCCTGGGCACAAAAAAAGCATCTGAGAAAGTGAAAGAACTACCATCAGCAGTAGTCAAAATGATCTTACCAATTCCCATAATAGGATAAGAGGAGTTGTTGGCACATGTAACAGTATTCCCTATAGGGGCAGGCTCGAGTGAAGAGAAGAAACTGCACTGCGAGGTAATATGTTTGGTCACCCCACTATCAAAATACCAAACATTTGAGTCTACTGCAAACAGGTCAAAACTGCAGACAGTAGTAAACACCCATTCTTCTTCTTGCACAAGATTAGCAGACTTTGTTTTTGGTGTAGAGGCCTCTGCAACAACCATTCCAGCCTCTTTCTTCTTTGCCTCTTTAGCTTGGAGCACAACACACAATACTGAATGTATTACTAGAGAATGTACAAAGATAAGTAACCCATTAGGGCAATAGGCGTATATACAAGCCGGGGGAAAAAAACCTCCTAAAGAGGGAAAAAAGTGCCCCGGCGGTCCTAGTGTGTTCATACACATCACTACCTAAATATATCAACATGGTTAACACTGTGAATGATGATTGTAGTTAATATGATAGATATCTCCAAAATGATTGGGATTAAGTTGGGACCACCAATGATTAAAATAAGGAAATGTGTGATAGTGGAAGACTGGACTACACTAGAATGTTGGAACCCAAGATTGGAAAAGTGCTAAAATGTTGAGCATCAAGAACCAACATAAGACTCTGAAACCACCTAGCCACTGGAGTTATTGAGATATAATGAAATTATAGGACATCGAATTTCTAAACACTAGAATTTGATTGTTACTCAGAATGCTTTGCTCCGCACAATGATGAACGACACTTCTTGGGTTGTACATATACCCACCACCAAAGGTCTTGTAACATAATCCTAGTAGGAGATGGTTGAACTACACCCTAAGAGAGAGGATTAGGAAGTAATCCTCAACCATGGCTTTTGGGGCAAGTGGTTAGCCCACCACATTCCTAATCCTCTCTCTTAGGGTGTGGTTCAACCATCTCCTACCAGGATTATGTTACACTTCTCTTGTACTAGACTCTTCCATCTGCTTGAACTATCTCTTGTGTGCTCTTCTTGCCTTAAGAACTCACTGCTAGAGCCTTCCCCTTTGTCTGACAAGGCCTCACTATAGATCATGGTATATCATAATGGGGACTCCGCACCCACCCGTCTAAAAAAGTTGGTCATCTTCAAATATGTTGTTTAACACCAAAGAGTCTCTCTTCTTCTTCCTACTCTACTAATGAAAATAGTGGTGCTCCGTCTAGCATGATCAGATCCTATCCCCATCTGCAGTTGCATCAACATGTCTTGATCATGCACCCACATGTAGTTTCATCACCAATCATGGATCACCTTAGCATAATGGAGCCTAGGTCATCCTAGGAGCAAATGAAAACCACCTGGTGATTCAAGAAGACTTAACACCATAAAATCCAAGATGAACATAGATCCTTGCAGTGTTAGGATCACTCTCTCGACTATTCCTACAAGTTTCACCTTACTATCAGCTGCCATGGTCACTATGAAATGTGCATCTTTGGATGGCCGAACACCAGGAAGCTCAAGACTACCAACTCATTAGCAATAATTTGTGCAAAAGGGGAAGAGATGGATATCTGAGACAATGTGTTCATGAGAGTGACTACTTAAAGAAACTGCACACTAAGGTGTCGTAGGTGGTCATTTTGGACGTGATTGGATAATCAAGCCCCTACTATTCTCAGGACTATGGTGGCCTACTCTTCATATTGATGCACATACATATGTAAAGAGATGTGATGTTTGCCAAAGAGCTCAGTTTCCAATGTGTAGAGATGAGATGCCACTGAAACCCATGATGGGAGGATGTGCATATATAAGGGGTTTTGAATCCCATCACGAGCAAGTTTGTGAACCTTGGTGCTTATTGATGCCCTCGATAGATGCACTCTATTATGTAGATCAAATTATCCTATCTTGTCCTTCTAATGAACAAATGTGTAGTTGTTGTATTGCAATTCTATAAGTGACCATATACATTGGTGCATAGCATTGTCAACTCAAACCATATGTACAAATCCATTCGGATCACACACACACACACACACACACACACACACACACACACACACACATATATATATATATATATATATATATATATATATATATATATATATATATATATATATATATATATATATATATATATATATATATATATGTATATATATATGTATATATATATATATATATACATACATACATATATACATACATACATTGAAGTTGTCATGCTCATGTGCACCCAAAGGTGTACTAGGTGTGGTGAGAGTGGTTGGTTGTAATGATTAACATGACCATGGTGGTGTAGATTCATCATCACCACCATAACATCCAAGAGATGCATCGATTTTGATGAGGCCTTTGCTCCCATATGCCCAATGATCACTGTTCATGTAGCATATGTGCACTTGCAGCTCGTCATGATTGGAATCTACATCACTTGGACATTAAAACTGCATCTTTGAATGGTGATTTACATGAAGAAGTTTATGTCTTTCAGCCCCATGGTTTTTCCAAATAGGTCATGAAAACAAAGTCTCCAAGTTGAAAAAGGCATTATATGGTTTGAAGCAAGAACCACATGGTTGGTAAGAGAAGATACATGCCTACATGCTAGCACATGGTTTTGGAAATAGTCCAATAGAGAGCACCTTATATGTTAAGCATGTAGATGGTGTCCTTTTAATCATTACTGCATATGCTAAAGATATTTTTCTCAATGGACCTATGAGAAACATATTATTAAATTTAAGGCTGATTTGTATGCATCTTTTGAAATGTCAAATTTGCGGCATTTGCATCATTATTTGGGCATTCAACTTATGCAATTTGATGGTGGCATAGATTTGTGTCAAACAAAATATATTGATACATTATTGGAATGTTTCGGCCTTGAAGATAGCCAACCTATTGCTGCTCCCATGGAATAGGTTTAGGGTTGATTCTTCATGATATTGGAGATGCATTTGACGTTGTTTTCTATCAATAGGTTTTTGGATGCTTGATTTACTTATGCATAACTCAGGCTAATATTCAATTTTCTATCTTTTAAACGAGTAATTTTATGCATTATCATGGTTTAATCAAGCATAAACATGCAATTAAGCACATATTTTGCTACTTGAGTGGTACGCAACTACTTGGATAGTTATATCCAAAGGGGGGATCATTACCATAAGATTTACATGGTTTTCTTTACTCAAACTGGGCTACTTGCTATGATACTCCTGTGTCCATCAGTAATTTTTGATTCGATTCATGCTTGCAAGCTCATGCATATCTTGGTTGAGCAAGATGCAGCCTCTTATGGGCACTTCTAATTGTGAGGCTGAGTTCATAGTGACACTTGAATGTGTGTGGGTGAGATGCCTTTTGATAATTGATTTGGGTGTTGCCTAATCTTTTTTTACCACAATGCTTACTAATAGTCAATATCATCTCAATTGCTAGGAAATTCGAACAACGATTTCTCTGGTTAGAGGAATTATTTTTTGCAAAGTTATTCTTTTCTCTCTTTTTTTCACTTTCAATGATACTTTCAATATTCACTTAGTCTTTTGGACACCACTTGCAAGATTTTCTACCAAACTAGTATATGTGCATTTCATAATTTCTTTGGTGGAGGGAGATCATATTTTGCATGCTGGTGTCTTTCTTGGAATTCTTCTTTCTCTTCTCCTAGGTCTTTGGTCGCTATACTTGCAGATCAAAATCCTCCCAAAGTTCACACTTGCAAATGACAATGTCTCGATATAGGAAAACATCACCTTGGCCTTTTCCCTCCTCTTGAATTGAATGGCAATGCCTACTCATCTTTCCATCTTCTAAGGTGTTTCTTCGTATGTAATTTTTCGCAGAATTCCCCCTTGCAATTAATGATTTTTCTATATAAGGAAAGCATTTTTGCTTTTACTTCTTATCTATCCATCTTTCATGTTTTTTCAATGGCTTTGTAACTTTTTTGTTCTTTCACCTCATCATCATCTTAAGTATCGGCAAAATACATACCACGTCATGCAAAAAGTGATCTCTTGGAGAGGCCCGTTTTGCACTTTTATCTTTTCTTCTTCACTTGGCTTCTCTTCTTAGACTTCCAAGTACATTTACTTTGATGAAGTGTATCAAAAAATGCTTGTGTGTAGAACGCGATTTCTATCTTACCACGAAATCATTTGCTTTTTGCATTCTCATCCGAACTCTTCATTTCAAGTGAATTTTTCCTTTCTTTTTAGCTTTTCTAGGTCTAAGCCTTTTCATTTTCCATAGTCAGATTTTGCTACCCTACCAAAATGACAATTATAAAAATAGTTCCAAATAATGACACCTAACAGATAATAGTCTACAATCAGATTTTCCTAACCTATGAAAATCGTAATAATCTTATAGCTACACATAATCAGAGAATTGTAGTTTATGGTAGCTCTGAGGTATCCAAGGATATTATCAGCCATATTGCATGTTGTGGTTGAGATAGTACACTTATGCATGCACATCTATAAAGGCCTCACCTTCTCTCACAGCATATGCACAAATACATACATACATGTATCTTCTTGCCCATTTTGTATGGCGGGTATTCACAAAATTCCATATAAAAGTTTATCTCTCACTTTTCTGGATTTCCTACTATTTCTGTGTACTATTCCCATCATAGCTACACTAGTAACATTTTACCATCATTCTGCCTATTAGCATCCACATTCTGGGGCTATACAAGCAACTAAAGCGCTCTCTCTCTCTCTCTCTCTCACACACACACACACACGCGCATTTTAATTTCATAGAGTCTTTCTCTTTGTCTATCTCAATGTATCTGTTTCTAAATCTGAGTCATTTTCTATCTTTGTCTCTCTTTTTGTCTGAGCATGCGCATATGCACACACCTAACCGAAATTTGATATTCTATCTCTTTGTATCTATATTTTCTCTGTCTTCCGAAAGGACTCGTATGTGTGCAGACACGCGCTTTAATTTTATCAATATCATATTCTTTGTCATTGTAGCTGTCTCTCACACAAACACATACACATATGAGAGAGAGAGAGAGAGAGAGAGAGAGAGAGAGAGAGGCATATCATACTTAAACCTGAAGCTTTCCTTGTTATTGTGCAATTCACATGTGAGTAATAACGAAGACGTTGGCTTCACTAAAATAATTTTATTTTATTTTTAAATGGAGGTTCAGCAAGCACCTACTTCCTGTACTTTAACTTTGAAAGAATAATTATACAGATGAATGGGTATAGTGCCCGTGAAACCTTCCAAACTCCACAGAACAAAGGTTAAACAAACTCACAACTGATTACAACTGATTTAGACTAACCAAAGCCATTACATGTGCCACCCAAGGGTTGAACACAAGACCTCCAACTCAAAAAGTTAGTGCTTTAAACAGCCCACATATGGGACGTGAACATCTTTAGAAGTTAGTACAAAGAAGACTGATGATGGGTGGCTGTTGCCTTGAAATTTGAAGGTTATCTCCCCATAGTACTTGTATTTGATATTTTTTCTGTAGATTATGAAGGTCCTCAAAAAAATATTAACTTTATTTTACAGCCCAACGGAGAGATGGAACAGAAAATACAAACATATGCAGAAGACAACAAAGAATGCATGCATAGCTGTGTGGTTCTTTTTCAATAAAACTCAAAACAGTTTTACGTTACAGACTGGATTGAAGGCAAAACGCACACGGCTATCAAAGATCCAAAAGAAGCATATCTCAAGAGATATGGACACACATGCATATGCATACAAAAATACACACATGCATACACAAATGCATATGCATACACAAATGCATATGCATACACAAATGCATATGCATACGCACATGCATATGCATACACAAATACACACATACACATACACAAATGTATACACATACACACATGCATATGCATATACATACACATGCATATGCATACACACATACACAATGCATATGCATACACATGCATATGCATACACACATGCATATGCATACACACATGCATATGCATACACACATGCATATGCATACACACATGCATATGCATACACACATGCATATGCATACACACATACATGCATATGCATACACACATGCATATGCATGTGTATGCATACACACATGCATATGCATACACACATGTATATGCATACGCACATGCATATGCATACACACATGCATATGCATGTTGGAGTTAGACGTCTGCGAAAGCACGCGAACAACACAAGGAAGAAGAAGAAGCTTGGAGCACAACACACAATGCTGAATGTATTACTAGAGAATGTACAAAGATAAGTAGCCCATTAGGGCAATAGGTGTATATACAAGCCGAGGAAAAAAACCTCTTAAAGAGGGAAAAAAGTGCCCCAACGGTCCTAGTGTGTTCACACACATCACTACCTAAATATATTAGCAAATCCCCCATGGGAGTGATGTGGTGAACAAGGATCTGGCACTCATGTATAAGGAAGTGCCAATCCATGTGGAAATCACTCCACAAAAGGAAGTAAGCCCAAAGCTTTGCGGTAAGCTTCAAACTTCTCCCTAGGCAGAGCCTTCGTGAAAAGGTCTACAATGTTCTCCTGCGTGGGCACATATGCCAAGATGATCTCCCCAGCAGAGAATCTCTCCCTAACATAGTGATAATGCACCTCAATGTGCTTAGTGCGAGCATGGAACACAGGGTTCCTCACAACTGCCAATGCGCTCTGACTGTCAGTGGCTTCTCTGTCAACAATCACTGTGAAAGCTTCCCTATACTCAGCCTCACAATTGGAAGTGGCCATAGTAGGCTGCTTCTTGCTCAACCAAGACATACATGAGCTACCAAGCATGAAGCAAAAGCCATTAGTGGACACACGAGTGTCATAGCAACCAGCCCAATCAGAGTCAGAAAAAGCATGCAAATCTGGCAGTAGTGATCCCCCCTCGGGATAAAACAACCCAAGTAGCAGAGTACCACTCAAATAGCGAATGATGTGCTTAACTGCATGCCTATGCTTGAATCCTGGGCAATGCATAAACCTACTCATCTCTGAGACAACAAACTAAATATTTGGCCGAGTAATGCATAAGTAAATCAAGCATCCAACAACTTGCTGATAGAGAACAACATCAAATGCATCTCCAACATCATGAAGACTCAATCGTAAACCTGTGTCCATAGGAGTGGCAATAGGCTTACAGTCTTCAAGGCCAAAATGCTGCAATAATGTGTCAATATATTTCGTTTGACATAAAGCCATTCCACCATCAACTTGCATAAACTGAATGCCCAAATAGTGATGCAAATGTCCCAAATCAAACATCTCAAATGAGGCATGCAAATCAGCCTTAAGATCAGCAATATGCTTCTCAATAGGACCAGTGAACAACATGTCATCAACATAGACAACAATGATCAGAAGCACATCATTAGCACATTTAACATATAAGGTGCTTTCAGTTGGACTGTTCTCAAAACCATGTGCAATCAGATAGGCATGTATCTTCTCATACCAAGCACGTGGTACTTGCTTTAAACCATATAATGCCTTCTTTAACCTGCACACCTAGTTTTCATGCCCTTTCTGCACAAAGCCACAGGGCTAAAAAACATACACTTCTTCATGCAAGTCACCATTTAGAAATGCTGTTTTAATGTACAACTCATGTACATTCCAACCATGATGAGCTGCAAGTGCACAAATGCTTCGAATAGTAGTAAGTCATATGGCATGTAGTAAGTCTCATCAAAATCAATGCCTCTTTCCTCTGCATAACCCTTTGGAACAAGCCTAGCCTTATACCTGTCAACTCTACCATCCGGTTTATGCTTCAGCTTGTATATGCACTTAGTGCCAATGGCCTTCTTGCCAGGAGGCAAGTCAGATAAAGACCAAGTACCATTCTTCATTATAACATCATTGTTGGCAGTAGTCAAGGTACCCAAGGACTCACAAGACAAGGAAGTCAAAGAAGGGATTCAGAGCGAAGAGAAAGCACCAGTAGACAAAGTAGTCAACGAAGATCTGGCAAGTAGGCCGTCCAAATTTTTCCATGAAGTAATACTTCCTAAATAGTAAATTTAGCCACTCTACATCATTGTAAATACCATTTCACCTTTTTGTAACTCCATTTTGTGCAAGCAGAGGAGTCCTTGAGCTTGAGGAGTATTAGAAGTAGCATCGTACCAATTTTCATAATTTTTAGACTTCGTTTGAGCCCCCAAATAGGCCCTAGAACCTAATTTTTAACTAGGCCGGACACTAGGTCTGGACAGGGCCAAAAGCTAGTCAAAAACTATAAATAGAGCTAGAGAGCTCATTTTTGAGGTTAGCTTGTAATAGAATTGAGCTTGTATGAGCATTTTGGAAGTAATCTAAGAGAAATTCATTGTCTTCCTCTTTGTTCTTGCCGTGTGTGCGTGTGTGTGTGTATGTGTGTGCATGTTTGCGTGCTTCTCACTCACACACTTGTGCCTTCACTTGCTCGAGGTCATCATACCATCCTCACATCTTCCCGGATTGACATTAAAGGAGGTGCTACTCATCACTGAGCTACACCAAATTTTGGCGCCGTTGCCGGGGATCGAGCTTTGAGGACGAGCGTGTGATGGTAAGACGTAGAGTTGTGATGTTGGCATTGTAGGTAATTTCTTTACTTTTTCTTATTTTTCTCTTTTTTACTTCATCATCACCATCACCATCACCATCCTCACCATCTCCCACCTCCATCTCCATCATCGCGAAAATTTCAGTTTTTGATCATATCACCTTCTCCCCTCCATTTCCCTCATTCCACTTGTGAGAGAGAGAGCGAGAGAGCGATTTGTGTGCACTCTTTTTGCATGTTTCTTGAGTTTTCTTGCATGATCTGGCTATCCCATCATCTCCAGCAGGCTGCGCAGGTACGGACGAGCTCGAAACTGTCTCTGTGTCGTAGACTTTTGTCGATCGCGATCGACAGAAAAATTGATCTTTTGGTAAAACAAAGTACACCACCTTAATACACAAGATGAGCACATTCCAAATCACTAAAAACAATAAAAAAATTCCGAGTTTCTCTGTCAATCGCGATTGACACCGTCGATCGCGATCGACAGCCACGATCAACAGACTCTGTCAATCGCAACCGACACCTCTATCGATGGCGACCGACAGACCCTGTCAATCGCAGCCGACATCGTCGATCGCGATCGACAGCCATGACCGACACTTCTGTCAGTCGCAATTGACATCGTCGATCGTGACCGACTGAAATTTGATGATTGACAGAAAGATTCGCACATACATGTGTCCCTCACGACTGATAGGACCCCGATCGACTGAAATTATGGCAAAAATCCCAGAAAAAGCGTCGATCGCGATTGACACCATCGATCGCGATTGGCAAGACTCACGACCGACTCTGTCGATCGCGATTGACACTGTCGATCGTGACTGACATGTCGATCGCGACCGACAGGCCCCGACGAACACCTCTGTCAATCGCGATTGACAAACCTATCGATCGCGATTGACAGGCATTTTTGGCCAAATTTCTAGGGTTTATATTACTGGATTTTGGGGTAAATTCTAGGCATACTTATCAAGAAAATAGTGATTTGTGAGGTACCAACACTTGTAACTTGAGAGAAAACCTTGTTTTCCTAATGACCTGTTTTACCCTGTTTTAACTCTAGACCCCTGAACAGTCATAACTTTCTTATACAAAGTCCGTTTGCTGTGATTTTTGTTTTGTTGGAAAGCTCGCGGTGAGTACAACCAAAACTTCCACTGGTTACGGTAAAATTAATATTAGGATTATTAGATATAGTATTTTTAAGTGGACCATACCCAGGGACTTTTACAGGTCCATTGAGAGCACTTGAGGGCATCCAGAGCAAAGGTTTTTGCAAGCTTGAGAACCGGGTTCTTGAACACCAAAGGGGCAAGGGATCTGCAAGTGAGGTTGGATTATTCTCAACTCCCTTTATCAATTCCTAGCTCAGGCTAAGAGCGAGTAGTGCTAGAAGTAAGTCAGAGCTACGATAGGCACGAGACGAGTCAAGACTATCTAAGAAATCAAGTTCAAGTCAAGAGATAACCTGTGTGTGACCGCCAACTTTAAAGGAAAAGAACCTAACGTGGAACGATCAACTTAAAGTACAAAAATTAACTCAAGTATTCCTAACGACGTGATATCAGACAAGATCATAAACACGATAATCAACATAAAAAAGAATCAAGTGACTGATACAAAAGAACTAAGCAACGAGGTTGTACCTTGGGTAAAAATTGGGATTGCTCAATTAGGCTTATGAACCTTAGATCAGGATGACACCTAGGGAGAGACAGACAAAGTCTTAGATCTTCAGAGGCTAGTGTCAATCATACTGCTAGGTCTTGGGCCCAACAGTTGAGCCATCATTCGTACTACCCTAGCTCTGAAACTAGCGAGTTTGAGATGTCTCAAGGTATGGAGAGACCTACAGGAAGTTCAGGAGTGCCATATTTACATAGGGTAGAAGGCCCTTACAAGACACAACTCGAATACCTTAGGACCAACCGATTAGGTGCTAGCATCTATGAGGATGGCCTAGGAAGATCTGTGGTACAGATTAAAAACCCAGATCAATCCATTGGACTAGAACACCTAGCTGTCAAGTTTGAAAATGGAGCATATCTGGACAAAGAGGGAACCATATATGTAGTCACCAGTCACCCAGATAGGACAGACGAATTTGGAAACGTGATCCCAGAAACGGACTTAGGTGACCTAGAGCAAGGAAACATGGGTGTAGAACCCAGAACGCCCCAAGGCAAATCTGTTCTCACTAGGATTATCATACCAGAGTGGATTCCCCAAGACAATAAGAGCATAGATCTGCTCCTGAACCGAGAGACTGATGAAGCCTTTTGGAGGTATAAATCTGATCAGCCAAATGAGGTAGGAACAAGCATGATATATGAGTTCAAAGATCTTGATAGCCCAGGCAGAGTGACCTACTTAGATCACACTTCAGAGAGGATCTTTGTGGTTACCGAACATGATAGGCATGCTTACACTTGGAAAGGTGAAATTATTTTCCCCCAACCAAGGTCGAATGGGTCCTTTGGTCACCCAGGAGCTGGAACATCCCAAGCTCATGGAGTTCAAAGAGACAGACATAGAGATAGACCTGAGGTAAGCTTTGCCAACCCAGTGGGAAGAGAAAGAACGAGAATGGAAACAAATAGAGTGGAACCTGAGGGACTTAGAGCCCCAAGGAACCAAAGGAATGCGGATGAATTCCCTCTACCAAGACCTAGAGAGCACACGAGGACTTTGAGACCGACCCAGCTAGTTAAGTCCATGAAGAACTACTTTGATGGCACAGGGGACCCATATGATCATGTGGATGAGTTTAGGCAGGTCTTGAGAGCCGAACAAGTTGAGGACCTATTCACACAGTATAATGCCTTTGGTCTAACCCTTAGGAACACCGCACTTATATGGTTTCAACCATTGAATGAGAGATAGTTCAGGAGCATAGACCAACTCTTAGAGGCCTTCATCACTGAATTCTCTAAAAGTGGCATAAGGCATAATACTTCTTCATTGATACATAACTTCAAGCAGACCCCTCAAGAGACTCTGAGACTGGCAGGAAGAAGATTTAGGCAATATTTAGAGAGATGACCTATTTCTGAGTTACCCACACCAGCCAAACAAGTGGCTTTATTCCTAGATGGATTGCTAAGTACCAAATTGAGGTCATATGTGTACTTGAAGGACCCTAGGACGATAGAAGATGTGTGTACGCATGTGCATCGACATCCAGGATAACCTAGGGGAGGAGTTAGAGCTTTCCAAAATCTACAAAGATTCAGATAGTGCCTCTAGCCTCTCTTGCTCGCAATCCACATCAATTGAGGAACTCGCGGAGAAAGTAGCTCAAAAACTAGGTTTCACTAGCAAACAAATCCCAAGGTTTGCCCCAGTAAAGAGGTGCTATACTTGCGGTGGTGACCATATGGCAAACGTATGTCCCATTATGGCTCAACCCCAAGTGAATCCCAGTAGCCAATACTGCACCATAGAACGGAAATACACAAATCACACAGCACAAGACTGTCCATACAAAAAGCAAGCGGTTAGACAAGCCTACCCTCAACCCTGTCCACAACAGGGAAGATACCAGAACCAGTACCCTCCACAGCAATATGGTAGACCACAACAATCCTATCAACAACCCTACCAAAACCAACAAAGGCCTCAACCTGTGTTAGCTCAACAACCTCCAACCCCAGCTAATGTGATTCCTGTAAAGTATGCAGCTGCTGAGGAAAATTTGAATAGAGCCATAGCCCCAGTGACTCCATTGCTTTCAAAAAGTTACCCGAGTGATCATAGTTTTGATTCCACTCACATAGATAGTCCATAGGCTTACTACATGCAGTCTCCTGAACATGGTGAGTCCTACTATAGTGAAGAACCGAGTGAACCTAGTTGGGAGCCACATTACACAAATGTCATCTACGCAAACCCCAACTCTAGACCTCAACCTAGGTAGGTAAGACCCCCATTCCCTAGAGGGCCATGCTACAGATGTCAGGGAGATCACCTCATTCGTGATTGCCCCATGCCGGGACCCACACAACCCGAGTCAGTAACAATCCAAGGCTTTTGTCAAGATTGCAGCAAAGAGCATCTCTTATGAGATTGCCCAAAGAATCCCAATAATATGCCAAAGATCACTCCCATTAATGTTATTGGGTTAGTTGTAGACTCCACAGGGAGTGTGACTTCCACTGCACCAGTGCAAGTGGTCACTAGAGCTCAAGCCGCACAACAAAACCAAAGCGTAGGCCATGAAAAGAGTTTTGAAGTTAGTGAATCTGAGAGCATAACCAATAAACGGACGAGAGCTTGGAGAGATAGCCGAGAAAGAATGAAAAGTAAATGGGCAAAGAAGATGAGTAAACTCGAGGAAAGCCTAAGAGAAACGAAAGCCAGGATCATTGAACTTACAGCTCAAACTCCCTCTCACACCACTCCACCACCACCCTTCCCATCTCCATCCGACCCATCACCTTCCAACCCACCTCACACAATTCCACCACCTTCGAGAGTAGGATCAGTCCTAGCAGATCCCACTCCTGAGGACCTTAACATGATGCTTAAGGCATATCAGGCCAGAATCCAAGAAGGGCCAAATGTGACAGATCATGAAGAGTGTTACCCGAAAGCGGAACTAGGGCTTGAACGAACTAAAATTTGTGCTAAGATGGTGGAATTGGCTCAAACATGTTTGAAGCCAGTTGCCTCTTTAACATCTCTAGTTCAGCTAAGAAGCAATTGCATTTTGATGGACTGCTAGAAAGGTTGGAAAGGCTAATAGCACAATCAGAAAAGGAACCCGCCTCTCAAAATAAGGGCAAGCCCAGTAAAAGGCTAAGCCTTCCCGCCTAGGAAGCTTATGTGCCCAACTCCACGGAGCCAGACACATCTTCTTCTATGAATCGGTTCACACCAGAATTCTTACGAGAGATTCAAGAAGACAAATTGGCTAAAGAAAGTTAAGTCCCTCCTCCCATCGAACTTGTGGATGATGCACATGATCAATTTCCACAAGATATTTCCTCCATTTATGAGGAGTAGGAGAGCACTCAATCTCAGGAGACTGTAGACTTCGAATCTAATTCCATACAAGGACTACCCCATTTCACAGGCCCATGGGAAGCTAAGTCTACTTGTATGAGAGCACCCACGGTCATGGTACGAAATGAAGACTCAGTCATACATAGGAACACGGAGGTAGTAAAGAATACTAAAGTGCAGTGTAACCTCACTTTAGAAGAGCTACTCAAAGTAAGGCCAGAGCTATGGAAACATGTAGCCAAACAAGTGCCAAAGATAGCTAAACTGCGTTCCTAGGTAGGTTCTCATAGAACAGTGCCAAAAATTCCTCTAGACAAGATAGGAGATATGAGTGAAGGTGAAGAGGGAAACACCTATCTTCCCATTACCCATCAAGGCTACACAACCAAGGCAATTTTGGATTCAGGTGCAGGAGTGGCAATTGCTACCACTTCCCTGTGGAAGCGTTGGGGCAAGCCAGCACTCAGGCCAACGAGAATGAAATTGCAAATGGCTGATGGTCACATAGAAAGACCCTTAGGCTTGCTAGAAGGAATAACTCTCACCACATGTGGTGTAGAGTTTGAGCACACGTTTGCTATCTGTGATTTTAGCAAGAACCATGCCTATGAGATGATTTTGGGAAGACCATTTATGCGGCAGTTGCAAGTGGTACAGGATTGGGGAACCAATTCCTTGTATTTGCAACACTTAGGTGTCACGACCAAAGTGAATCTCAAAGATTACTCTCATAGAGATGTTCCTCCTATCCAATGGAATCCCATCCATAGAGCTAAAGATGATATCGAGTCGGTGCATTCCATAGGATCAGGATCCTCATGGATGCATGAAGACACCCATTTATGGATGTGCAAAGTAGCAGTAGAAGAAGAGAAGAGAGAAAAAGCCAGAGAGGTAGGCGCGAAAGAAACCCATAGATCAATTCAAGACCCAGCCTATGCACCTGTAGTATTTCCTGACGAAGAATTTGAACCTCATGGTTGGGCAAAAATTTTAGCAACAATGGATGCAGCCATCAATGAGGAACAATGGACACCACACTGTGATGAGGATGGCTATGATATTTCAGTTTTCTCCATAGAGCCAATCATGGGAGATTTGGTTTTAGAAGAATGCGAACCTAGCCCTGATGCATTTGAGGATGCGAGCGACTCCGATCTAGAGTCAATCATTATGGACCCACGTTTTGCATCAGATGAAGAATACTTCTATGAAGTAGAATTTCAACCCCAGAGACACGGAGAGCTTACAAATGATGTAAGGTTAGCCACACAAGTGACCCCTAAGAATGAAGGAAAGAAAAGAAAGGAGAGAGAAGTCACACTAGAAGAGGAAGAATCTTTGTTTGAGGTCCCTGACAATTTTAAAAAGTATGAGATTGACGACAGGAGAGTCATGATAAGAATGCCTAAACGCGAGGCACAATCAAGAGAGGCCTATGATAACAAAGAAACCACCAAGAAAATAGTGGTAGCCCTAGAAGAAGGAGAGGAGAGATGCACTTACATAGGGCATGACTTGACGGAAGAAGAAGAGCACGAATTGATAGCCTTGCTAAGAGAATACAAAGATGTATTCGCTTGGAGTTACAAGGATTTGAAAGGTAGACCCAGACATATGCTCACACACTATCCCCATGACCTCAGATGTGAAACCCTCTAAGCAAAAGCCATACACATATAACGATAATTATGCTGCTAAGATCAAAGAAGAGATAGATCGTCTGGTAGAAGCTGGATTTATCTATGAAATTGAGCACACCGAGTGGGTATCCCCCATTGTAGTTGTGTAGAAGAAGAATGGGAAGCTACGCGTGTGCATTAACCTGAAGAAGGTTAATGCAGCCACTATTCGAGACAACTATCCGCTTCCTATCACTGAGCATCTACTAGAAAGAGTAGCAGGCAAGGAAGTGTACAACTTCCTTGATGGATTTTCGGGCTACAATCAGGTAGCCATTGCTCCAGAAGACTAGCATAAGACAGCTTTTGCCACAGAATGGGGCATAATTCGCCTTTAGGGTAATGCCATTTGGGCTTACCAATGCTCTTGCAACCTTCCAAAGATTGATGTGTCACGTGTTTAAAGAGTTCCTGAGGAAGAATTTAGAAGTCTATGTTGATGACCTCTGTGCTCATTCCAACATTAGACAGACCCATATACTTGAACTCAGACAAATCTTTGATAAATGTAGGGAGTATCAAGTCTGCCTGAACCCAGAAAAGTGTGTTTTCATGGTCAGGCAAGGAAAGATTCTAGGACACATAGTGTCAAAGAATGGCATATCCACTGATGAAGAGAAAGTAAAAGCCATAGCAGAGTTACCTAGGCCAAAGAATGTCAAGGAAGTACAAGCTTTCATGGGGCATTGTGGCTATTACCGATGCTTTATACACATGTACGCCATCATTGCCAAGCCACAGTACGTACTTTTGACTAATTTTGAGTGGACTGATGAATGTGAGAATTCCTTCAATGAGCTTAAACGACGATTATGTTCAGCACCAATCTTGACCACACCAGACTGGAATAAGCCCTTCCATGTTCATGTAGATGCATCCAATTATGCTATTGGGTGTGTACTTGCACAACCTACGGGTGAAGGTAATATGGATCTTCCATTTGCCTATGCTAGTAGACAGTTGAATGCAACTGAACGAAATTATACCACCACTGAACAAGAAGGATTAGGCATGGTATATGCAGTTAAAAAGTTTAGACACTATTTGCTTGCAAATAGGTTTAAATTTTTTACTGATCATCAAGCATTGTTGTACTTGGTAAACAAGCCATGCAATACAGGTAGATTAGTAAGATGGTTTCTCTTACTAATGGAATACGACTTTGAAGTTGTGGTGAGGAAAGGGAAGACTCACTTGAGAGCGGACCACCTCTCAAGACTCACATCTGGAGAAGCCCCACAAGGAGTGTCAGATGACCTTCCTGATGCTTACTTGTTTAATTTGGAAGTCATGCCACAGTGGGCTAAGACATTAGTGCCAGTATTGACATACGGGCCTAACCATCCAGTCATAAACACTCAAGATAAGGAGGTAGTAAAAGCCCAGAAGTACCATATCATGGCAGGAAGTATGTACAAATAGACAGATCAAGGGATATTGGCTTGTTGTGTGGAAGAGGATGAGTACGCAAAATGGTTGCAATTAGCACATATAGGTGCATTAGAGCAACACCATTCAAAGCAGAGAACTTTACAGACACTACAGAGATTTGGAGTGCACTGGCTGACTATGGAGGCTGATGTCCATAAGTTGTGCAAGGAATACCCAATCTGTTGCACTAAACCACCCGTGGAGCATGCTACTCTTTATCAAGTATCCATAGTGCCAAATTGGAGTGAACCATTAGTAGCCTTCATGAGGACGAGAACATTCCCTCAAGATATGACACTTGCTAGACAAAGAAGTCTAGAACAAGAAGCCCTAGATTACTCACTTATTGGTGATAATTTATACAAGCGTGGTAAAGATGGTTACCTTAGATTATGTGTCCATGAGAGTGAATATCTCAAGATCTTGGAAACTGCTCATCAAGGTGTAGCAAGAGGGCACTTTCGACCGGATCGGGTAATCAAGGCAATCCTATTTGCAGGCTTGTGGTGGCCTACCCTTCACATGGATGCACATACCTATGTGAAGAGATGTGATGTTTGTTAGCAAACTCAGTATCCTATACGCAAAGATGAGATGCCTCTGAAACCTATGATGGGTGGACGTGCATTCTCTAAATGGGGAATAGACTTTGTAGGTCCTATTAATCCCCCAGCTAAGGGTTCCCATGTTGAGTATATCATTGTTGCCACATACTATCTAACCAAGTGGGTAGAAGTAAAAGATACCACGAAGAACGATGCTCAAACAACAGCCAAGTTCTTATTTGAGAATGTATTCACAAGATACGGGCTACCTATAGAGCTAGTAAGTGATAGAGGCACCCACTTCTTGAATGAAGTTATTGAAAATCTTCCCCAAGAATTCTTGGTAGTACATAAGAAGTCTGCTCCCTATCACCCACAAGCTAATGGGAAAGCCGAAAGCACAAACAAGATTCTATGCAATGTGCTTACCAAATTAGTGAATAATAAACGCTCTGATTGGGACAAACAGCTACACCATGCTGTTTGGTATACCGAGTTGCCTATAAAACGGTACTCCAAGCCACTCCTTTTCAGATGGTGTTTGGCCAAAATGCAGTGCTACCATTGGACTTCTTGATACCTACACTAAAGGTAGCACAGGAGCATGAGTGGACGGGCCATGAGCTCTCCTCTAGGATCTTCAACCTTGAGCGATTAGGAGAAACAAGACTGAGGGCTACCGCAGGAATATATGCAGCTAAAAAACGACAGAAGGTGTACTTTGATGCCCATGTTAAGGATAAAGGATTGAAGGCCGGAGACTTAGTTTTGGTGTATACCCTGAAACAACATGCGAGAAAATTAGAGAAGAGAGGCTATGGACCTATGATCATAAATAGGATCTCGACTAGTGGAGCAGTCCAATTAGCCACACTCGAAGGCGATATTCTCCCTAGCTACATAAGCGGATGCAGAGTCAAGTTATATGAGGAACCTCTCACTGAGGAAATGCTCAATCGACTCAACACTGCCAAGAAACGTAAAGAAGAGGAAAAACGAGTTCGAGAAGAAGCACAGGCAGAAGCCTTGGAACGCATCCGAAAAATGAAGATGAGAAGACAAGGATGAGATCAGCCTAGGACAGATAACTATGCGGACCCAGGATATCATATGGCTATGTGTGAAGTCTCAAATGTAAGCCCCCACAGAATAGTTGACCGACGTCCTTTTGTAACCTTGGAGATAGGACAAGGAAAGAGTGCAAGGACTGTACGGGCCTTGATTGACTCAGGTGCAGCCACTAGTGCTGTTAAACTTTCTTACTGTCGAGAGTTGAAATTAAATGTCAATCCTATAGAAGCATATCTCATAGGATTGGCAGGCGTGGAAACCCCTTGCATGGGCGAGGTGGAACTTCCCCTCTACATTCAAGATGTCTAATGACAGTTAAAGTACTAGTGTGTCAAGATGAGGATCTCACCGAACCTCTTGTCTTGGGTCAAGACTTGATCTATGATCATGCAGTCAACCTAAACCTAAGAAGTGGACTTCTTCAAGTATGGGTAAATCAGAGTCGAATTACAGTTGAGTTAGATAATGGAGCACTCAAGGAACTAGGAAAGGCACAGACTCCTGGTCCTTCTAGGGGTACACATGAAGCTGACAATGCTATTCTTGTCCAAAACTATGTGATGCAGAAGGATGATTGTCTCAACAAAGAAGTCAAGGGTACAACGGAACTCCCTTCTTTTCCAAAAGCCACAGGGATGCAGAAACCAAAGATGGATCAAATGCAGAAGAAGCAGTCGACTTATGCTCGAGGCACAAAGAAAATACGATGCATGGTGTCTCAACCACCAAAACAAGTGTGGGTACAGAAAGGCGAGCATCTTATTGTGGTCAAGCCACCACAAATGGCTCAACTTCCTATTAGTGATTGACAACGCGACACTAATAAGAAGTCGTCCAAAAATTCTTATGTGAAAGTGAGGTTTATGTGGGTACCCAAGAAGTCGATGAAGGCTACCCACAATCATGACAAATTTGGGTGCCTAAGGCTTGCATGCGGGCTCAAATAGCTACACCGAGACCACACCCTGTACAACATGGTTCACTCACTCGAACATCTGATACCCATTCTTATACATCACACACGAACACATATTCTCCCATGAGCACAAGTAGAATCACTTGTAAATGGGTCCCTAAAAAGCGTCATTTCCAAGCAGACACTCTTGTAAAGCCCTCCAGAGTCTCCACAAAATCAAGACCAGCAGCCATTCTATTTGTTTGGCAACCGAAAGCGTGTAACAAACCCCCCGACCCCATTTGTAAATTCACCACCACCTACTAACTGCATCATTCTTACACGGCATCTTTCCATTTAGCTCTTAGGACAATCCATCCACTAACCACACCCACAATCACCGAGCACTCACTGACTAACTAACATATCACTAAAACCTCATGTTAATGTTGTAACGGGGATACGTGACCACTTGGTGTCCATTTGCAATGTTAACATTCATTTGTATATTCTCACAGAACCGGTGACCAGTCCCTTCAATATGGTCGAGGCTGCAGGAACTAGCTCCTAGGCAGGCACCAACCCTCAGATTGTGGACATTGAAAGTCTTCCCATTGAGGAGGAATTAAAGGAACGCCCAGTGGCATTGGGAGCATTACATGCCATACCGGTGTAGAATCCTCCACAGGGGCACACAATGCCAGTCAGCAAAAGCTCACATTGGTTCAGTGACGTGGCAGGACCTTCTGGAGAAGGCACTTACCTGTGGGAGGCTGAGATAGAGTTCAACGGTCGTTGGGGCAGATATCAATTTTTCACCAGGGAATTTGAGAGGCTTCAAAATGAGGAAGGTCTAAAACCCATCTGGAAGAAGGCTGGACTGTATGACTACTTCAAGGCTCAGTTACCCAAGCCAGATTTTCTATGGTGTTCCTACTTAATTAGCACTCTGACCCCTAGTAAAGAGAATGGGATATAGTACCTTTGTTCTACCATCACTAACCAGAGGTAATGAATTAAAGCGCTTCAAATTGACGAACAATTTGGTGAGGGAAGCTCTTGACATGAAAGGTATGCATATTCCCACCAAAAAAGAGACGATGGTCCGAGATAACATGAAGAACAAGAACCTGACTAAGCTAAAGGACATGGTGGCAATGACTCCGACTATTGCCATTCACTTGCGAATGGTCACGCAACATTTCGCGTTCCCAGCTCAAGAGAGGTTCACGATGCCACCCAAGAAGGTCTGGTTCAGTCTATATTTGGCAGATGCCTTCAATTTGACAATCAACATGCCGTATTGGATTATTGACCAAATACACTTGGCACATCAACGGTGGTATAAAAAGCAAAAGTAAGTACTGTATGGATGCTGTGCTCTCACCAGGATTGTTTACAAATGTTTGGCCTATGATGTGTGTTGGCAGTAGCCTTGGTACACCAGGACGTACAAGACATGAAAGTCAAAGAAGGGAGTCAGAGCGAAGGGACAGCACTAGCAAACAGGGCAGTCAAAGAAGATCTGGCAAGTAGGCCAATATTTTTTCAAGACATTAATGCAAATCAAAGGGATGGACATGCAGAGAGGAAGAGCAAGTAGGGAGCTCGAAGATATGTATGGCAGATCACTAGAAGAAATCCCTACAACAACAGTGATTTTTATCACTAACAATCATTGTAAATATCATTTCACCTTTTTGTAGCTCCATTTTGTGCAAGCCAAGGAGTCCTTGAGCTTGAGGAGCCTTAGAAGTAGTTGCGTACCAATTTTCGTATTTTTTAGATCTCGTTTGAGCCCCCAAATAAGCCCTGGAACCTAATTTTTAACTAGGCCGGACACTAGGTCTGGACAGGACCAAAAGCTAGTCAAAAACTATAAAAAGGGCTAGAGAGCTCATTTTTGAGGTTAGATTGTAATTGAAACGAACTTGTAAGAGCATTTTGAAAGTAATCTAAAAGCTCCATTGATTCTCACTCTTTGTCTTGCCTTGTGTGCGCGTGTGTGTGTATGTGTGTGCATGCTTGTGTGCTTCTCACTCACGCACTTGTGCCGCCATTTGCTCGAGGTCTTCATACCATCCTCACGTCTTCCCGGATTGACATTAAAGGAGGTGCTACTCATCATTGAGCTACAATGTGCCAGTTCAAAGGGCACTAATTTGGACCAGGGTACATGAATTTCAACGCAGACTATCAACCGCAGGGCCTCCATCCATGAAAATGAGAGGCACAGTTCAAATGCCTTGTGCACATGCCCGAGGTGCTACACTGACACCAGAAACCACTCCACGGCTTCCAAGGCGAGTGCAACCATTCACTATCAGGTTACCAAGGCATAGCACAGAAGGCCCAAATCTAGTGTTTCTGCCTATACCCACTGACCTAGAGTTCCCCCATGGCTTTACACTAGAAGACCTAACAGATGAGGAGGTAGCCAGAGGTCCGACGAAGAAGAGCAGGAATATGAGCAAGAAGTTCTACAGGAACTTGATGGTGCCCCGGCTTATACGAAGCAATTGAAAAAGCTTTATGATACCATCAACCGAGTTCAAGAACAACACAAACTGTCCCTGACAGCAGGAAAAGCCCTCATGAACCAAATCCTTGAGGAGGAAGGTGTGGACGAGCAAAACCGAGCAATCCTTGACATGATAGCTGATGCACTGGGGGTACCTGAGACGGTGCATACCGCTCTTGCATATTCACGAAGATTGGAACGATGATACGGCAGACGCCCCCCTCGATCAGGAAAACAAATGAATGTATTAGTATCAGAACCACAGGGCACCATATCCACAACCACGGGCACAGCTCATACCATTCATGACACTGAGGAAGCCCATACATCCAGTGCACCCTCGTCACCCCCCTTACCCCCTCTCCCTCCAACTCCACCACCTTCACCTCCCACTACGAGTGTAACCACTATTGTCACTGCAGACACCTTCTTTTGGGAATTATCTTTACTTCGTGACTTTCATCGATGATTTTTCTAGGCATGCATGAGTATATCCATTGAAGGCAAAGTCTGAAGTGTTTATGTGCTTCAAATAGTTTTTGCTTTTGGCTGAAAATTTGTTAGCATGTAAAATGGGCACCCTCCGTTCTGATCGGGGCGGGGGGGGGGGGGGATATATGTCTTCTGATTTTAATGCATTTCAGGCTGAACGTGAGATAAAACACCAGTGTATAGTGCCGTATACACCTCCACAAAATGGAGTTGTTGAACGAAAGAACAAGTCACTCATGGAGATGGCGAGGTGTATGGTCAAGAGTTAGGCTTCACCACTTAGTTTCTGGCTTGAGGCTATCATGTGTGCAGCATATGTATTGAACAGGTGTCCCACTAAAGCACTACAGTCCATCACTCCATATGAGGCTTGGCATGATCGCAAGCCATCTGTTGCTCATCTACATGTTTTTGGTTGTTTGGCATATGCATTAGTGCCTGAACAACATCGCAGGAAATTGGATGATAAAGCAGTAAAATGTATTTTTGTTGAGTACAGTTCTGAAAGTAAAGGCTATCGTCTCTATCATCCACAGACTAAACACATTCGTTAACCGTGATGTTGTTTTTGTGGAAGATGCTATTCAGCCATTGCTTTCATGTACTAAGGAGACATTTGTTAGCTCCAAAGACATGTATGATACTTTGTTGCCTCTTTTTATAGGTGGATAGTCTAGTTTTGGTTTCAATGAGGCAACTTCTCAGCCTTTGCATGTTTCATGTGATGATGCAGATCATTCCATTTCTGATGCAGATTTACATGATGCAATAGTTGACGAGAGAGCTGATATTGAGTTGTAGGTATTTTCTTCACTCTCATCGATTTTCTTTTACTTTCTTCACCATCTTCATCACCATCATCATCATCACCACCTTCCACCTCCATCTCCATCATCGCGAAAATTTCAGTTTTTTGACTATATCCCCATCTCCACCTCATTTCCCTCATTTCACTTGTGAGAGAGAGCGAGAGAGCGAATTTGCATGTGCTGTTTTTTGCATGTTTTGTGAGTATTCTGCAGGTACAGGCCGCATCATCATCCCCAGCACCCTGCGCAGGTACGGAAATCTGAGTAACTGTCTGTGTGTCGCCGAGCTCTGTCAATCGCGACCGACTGAAAAATTGCTCTAATTGCTAAACAAAGTGCATATCCATGACCTACAGGCCTAGAGCTTCCCAAAAATGTGTTTAGTTTTTTGAAATTCCACAGATTTCTGTCAATCGCGATCGCTCTATCAATCGCGATCGACAAACCACGACGGACAGATCTGTCAATCGCGATCGACACGTCAATCGCGACCGACAGCCCACGACGGCTCTGTCAATCGCGACCGACAGAGTCAACGACCGATTGACCACGACCGACTGACCATACGCGTGACACGTGTCAATCGCGATCGAGCCATCAATCGCGATCGACTCATCAATCGCGACCGACAGAGTCAACGACCGATTGACCACGACCGACTGACCATACGCGTGACACGTGTCAATCGCGATCGAGTCATCAATCGCGATCGACTCATCAATCACGACCGACACAGTCAACGACTGTTTGACCACGACGGATAGACCACGACGGCTCTGTCAATCGCGACCGACACGGTCAACGACTGTTTGACCACGATCGACAGACCCTTCGCGACCGACCTGTCAATCGCGATCGACTCATCAATCGCGACCGACAGAGTCAACGACGCCTTGACCACGATTGATTGACTTTTCGGCCACGTGTCAATCGCGACTGACCAGTCAATCGCGACTGACAGCCACGACGGACCTGTCAATCGCGATCGACACGTCGATCGCGACTGACCTGTCAATCGCGACCGACAGACTTTGCGAACGCGTTAGAGGGGCAAATTAGGTCAAATTTTCAAGACAAAATTATTGGTCTAAATTGTGATTAAGTGTGGGACAAACACTAGGGTGTGGTATTGCATCGCGAGGCCGTGCCACAAGTTACTTGAGTAATCCTGTTTGACTGTTAGCTCGTTTTGAATCCTGATTTAACCCCCTAAACCCTGAACAGTCATAACTTTTTCATATGAAATCCAAATTTTGAGCTCTTGGGCTTGTTGGATCAAAGTCAGGGGTCTTTAGAATTATGTCCTAAAAGTCACAATGCAGATGTGTGTTTGTGTCACATGAATGAAAGTGGTTGGTTTTGTTCTTTGAATATAAGCATTGAGCTAACCATGGGTCCTTTATAGGTCCATTGAGAGCAACTGAGAGCGTACAAAGCAAGGTTTCTTTGCAAGCTTGAGAACCGGGTTCTTGAGCACCATAAAGCAAGGGATCAACAAGTAAGGTTGGATTATTCTCAACTCCCTCTGTCATTTCCTAGCTCAAGCTAAGAACGAGTAGAGATAGGAGTAAGTCAGGGCAACGATAGGCAGCTATCAAGTTGAAGACTACCTAAAAACTCAAGTTCAAGTTAAAAACATAATCTCTGTACTGTCGATAACCTAAAGAAAAAGAACCTAACGCGGAACGATCAACCTAAAGTACGAAGAACATTTAAGTGTTCCTGACGACGTGATATCAGACAAGACCATAAACACAATAATTAACTAAAAAGAATCAAGTGACTGGTACCAATTGACTGGCAACGAGGTTGTACTCTGGAAAAAAAATTTGGGCTAATCAGTTAGGCATATGAACCTTAGATCAGGACGACATCTAGCAAGAGAGAGACAAAGCCTTAGGTCTTCAGAGGCTAGTGTCAATCACACTGCAAGGTCTTGGGCCCAGCAGTTGAGCCACCGCTCAAACTACCATAGCTCTGAGACGAGTGAGTCAGAAATGTCCCAAGGCATGGACAGACCTACGGGAAGTTCAGGAGTGCCTTATCTATACAGGGTAGAAGGCCCTTACAAAACGCAGCTGGAGTACCTTAGGACCAACCGATTAGGTGCTAGCATCTATGAGGACGGCTTAGGAAGATCTGTGGTCCAGATTAAAAATCCTGATCAATCCATTGGACTAGAGCACCCAGCTGTCAAGTTTGAAAATGGTGCATACCTAGACAAAGAAGGAACTATATATGTAGTCACTAGTCACCCTGATAGGACCGATGACTTTGGGAATGTAATCTCAGAAGCGGACTTAGGTGACCTGGAGCAAGGGAACATGGAGGCGGAACCTAGAACCCCTCGAGGTAAATCAGTTCTCACTAGGATTATCACGCCTGAATGGGTCCCCCAAGACAATAAGAGCATAGAGTTGCTCCTCAATCGAGAAACTGATGAAGCCTTTTGGAGGTATAAGTCTAATCAGCCAACAGACATAGGAAATATCATGATCTATGAGCTTAAGGATCCGGATAGCCCAGGCAGAGTGACCTATTTAGATCATGCTTCAGAACGGATCTTCGTGGTGACAGAAAATGATAGGCATGCCTACACGTGGAAGGGTGAATTTATTTTTCCCCAACCAAGATCAAATGTATCCTATGGTCACCCTGGGGCGGGAACTTCCCAAGCTCATGGTACGCAAAGAGACAGAAGTAGAGATAGACCGGAAGTAAGCTTTGCCAACCCTGTAGGCAGAGAAAGAACGAGAACGGAGACGAATAGGGTAGAACCTCCTGAGATACATAGAGCCCACAGGAACCAAAGAAATGTAGATGGATTCCCTCTGCCGAGACCTAGAGAGCACGCAAGAACTTTGAGACCCACCCAGCTAGTTAAGTCCATGAAAAACTACTTTGACGGCACAAGAGATCCCTATGATCATGTGGCAGAGTTCAAGCAAGTCTTGAGAGCTGAACAAGTGGAAGATCTGTTCACGCAGTACAATGCCTTCGGTCTAACCCTTAGGAACACGGCACTTACATGGTTTCAGCCATTAGATGAGCGTCAGTTCAAGAGCATAGACCAACTCCTAGAGGCATTCATTGTAGAGTTCTCTAAGAGCGGCATAAGACACAATACCTCCTCATTGATCCACAGCTTCAAACAGACCCCCCAAGAGACTGTCAGATTGGCCGGAAGAAGGTTTAGACAATATCTGGAAAGGTGCCCTATTTCGGAGTTACCCACATCTGCTAAACAAGTAGCCTTATTCCTTGATGGATTGCTGAGTACGAAATTGAGATCCTATGTGTATCTGAAGGACCCTAGGACTATAGAAGAGTGTGTACGCATGTGCATTGACATTGAAGATAACCTAGGGGAAGAACTAGAGCTTTCCAAAATCTACAAAGATTCAGATAGTGCATCTAGTCACTCTTCCACACAGTCCACATCAATTGAGGAACTTGCCGAAAAGGTAGCTCGGAAATTAGGTGTATCGAGCAAACAAATCCCAAGGTTTGCCCCTGTGAAAAGGTGCTATACATGCGGTGGTGACCATATGGCGAATGTCTGCCCTATTATGGCTCAGCCCCAAGTAAACCCTAGTAGCCAGTACTGCACCATAGAACGGAGATACACCAATCACACCGCACAAGATTGCCCATACAACAAGCAGACAGTTAGGCAACCCTATCCGCAGCCCTACCAACAAGGCCGATACCAGAACCAAAATCCACCACCACAATATGCTAGACCCCAACAAACCTACCAACCACAATATCAGGCCCAACAGAGACCCCAACCGGTGCTAGCTCAACAGCCTCCAAACCCCGCTAACGTGATTCCGGTAAAGTATGCTGTTGCAGAAGAAAACCTGAATAGGGCCATAGTACCAGTAACCCCATTGATCTCGGAAAGTGACCCAAGTGACCATAGCTTTGATTCTACACATGTCGATAGTCCCCATGCTTACTACATGCAGTCCCCAGAACATGGTGAGTCTTACTATAGTGAAGAACCAAGTGAACCTAGTTGGGAGTCAGATTACACGAACGTCATGTATGCAAACCCCAACCCCAGGCTTCAACCTAGGCAAGTAAGACCCCCATTCCCAAGAGGACCATGCTACCGATGTCAAGGGGATCACTTCATTCGTGATTGTCCCTTACCTCCACCTACACAACCCCAGTCAGTGACTATCCAAGGTTTTTGCCAAGATTGTGGAAAAGAGCATCTTTTACGAGATTGCCCAAAGAACCCCAATAATATGCCAAAAATCACTCCGATCAATGTGATTGGGTTGGTTGTAGATTCCTCAGGAAGCGTCACTTCCACTGCACCAGTGCAAGTAGTCACTAGAGCTCAGGCATTGCAGCAAAACCAAGAGACAAGCAAGGAAAAGGGCCCAGAGGCTAGTGAAACCGAGAGCGTAACAAAGAAAAGGACTAGAGCATGGAAAGATAGTCGAGAAAGAATGAAACGACAATGGGCTAAAAAGATGAGTGAACTTGAGGAAAGCATAAGAGAAACCAAAGCTAGGATAACTGAAATCACCTCTCAAATCCCCTCTCACAATACCCCGCCGCCACCCCTCCCATCTCCATCTGACCCACCACCTTCCCCACCACGTCATACGATTCCACCACCCCCTAGGGTAGGATCAGTATTAGCTGATCCCACTCCTGAAGACATAGACATGATGCTCAAAGCATATCAGGCCAGAATCCAAGAAGGGCCGAACGTCACGGATCATGCCAAGTGCTATCCTAGAGCTGACCTAGAGATAGAAAGAACCAAACTGTGCGCGAAAATGGTCGCATTGGCTCAGACTATGTTTGAAGCCAGCCGCCTTTTCAATTACTCGGGCTCAGCCAAAACGCAATTACACTTGGATGGATTCCTAGAGAAATTAGAGAGAATAATTGCAAGATCTGCCAAGGACGAAAAAAATCAAGAGAGAGAGAAGGCAAGCAAAAATATGGATCCTTCCCCATCCGAAGTGTATGTGGCCAATTCCCCTAAATCGGACAACTTCCCCTCCTTAGAAAGAATAGAGAGGCCAATAGCACAGTCAGAAAAGGAACCTACCCCTCAAAGAAGGGAAAGGGCAAGAGAACGGATAAGCCAGCCTCTTCAGGAAGCCCGTGGGCCTCCTCAAGGAGCCTATCTTCCTCCCCAAAGGTCACAGGTGCCTCCCTCGAAAGCTGATGTACCTCCACAGGTAACCCACATTCCTTTCCAGAGAGCGTATGAGCCTGTGCGGAAAAGTAATAGCATAAGTAATCCTCCCCAAGAAGCTTGTGCGTCAGCTATCTATGACAACGAGGAAAGAGCCAACTATAGAATAAGCCCTCCTTCCCAGGTAGCATATGTACCTAATTCTACGGAGCCAGACACTTCTTCTTCTATGAATCGGTTTGCACCAGACTTCCTACGAGAGATTCAAGAAGACAAATGGGATAACGAAAGTGAGGTCACCCCTCCTTTTGAACTTGTGGACGATGCACACGACCAATTCCCACAAGACATCCCATCAATTTACGGGGAACATGAGAGTACTCAATCTCATGAGAGATTGGACTTTGAGTCTAATTCCATACAGGAGCTACCCCACTTCACAGGCCCATGGGAAGCAAAGTCCACATGTATGAGAGCACCCACAGTCATGGTAAGGAACGACGACTCAGTCATACCGAGGAACACGGAGGTAGTAACGAACACCAAGATGCAACGCGATATCACTTTGGAAGAGCTGCCTGAGGATAGACCAAACGCGCGGAAATATGTAGCTAGTCAAGTAACTGAAACTGCAAAACCTCGTTCCCGGGTAGGATCCCATAGGAGAGTACCGGAAATTCCCTTGGATAAGATAGGAGATATGTGTGAAGGTGAAGAAGGGAACACCTACCTTCCCATCACCTACCAAGAGTACACCACCAAGGCAATTTTGGACTCAGGTGCAGGAGTTGCAATTGCCACCACCTCCTTATGGAAGCGTTGGGGCAAACCGGCACTCAGGCCGACGAGAATGAAATTGCAAATGGCCGATGGTCACATAGAGAGACCCCTAGGATTGTTAGAAGGGATAACTCTCACCACTTGTGGTGTCGAGTTTGAACATAGTTTTGCTATATGTGACTTCAGCAAAAATCATGCCTATGAGATGATTTTGGGAAGACCATTCATGCGACAGTTGCAAGTGGTACAGGACTGGGGAACCAATTCTTTGTACCTGCAGCACTTGGGTGTTACAACCAAAGTCAATCTCAAGGATTATTCTCATAGAGATGTCCCTCCTATCCAATGGAATCCCATCCATAGAGCCAAAGATGATACAGAATCTGTGCATTCCATAGGATCAGGATCCTCCTGGATGCATGAAGACACCCACTTATGGATGTGCAAAGTAGCAGTAGAAGAAGAGAAGAGAGAGAAAGCCAGAGAGGTAGGTGCAAAAGAAACCCATAGATCGATCCAAGACCCAGCCTATGCACCTGTAGTTTTTCCAGACGAAGAATTTGAACCTCACGGTTGGGCAGAAATCTTAGCAACAATGGACGTAGCCATCAACGAAGAACAATGGACACCTCACTGTGATGAGGATGGCTATGATATTTCAGTCTTCTCCATAGAGCCAATCATGGGAGAGGCAGTTTTAGAAGAATGCGAACCTAGCCCTGATGCATTTGAGGAAGCAAGTGACTCCGATCTAGAGTCAATCATTATGGACCCACCATTTGCATCAGATGAAGAATACTTCCATGAAGTAGAATTTCAACCCCAGAGGCATGGAGAGGTTACAAATGATGTAAGATTAGCAACGCATATGACCCCTAAGGAAGAAGGAAAGAAACGAAAGAAGAAAGAAGTCTCACCAGAGGAGGAAGAATCTTTGTTTGAGGTCCCGGAAAATTTTAAGAAATATGAGATTGACGACAGGAGAGTCATGATAAGAATGCCTAAACGAGAGGCACAATCAGGAGAAGCCTATGATAACAAAGAAACCACAAAGAAAATAGTAGTGGCCATAGAAGAAGGAGAGGAGAGATGCACGTATATAGGCCATGACCTGACAGAAGAAGAAGAGTACGAATTGATTACCTTGCTAAGAGAATACAGAGATGTATTCGCTTGGAGTTACAAGGATTTGAAAGGTGTTGACCCTGACATATGCTCACACACCATCCCCATGACCTCAGATGCCAAACCCTCTAAGCAAAAGCCTTACACATATAACGATAACTATGCTGCTAAGATCAAGGAAGAGATAGATAGACTGGTTGAAGCTGGATTTATCTATGAAATTGAGCACACCGAATGGGTATCCCCCATCGTGGTGGTGCCCAAGAAGAATGGCAAGCTGCGTGTGTGCATTAACTTGAAAAAGGTTAATGCCGCCACGATTCGAGATAACTATCCACTTCCCATCACAGAACATCTCTTAGAAAGGGTGGCAGGCAAGGAAGTGTACAGCTTCCTTGATGGATTTTCGGGCTACAATCAAGTAGCCATAGCTCCAGAGGATCAGCATAAGACAGCCTTTGCCACAGAATGGGGCATTTTTGCTTTTAGAGTAATGCCATTTGGGCTTACCAATGCACCAGCCACCTTCCAGAGGCTGATGTGCCATGTGTTTAAGGAGTTCCTGAGGAAGAGTTTAGAAGTCTATGTTGATGATCTTTGTGCTCATTCCAATGTTAGACAAACCCATATCCCTGAACTCAGACAAATCTTTGACAAATGTAGAGAATATCAAGTCTGCCTGAACCCAGAAAAGTGCGTTTTTATGGTCAGGCAAGGCAAGATCCTAGGACATATAGTGTCAAAGAATGGCATATCTACTGACGAAGAAAAAGTGAGAGCCATAGCGGAGCTACCTAGGCCAAAGAATGTCAAGGAGGTACAAGCTTTCATGGGGCATTGCGGTTATTATCGACGATTTATACACATGTATGCTGTCATTGCAAAGCCCATGTACGGACTTCTGACAAACTTTGAGTGGACGGATGAATGCGAAAATTCCTTCCAAGAGCTTAAACGAAGATTATGTTCAGCACCAATCTTGACCACACCAGATTGGAATAAGCCATTCCATGTTCATGTGGATGCATCCAATTATGCTATTGGATGTGTGCTTGCACAACCTACTGGTGAAGGTAATATGGATCTTCCAATTGCCTATGCCAGCAGACAATTGAATGCGGCTGAACGGAATTACACCACTACTGAGTGCGAAGGATTAGGCATGGTATATGCAGTCAAGAAATTTAGGCACTATTTGCTTGCAAATAAGTTTAAATTTTTTACTGATCATCAGGCATTGTTATATCTCGTAAACAAGCCATGCAATACAGGAAGATTAGTGAGATGGTTTCTCTTGCTAATGGAATACGATTTTGAGGTTGTGGTAAGGAAAGGTAGGACTCATTTGAGAGCCGATCATCTCTCTAGGCTCACATCGGGAGAAGCCCCACAAGGAGTGTCAGATGACCTTCCTGATGCTTACTTGTTTAATTTGGAAGTGGTGCCGCAGTGGGCCAAGCCAATAGTACCAGTATTGACCTACGGGCCTAACCATCCAGTGGTAAACACACGGAATAGAGAGGTTGTAAAAGCCCAAAAATACCACATCATGGCAGGAAGCATGTACAAGCACACAGATCAAGGGATCTTGGCTTGTTGCGTAGAAGAGGATGAGTACGCTAAATGGTTGCAATTAGCACATGTAGGTGCACTAGAGCAACACCATTCAAAACAACGAACTTTACAGACTCTAAAGAGATTCGGAGTGCACTGGCCAACCATGGAAGCGGATGTCCAAAAGTTGTGCAAGGAATGCCCAATCTGTTGCACTAAACCACCTGTGGAACATGCCACTCTCTATCAAGTATCCATTGTGCCAGATTGGAGCGAACCACTAGTATCATTCCTGAGGACAAACACATTCCCTCCAGACATGACTCTAGCTAGAAAAAGGAGTTTGGAACAAGAAGCCCAGGATTATTCACTCGTTGGTGGTAATCTATACAAGCGCGGTAAAGATGGTTACCTGAGGTTATGTGTCCATGAAAGTGAATATCTCAAGATCTTGGAAACTGCTCACCAAGGGGTAGCAGGAGGACACTTTGGATCAGATCGGGTGATCAAGGCAATATTGTTTGCGGGCTTCTGGTGGCCTACCCTTCACATGGATGCACATACCTATGTGAAACGGTGTGATGTCTGTCAGAGGACTCAGTATCCTATACGCAAAGATGAGATGCCACTGAAACCTATGATGGGTGGACGTGCATTCTCTAAGTGGGGAATAGACTTCGTAGGTCCTATTAATCCCCCAGCTAAAGGTTCGCATGCGGAATACATCATTGTTGCAACAGATTATCTCACCAAGTGGGTAGAGGTAAAGGCTACAACAAAGAACGATGCTCAGACAACTGCCAAATTCTTGTTTGAGAATGTATTCACGAGATATGGGCTACCTATAGAGCTTGTAAGTGATAGAGGCACTCATTTCTTGAACGAAGTGATTGAAAATCTACTCCAAGAATTCTTGGTAATACACAAGAAGTCTGCCCCCTATCATCCTCAAGCTAATGGACAAGCTGAGAGCACTAATAAGATTTTATGCAATGTACTGACAAAATTGGTGAACACAAAACGCTCTGATTGGGACAAACAGCTGCACCATGCTGTTTGGGCATACCGAGTTGCCTACAAAACGGTACTCCAAGCCACCCCCTTTCAGATGGTATTCGGCCAAAACGCTGTGCTACCCTTGGACTTCCTGATCCCCACATTGAGAGTAGCACAAGAGCACGAATGGACAGGTCATGAGCTCTCCTCTAGGATCTTTGACCTTGAACGATTAGGAGAAACAAGACTGAGAGCCGCTGCAGGGATATATGCAGCCAAGAAGAGACAGAAGGCATACTTTGATGCCCACGTGAAGGATAAAGGCTTGAAAACGGGAGATCTAGTCTTAGTCTATACACTGAAACAACACGCGAGGAAGCTAGAAAAGAGAGGCTACGGACCTATGATCATCAATAGGATCTCCACAAGCGGAGCGGTACAATTGGCCACATTAGAGGGTGATGTTCTCCCAAATTATATTAGCGGTTGCAGAGTCAAGTTGTACCAGGAACCCCTCACGGAGGAAATGCTCAGCCGACTCAACACTGCTAAGAAACGCAAAGAGGAAGAAAAGAGAATTAGAGAAGAAGCTCAAGCAGAGGCTTTAGAACGCATCAGAAGGATGAAATTACGAAGGCAAGGTAGAGATCAGCCTGGAGCGAATGACTATGCAGACCAAGGATTTCCCATAGCCATGTGTGAAGTTGCAGGAACAAGCTCGAATAGAATAATTGATAGACGTCCTTTCATAACCATAGACATAGGACAAGGAAAGAGTACAAGGACCGTAAGAGCCTTGATTGACTCAGGTGCTGCCACTAGCGCTGTTAAGTTGTCTTACTGTCAAGAGTTACAGTTAACTGTCCATCCTGTGGAAGCATACCTCATAGGATTGGGAGGCGTGGAAACCCCTTGCATGGGCGAGGTGGAACTTCCCCTCTACATTCACGAGGAGGCAATGACCGTTAAAGTACTAGTGTGTCAAGATGAGGATCTCACTGAACCTCTCGTCTTGGGTCAGGAATGGATCTATGACCAAGCAGTCAATCTAAACCTAAGAAGTGGACTTCTCCAGGTTTGGGTCAATCATAGTCGAGTTACAGTAGAATTAGACAATGGAGCACTCAAGGAACTAGGAAAGGCACAGACTCCTGGTCCTTCCAGGGGTACACATGAAGATGACCATGCTGTTCTTGTCCAAAACTATGTGTTGCAGAGGAATGATATTTGCAAAAAAGGAGTCAGGAATGCAACGGAACTCCCTTCTTTTCCAAAGGCTAGAAGGAGGCAGCAACCCAAGGTGGATCAAAGGCAGAAGAAGCAGGGTACTACCTATGTCAGAGATCAAAAGTACCTGCGCAGCAGAATGGCCCAGAAAATAAACCAGGTGTGGGTGCGGAAAGGTGAACGACCGGTTGCACCACCGTCAACTACAGGGGCAAAGCCTCTTATTAGTGACCAACAACACAACGCTAATAAGAAGTCTTTCAGAAATTCTTCTGCTAAAGTAAAATCTATTTGGGTGCCCAAGAAGTCGATGAAGGCAAGCCCACAATCAAGACAAATTTGGGTGCCTAAGGCTTGCTTGATGGCACAAGTAGCTACGCTGAGGCCACAACCTAAACAGCATAACGCAGCGACGCATACTGCCAGATTTCACTCGTTCTCGACACTCATGTACACACCAAAACCCAAGAGCGTACATGTAATCAATTGTAAATGGGTCCCAAAAAGGCCTCGTTTTCAAACCATGACACCGAGAAGGCTCTGTAGAGACTCTCCGAAACCGAAGGCAAAGCCCACTCACTGCATTTGGCAGCCTAGGGCCTGTAATAAACCCCCCGACCCCAATTTGTAAATTCATACCCACTTACTAACTGCAGTAGTCTCCTAGGACAACACAAGCACTAACTACACACACTGTCTTCATGCACTTACTAACCACTAACTCACCATCCACCTCATGTTAATGTTGTAACGGGGACAACAACGGATTTATTCTGTCCATTACGATGTTAACACTTGGTTCTATATTCTCACAGAACCAACCAGCGAACAGGGCCATGGCAGAAGCAGGTACCAGTTCTCAAGCCGGATCGGGTGCCCAGATTGTGGACATAGAAACACTTCTCCTTGAGCCACGTCTCACCGCAAGACCGCAAGAGCTTCAAGCCGTGCATGTGCTCCCCATTCAGGATCCTCCTCAAGGGCACACTTCTCAAGTAGGTAAGCATGCGCATTGGTTCAGTGATGTTGCGGGACCACTGGGCGATGGAACCTATTTCTGGGAAGCAGAATTGGAATTCAATGGCAAATGGGGTCGATACCACTTTTTCGCACGCGAGTTTGAAAGCTACCAAAATGCCGAAGTCATGAGATCAGTTTGGGTCAAAGCAGGTGTGGAAAGTTATTTCAGGACTCACTTACCAAAGCCGGATTTTTTACGATGTTCTTATCTGATCAGTACCATCACACCAAGCAGAGCCAAGGGCGGCGACAGCACCTTTGTGCTGCCATCACTGCTGCCGGGTAATGAGCTTAAAAGATTCAAGTTGACCCTCAATCTGGTAAGAGAAGCATTGGGTATGTATGGCATGCACATCCCAACAGAAAAGGAAACCATGGTTCCAGGTCGAATGAAGCACAAAGATCTTAATAAGCTGAAGGACATGGTTGCGATGACACCTACCATTGCGCTTCACCTGCGAACCATCATGCAACATTTTGCTTTTCCCGCCCAAGAACGCTTCACAATGCCCCCGAAAAAAATATGGTTCAGTTTATATCTAGCAGAAACCGAAAGCCTGCCCATCAATGTACCACACTGGATCATAGATCAGATCCACCTAGCGCATCAAAGGTGGAACAAAAAACAGAAGAATGTGCTCCACGGGTGTTGTGCTTTGACCAGAATAATCTATAGATGCTTGGCTTATGACGTGCCTGTTCAGCGGGCACTCGTATGGTCCCGAGTCCAAGAATTCCAGAGAAGACTATCAGCAGCAGGTCCCCCATCAAAGAAGATGAGGGGGGGAGTCCAACTACCTTGTGCTCAACCAAGGGGAGTACCGCTACACCAGAAATCACTCCTCCCCAGACACGACGAGTTAGGCCATTCACAATCCGGTTACCAAGACCAAGCACAGAGGGGCCTAATCTGGTGTTTCCACCCATTCCATCCGATTTGGAATTTCCGCAGGGATTTACTCTTGAGGACCTCACGGATGAAGAAATTGCCAGATTAATCTATGACTCTAACCTCGAAGCCGAAGCAGCGCGAGCTCAGGAACCGCGACCCCAAACAACATCGGCCCCCACCCAACCAAAAACTGTAGAAGTCGATGTAGATGAACAAGAGGCAGGAGGAGATGAAGAAGAGGCCGACGAAGAACAACATCAAGAATATGACGAACTCTCCGAGTTAGCAAGTGCCCCAGCATATTCGGCACAAATCAAGAGACTATATCGAACCATGCGACTGGTTCAGGAACAGCATCAGATGTCTCTAGAACAGGGCAAAAGACTCATGAACGACCTGCTAGCTGAGGAAGGTGTGGACGAGTTGTTCATTGAGTCCATGAACCTTCATGCCGACGCTGTAGGACTGGACGAGGCCATTCATGAGGCAATGGCCTACATCCACAGGTTTGAAAAAAGAGTTCCCGTTCGTCCCAGGAGGTCCGGGAAGCAAATTCACATCAATACATCAGCACCAGGCGAGGCAGCGCAAGCAGAAGAATATCAGGAAGCACCGTTGTCACCACCATCCCCACCTCACACTACACAATTCACTCCACCACAGGACACTAACACTACCACATCCACTACCACTACCGTTGTCATGGGCATCCCACTCTCTCCGGGAATCCAATACGGGGGAGTCACCATGCCCACCTTCACCACCCTGTTCACCGATGTCACATCCACTCCACCAACGATTCCCATCTACACCGTCACTCAAACAGTTGACACGATGGAAACATCACCTGCCACAGCACCGCTCCCTCCCCCTATGCCACCTTCATCACCCATACCCCCTCCACCCACATCTCCACGTACATCCACATCATTCACCTCTCCCATTCCCGCCCCCATTCCCCCTGCATCTTCACCCTTCCCAGCATTATTTAATGTAAATAACATATTCTTAGCATTAAACCAATGTGTATACCAGCTCCAGCATGAGTACAAAGCACTGGACAACCGGTATCAGAATCTGGAAACGCACCATCAAAACTTACAAAGACAATTTCTCATTCTCCAAACAGAAAATGCAGAACTGAATCAACGCTACACGACGCTTGAGCAGGCTCACCAAACCTTATTGGCGGCACCCCAACCATCGACAGAATCAGGTGCCAAACAACTAGAAGCTTTGCTCGAGGTATACCAAGCCGATAATCTCAAAGTCCGGCGTAACCTGGCACTTCTCAGAAAACACATGGCGGCCGCCCTAGAAGAAAACAAGAGGCTGCAGCAGCAAAATGAAGCAAATCTAGAAGCAGCAATGGAAGGCTCTCCACACGAAATTGATCCAGAGCAGTTTAAAGCTGTGCCCTCAGAGACAATGAAGACCATCTTGGACAGCTATGCGGATCTATTAGAAGCTCATGATGACTTGGAAAGGGAACGTGATGCGCTGCGCAATCAACTCCAAGAGCAACAGACAGCACCCAAGGTCACAGAAACGACCACGACTTCAGAGGAAGTCAAGGCATTGAAAGAGCAGGTGGCCGAATTACAGGCAAGATTACTCACACATGAAAGGCAACCCTCTCCAGTTGTCGAACCTGAACCCGAGGATTTGGTACCCATCGAGGTAGATGAGACGTATGAGGAACCTTACGTTCCTATGCCAATGCCAGGTGGTGAGCAAACCGCAGAAGGAATGGATACGTTAGAAATTGAAGTACCTGAGTGGCTCCAAACACTAGAGAAAACGGCATCAACTCATGAAGATCGAGTGGCAGTTCAGATCCAATCTATGGCAAAGATAGAGGACACTATTATTAAATCAGAATACTTCCGCAGCATGTCCCACCATAGATGGATCGGAACCAATGATGATCAATACGTGCCATATTGTATACTTCTGGCGGACTACAATGCAGAAATCCAACATAGATGTGGCAAACCTCCAACGTTTGCTACACAATTTGGGCCAGATGATATCCCAGAGAGCGCCAAAAAAGGATCCATTCATCAACCCACTTGGAGGATCCGACTCCTCGAAACCTACCCGGAGATGGTTCGCACCTGGACGAATATGCCTCTTTTTATTAAATATAACCCTTGTTATGTTCCTGTACTCCGCAGACGCACATGGCCAGAGTTTACCATTGCAGTCAAGAATATCAAGGGATGCGCCAAATGGTTAAACTACGTCTATCTAGCACCCCCTCAAGGGCCTCCCACCGTCAATTACATGATTTCCACTATACGGCACTGGAGCATCCGATTAAGGAATACCCCTGATGTAATGGCCCAGATGTGCATGAAAATTTTTGAGTTAATGCTTATTACATTCAAGACATTCAAGAATATCAAGGACCCACACTTCTCCGGCGTCGGATTCCTTACAGGAAACCAAGATTTAGTTTATGACATGAGCACCACTCCTTCTATAGAGGTGATATACGCTTGGCACGCCAGAATAAAATACCTCCCAGCCTGCTTTAAACAAACATTCGAAGAGATGTTCATAACAGGGTTCTGGGAATACCACTCAGAAATATTTGTACCCAGACCCTCACATCTCCTCCATTTATTTGCTGTGGAGCGAACCATTCACTCAGAGCAGTTACGGGTGCCACATCCAGAAGTCCCAGGGCCAGTCAATTGGGATGCATTGCTGACAGATCTAGCAAGGGGACTCAGGTTAGAAGAACACCACCTCGCCGCCGATGTTGTACAATACTACGTCCAAAAAGCAGCTAGACAAGGGTCTGTCAGGGGCGACAGACGCGAGAGTGGGGGGGGTGTTGGCAGTAGCCTTGGTACACCAGGACGTACAAGACATGAAAGTCAAAGAAGGGAGTCAGAGCGAAGGGACAGCACTAGCAAACAGGGCAGTCAAAGAAGATCTGGCAAGTAGGCCAATATTTTTTCAAGACATTAATGCAAATCAAAGGGATGGACATGCAGAGAGGAAGAGCAAGTAGGGAGCTCGAAGATATGTATGGCAGATCACTAGAAGAAATCCCTACAACAACAGTGATTTTTATCACTAACAATCATTGTAAATATCATTTCACCTTTTTGTAGCTCCATTTTGTGCAAGCCAAGGAGTCCTTGAGCTTGAGGAGCCTTAGAAGTAGTTGCGTACCAATTTTCGTATTTTTTAGATCTCGTTTGAGCCCCCAAATAAGCCCTGGAACCTAATTTTTAACTAGGCCGGACACTAGGTCTGGACAGGACCAAAAGCTAGTCAAAAACTATAAAAAGGGCTAGAGAGCTCATTTTTGAGGTTAGATTGTAATTGAAACGAACTTGTAAGAGCATTTTGAAAGTAATCTAAAAGCTCCATTGATTCTCACTCTTTGTCTTGCCTTGTGTGCGCGTGTGTGTGTATGTGTGTGCATGCTTGTGTGCTTCTCACTCACGCACTTGTGCCGCCATTTGCTCGAGGTCTTCATACCATCCTCACGTCTTCCCGGATTGACATTAAAGGAGGTGCTACTCATCATTGAGCTACAATGTGCCAGTTCAAAGGGCACTAATTTGGACCAGGGTACATGAATTTCAACGCAGACTATCAACCGCAGGGCCTCCATCCATGAAAATGAGAGGCACAGTTCAAATGCCTTGTGCACATGCCCGAGGTGCTACACTGACACCAGAAACCACTCCACGGCTTCCAAGGCGAGTGCAACCATTCACTATCAGGTTACCAAGGCATAGCACAGAAGGCCCAAATCTAGTGTTTCTGCCTATACCCACTGACCTAGAGTTCCCCCATGGCTTTACACTAGAAGACCTAACAGATGAGGAGGTAGCCAGAGGTCCGACGAAGAAGAGCAGGAATATGAGCAAGAAGTTCTACAGGAACTTGATGGTGCCCCGGCTTATACGAAGCAATTGAAAAAGCTTTATGATACCATCAACCGAGTTCAAGAACAACACAAACTGTCCCTGACAGCAGGAAAAGCCCTCATGAACCAAATCCTTGAGGAGGAAGGTGTGGACGAGCAAAACCGAGCAATCCTTGACATGATAGCTGATGCACTGGGGGTACCTGAGACGGTGCATACCGCTCTTGCATATTCACGAAGATTGGAACGATGATACGGCAGACGCCCCCCTCGATCAGGAAAACAAATGAATGTATTAGTATCAGAACCACAGGGCACCATATCCACAACCACGGGCACAGCTCATACCATTCATGACACTGAGGAAGCCCATACATCCAGTGCACCCTCGTCACCCCCCTTACCCCCTCTCCCTCCAACTCCACCACCTTCACCTCCCACTACCAGTGTAACCACTATTGTCACTGCAGACACCTTCTTTTGGGAATTATCTTTACTTCGTGACTTTCATCGATGTTTTTTCTAGGCATGCATGAGTATATCCATTGAAGGCAAAGTCTGAAGTGTTTATGTGCTTCAAATAGTTTTTGCTTTTGGCTGAAAATTTGTTAGCATGTAAAATGGGCACCCTCCGTTCTGATCGGGGCGGGGGGGGGGGGATATATGTCTTCTGATTTTAATGCATTTCAGGCTGAACGTGAGATAAAACACCAGTGTATAGTGCCGTATACACCTCCACAAAATGGAGTTGTTGAACGAAAGAACAAGTCACTCATGGAGATGGCGAGGTGTATGGTCAAGAGTTAGGCTTCACCACTTAGTTTCTGGCTTGAGGCTATCATGTGTGCAGCATATGTATTGAACAGGTGTCCCACTAAAGCACTACAGTCCATCACTCCATATGAGGCTTGGCATGATCGCAAGCCATCTGTTGCTCATCTACATGTTTTTGGTTGTTTGGCATATGCATTAGTGCCTGAACAACATCGCAGGAAATTGGATGATAAAGCAGTAAAATGTATTTTTGTTGAGTACAGTTCTGAAAGTAAAGGCTATCGTCTCTATCATCCACAGACTAAACACATTCGTTAACCGTGATGTTGTTTTTGTGGAAGATGCTATTCAGCCATTGCTTTCATGTACTAAGGAGACATTTGTTAGCTCCAAAGACATGTATGATACTTTGTTGCCTCTTTTTATAGGTGGATAGTCTAGTTTTGGTTTCAATGAGGCAACTTCTCAGCCTTTGCATGTTTCATGTGATGATGCAGATCATTCCATTTCTGATGCAGATTTACATGATGCAATAGTTGACGAGAGAGCTGATATTGAGTAGGCAAAAACTATGCCAAAATGGTTGGTGCAAACTTTGTGTGACAGTAAATTAGATGCACCTCTCTCGTATTGTACTCGTTGAGGCTCTCATAGTGCCTCTTTTGCATCAGATTTCTATGCTATGGCTGCATCTAGTATCTGTGATGAGAATGAGCCTGTTTCATTTGATGAAGCACAAAATTCAGAAAATTGGATGGCTGCTATGCAATTTGAATATGATTGTAGCTCAGTGATGAGTAGCACCTCCTTTAATGTCAATCCAGGAAGATGTGAGGATGGTATGATGACCTCGAGCAAGTGAAGGCACAAGTGTGTGAGTGAGAAGCACGCAAACATGCACACACATACACACACACACGCGCACACACGGCAAGAACAAAGAGGAAGACAATGAAGTTCTCTTAGATTACTTCCAAAATGCTCATACAAGTTCAATTCTATTACAAGCTAACCTAAAAAATGAGGTCTCTAGCTCTATTTATAGTTTTTGATTAGCTTTTGGCCCTGTCCAGACCTAGTGTCCGGCCTTGTTAAAAATTAGGTTCTAGGGCCTATTTGGGGGCTCAAACGAAGTCTAAAAATTATGAAAATTGGTACGATGCTACTTCTAATACTCGTCAAGCTCGAGGACTCCTCGACTTTCACAAAATGGAGTTACAAAAAGGTGAAATGGTATTTACAATGATGTAGAGTGACTAAATTCACTATTTAGGAAGTATTACTTCATGGAAAAATTTGGATGGCCTACTTGCCAGATCTTCGTTGACTACTTTGTCTGCTGGTGCTTTCTCTTCGCTCTGAATCCCTTCTTTGACTTTCTTGTCTTGTGAGTCCTTGGGTACCTTGACTACTACCAACACCCCCCCCTCTCTCGCGTCTGTCGTCTGTGACAGACTCTTGTTGAGTGGGTTGTTGGATGTAGTACTCCACAACGTTTGTGGCTAAATGATGTTCTCCTAATCTCAACCCTTTGGCCAAATCAGTGAGTAGGGCATCCCAGTCTACTGGCCCTAGAACTTCTGGATGTGGCATACGTAGCTTTTCTGAATGTAGAGCTTGTTCCACCGCAAATAACTGTAATAGATGAGATGGTCTGGGAATGAATATCTCTGAATGATATTCCCAGAATCCTGTGATAAACATTTCTTCAAACGTCTGTTTGAAGCAGGCAGGTAGATACTTTATACGAGCATGCCACGCATATACGACGTTAATGGATGGTGTGGTGCTCATATCGTAGACAAGGTCCTGATTCCCTTCATTAAATCTGAGAGCCAAAAGATGAGGTTCTTTGATATTCTTAAATGTCTTGAAAGTAACCAGCATGAGCTCAAAAATTTTGAGGCACATCTGTGCCATGACATCTGGTATATTCTTGAATCTGATTGCCTAGTGTCGGATGGTTGAAATCATGTAGTTGACTGTGGGTTGGCCATGAGGGGGTGCTAGGTACACATAATTTAGCCACTTTTCACATCCTTTAACCGTCAAAACTGTTTTGGTGTACTCTGGCCAAGACCTTCTTTGAAAGACAGGGCAGTAGCATGGATTATACTTGATGTATAATGGCATGTTATTCCAAGTGCATACCATCTCAGGGTAGGTTTCAAGCAGACGTATCCTCCAGGTAGGTTGTAAGATATTGCCATGCGTGGCACTTGCAGGGATGTCTTCTGGTGCAAACTGTGTCGCTGAGGTTGGTTCCTTCATTGTGCGCTGCTTGATTTCCGCATTATAATCTGCTATTAAGACACAAAATGGAACATACAAATCATCGGATATGTCAATCCACCTATGATGGGAGAGGTTTCTAAAATAATCAGATTTTATGACAACTTCTTCCAATCGTGACATAGACGCTATCTGAACTGCAACTCTCTCGTCATGGGTTGTAGCAACCTTCTCTAACCTTTGCATCCATTCAGGAGCTTCGATCTCAATCGTGTACATTCCTTCTTCTGTTTGCTTACCTCCGAATGCTGGCATGGGAACATATGGGTCTTCAAAAGTCTCCTCCACTTCAATTGGCACTAAGTCTTCAGGTTCCGATTCCACCAGGGGAGAGGGTTGACGCTCGTATTGAAGAACTTTACTTCGTAGTTCTTCTAGTTGTGCTCTGAGTTCTGCGACTTCTTCAGATGTGTCGACTGCGGTTGTGACTTTGCTTGGTGACTCCTGCTGAGTTGCCAGTTGCTTTAGTAGATCATCTCTTTCTCTTTCTAATGCTGCGTGGGCTTCCAGGAGGTCGGCATGGGTTTCCAAGACGATTTGCATACTTTCAGATGGGATAGCCTTGAATTTCTCTGGGTCGATTTCCTATGGTGAGCCCTCCATTGCTGCTTCCAGGTTTTCCTCGTTCTGTTTCTGTAGTCGTTTGTTTTCTTCAAGTGCTACGGACATGTGCTTCCGTAATAAGGCGAGGTTGCGTCGAAGCTTGAGATTGTCCGTTATCTGGGCATGCAACATATCATCAAGTTGTTGTTTTTCTTCAGTATCTAGCTAGGGTGGATTGGCAACTAATTGATCATGTTGTGCTTGCAGTGTAGTATACTGCTGTTGTAATAGCCGCTTCTCCTTCTCTAAATCAATGAATCTTACTTGGAGAGTTTCATGGTTTCTGAAGAGGCTCGTATGCTAGGTATCTAGGTGCTGGTAACGCTGTTGTAGTTGAGACATACATTGGTACATATTATTAAATACATTATTAACAGGGGTGGATGCCGGAAAGGTGTTGAATGCAGAAGGGAAGGGAAAAGGGAATGGGAGCGTGTATGCTGTGCTTGAAAAGGGTGAAGTTGGTGGTGGGGGGATGGGAGATTGTGGATGTATGGGGGGAGGGAGAGGTGCGGAGGTGGGTGATATGTCAATGAGATCAAAAGTGGATGCAGTAGTGGGAGTGATTGTGAACATGGGAATTGTGGGTGCGGTGATGGTGGTGAAGGTGTAAAGTGGCGTGTGTAGTTGTGAATATGAACCTCCAGGAAGTGTGATCGGGGGAACGGGGTTTTCTGTGGCTACAGTTAGAAGTACAGTGTCAGTGGTAGTGTATACAAGAGAGGTGGTGATAGGTTGTGCAGGTTGTGTGGGTTGACTGATGGTCTGTGCTCGACATCACTATGTACAAGCTGCAATTTTTGAGTAGCCTGAATTGAACCATCTTTTGGAAAGGATGAACGCTGCATTATGCCCAAAATACAGCCTTCACAACAAACATGTTTTCCAGGTGACTCAAGTTTGGGCAAAGAGGACACCATTTCAGATTTCTGCAGGCATAGCAAACTAGCAAAATTGAGATGACCAAAGCGTGCATGCCAAAGCTTTGCATCTGACATCACGTGAGAATCATTTATTCCACATGCCAAATCATTTACAGATCTTTCATAGTCTATGAGATTTTACAGCCCACGACATAAAATGCCAGAAGCAATAATCACATCGCCATTTGAGAGATCATGAACTGTACACCTGCCATCTACAAATTTCACAACCAAGCCAATCTTGGCTAATGCAAAAAGTGATAACAGGTTCTTCTTGATCCCTGGCACAAATAAAGCATCTCACAAAGTGAAAGAACTACCATCAACAGTAGTCAAAATGATCTTAACAACTCCCATAACAGGATAAGAGGAGATGTTGGCGCATGTAACAGTATTCCCTGTAGGGGCAGGCTCGAGTGAAGAGAAGAAACTGTGTTGCGAGGTAATATGTTTGGTCACCCCACTATCAAAATACCAAACGTCTAAGTCTACTACAGACATGCACTGCTCATGAGAAGATGGGTCAAAACTGTAGACAGTAGTAAACACCCATTCTTCTTCCTACATAAGATTAGCAGACTCTGTTTTTGGTGTAGAGGACTCTGCAACAACCATTCAAGTGTCTTTCTTCTTTGCCTCTTTAGCAGCTAGTTTTGCATACTTCTTTATGATATGATCATTCCCTTTACCGTACTTGCAAAACAGTTTCTGCTTTTCTGATTTTTTCTCATCTTTATCTTGGTTCTTCAAATGTGCAGAATTTACAAATTTTTGCTTACTAGTAGAAGAGCTCCATTTTCCTTTGCCCTTCTGACTAGCTAGGAAAGCTTGATCTGCAACTCGCATAATGGACCTCTTCTGCCTGCACTGATCTTCCTGCAACGGAACAGAGACTAACTTCTCAAATGATAAAGCATTTGGATTGCCTTTCATCATCAACCGAAGAGTAGAAGCAAAACTTTGATATGAATCAGGAAGACCATTCAGAACGGTCTGCACAAGTGAGCTATCTGGTATAACCTCATCAATAGAAATCAATTGTTCCTTCAAGTCTTTGATTTTTGTTAGAAAACTGTCCATAGAATCACCTTCATTCATGTGCTCACTCTCCAACTGTTTTCAGAGGTAAGCAACACGAGCCTCATTCCTAGCTTGGTACAATGTGGTAAGTGTATCCCAAGCATCCTTAGCTATTCTACAAGAGCGAATGTGAGGAATAATGGCACGTTTGACAGACAAAGCTATCAATGCATGTGCCTGGGAATCTCTGCCATCCCAACGAATCTGCTCTACAATAGGTGCAGCAAAAACCGCAACACAAACAGGAATATGCAGAATATCACTATCTTCGACACCTTCTGCATCAGCTTCAGTACCTGCAGTTGTAACAATTATAGGTACGATAGGACATTTTTCGACACCTTGCACAATGTTCCAGAGTCCTTTTGCAACCAACACATGTCGCATCATATAAGCCCATAACGGATAGTTGGTACCATCCAACTTATCATCAACAGCCAACATACGGAATACATCACTACTTTCAACCATGGCCGGTGACTAAAATACCTTGATGCAAAAAATTGAATGTATCTCAAAAAGTTGAACAGAACTACCCAGACAAATTCAGCTAGACCTGTAGTAGACTTCGAGAGGCTTATATTGGCGAATAGAAACTGGTATATACCTTTGGCACAAAAAGATGAAATAGCCTACACAAGCGCTACGATAGTGCATTCGGAGGTCGAAACGAGCTCAGATCGTGATTTCGGCACCACAAGGTGAAGCTCTTTTGATCTCGAGAACATGTTGAGTATGCTCACCAAAAATCGTGCGACTCTAAGATTGCAAATGGAAGAGTGTCGACGACACCCTAGATGAAGCGACGACTTGCTCTGATACCAATTATTGGAGTTAGACATCTGCGGAAGCACGTGAACAGCACAAGGAAGAACAAGAAGCTTGGAGCACAACACACAATGCTGAATGTATTACTAGACAATGTACAAAGATAAGTAGCCCATTAGGGCAATAGACGTATATACAAGCCGGGGGAAAAAAACCTCCTAAAGAGGGAAAAAAGTGCCCCGACGGTCCTAGTGTGTTCACACACATCACTCCCTAAATATATCAACAATGCATACACACATGCATATGCATACACACATACATGCATATGCATACACACATACATGCATATGCATACACACATACATGCATATGCATACACACATGCATATGCATACGCATGCATATGCATACACATGCATATGCATACACACATGCATATGCATATACATGCATATGCATACACATGCATATGCATACACACATGCATATACATACACACATGCATATACATACACACATGCATATGCATGCACACATGCATATGCATGCACACATGCATATGCATACACACATGTATATGCAGACACACATGCATATGCATACACACATGCATATGCATACACACATGCATATGCATACACACATGCATATGCATATGCATATACACATGCATTTTAACATCTCCACATTGGATCAGATGGGATCTTCACGTACACCTTGGGGAGCGCATGACCATGATGACTCCAAGATATATCAGATATGTATTGGAGCTCTAGATGGGATCTTCACGTACACCTTGGGGAGCGCATGACCATGATGACTCCAAGATATATCAGATATGTAATGGAGCGAATAGGATAAGGATTCCAAAAATTATATCACACAATCGATATATGAAGAGTACCAGCAGGCACCTAGGCATCCTATTGTGAGTTCGGAATTGATTCTGCATACGTCACATGAGGTGATGTCTCATCGGCGGTTCGAAGCTCGCGATGCTTTCAGAGCAAGCTTACCGAAGCCTGTATGGTTAGATGTTGAAGAGTGGGAATCGATTCAGGATGAGCAACAACACACTCCTGATCGATATCATCAACAACGAGATGCGGCGGCCACATGTTTAGATACGATTGGAACGTTGCATTTAGGTAGCGGTGGATATGATAATATGCGCTACCAATTTGTAAGTATCATTTTAATAATTGAATTTGTTTGTGTTAAGCACATCATATATGTTCATCTAACATTTTGCATATTTATTATAGGAGTTGGCAGTGGGTCGACACAAATCGAAGAAGTTTATGGATATCGTCATGGATTGGCTGCACTGTTGCCGGACTTAGAGGGACGCAGTGCAATCATTTCATGGGAGAATCTATGATTAGATAAACTTATGGCTTTGTTTCGTATTTTTAGTTGTTATTTATAAATGTCATGTCAATATGTATTATTTTACACATATGCTTTGTTGCAAGATTGTAGGTGTAAATGTTTTGATCCCTTGCATATATGTATGGTAGTGCTTTGCCACATTTTTGTATTACACTCCTATGTGGCAATGATGTACCATAATTTTGTATTCGATTCCTATATGGAAGTGCTTTGTCACATTGCCACAATTTTGTATTACACTCCTATGTGGCAATGATGTACCATAATTTTGTATTTGATTCCTATATGGAAGTGCTTTGTCACATTTTGTATTCGGTTCCTATATGGAAGTGCTTTGCCACACTCTTGTACATCCTTCATTTATGGAATATACAACTTTTTGTAAATGATTCATGGTTGCCATTATAGTACATATCACATGTACTCAGTTTAGAGTTGGGAGAGTGTATTGTCTTTTGCTAAACAACATCATGCTGTAACAAAAGACAACACACTCGAACCAAAAAAATTTGTGCAGATATGATCGTCGGTATAATCATCAGTACACCCAGCAGAATCATCGGTATGTGCGTCGGTACACCTAGCAGAGTCGTCGGTATGGGTGTCGGTATAAGCATCGGTAATATCGATGCTTATACTGACGGCCATACCGATGCCCATACCGGCACCCATACCGGCGCTTATATTGGCATTATGTTTCCGACGCGCATACCGACTGCGACACCGACGTCGCAAAAAAATTATGCCCGTTCATTTTTCTCAGTAACAGCTTCGGTATACCCTCGGTATGTTGTAGTGTTTTACCTGTCTTTCTCTCACATGCATATGTCCACACATACGTATGAACTAAATGTTGGTGCATTTTACCCAAGCCTACATGCTTGATATATTTGATATCATCCTCATTTGTAAGTCACATGAGTAGTCATGTGAACACCTCTTGTAAAAGAGTTCATTTTATCTCTTGTAAATGGAAAAAGAAAAAAGGAAAAGAATGGCTTATCTCATGCATGATGTAAAAGCAAATTCGTGGCTCTAACTACCAAAATCATGAATTTTTGAGCTGAGGGAATATCTCCTAACTTTGGGGATCACTTTTAGGTGGAGCCATTCGAATTCGAATTCAAAACTCCCTCCAAGAATAGCTATAAAAAGAGCAAGAAGGAAGAGGCGATTAGCAAGCCTTGTACGTGACCACTTCATGTCATTTTGTAGAGATTGAAGAGTTTACTCCATAGCTCTATCATTCTACTCCCATTGTGCAAAGATTCATTGCCAATGTGGTTGTAATCATATATGAATTTATACATTTATCATCATTCACTTCTCAGTTTTGTTCTCTGCTATACTCACTCAGAGCAGTACCTTTAGAAGGTCATATCTCGCGTTTTACTGAACTGTTTTCAGTGTTTTGAAGAGCATTGCATAGCTCTTACTGTCTAAGTTTTGCATATCAATTTTCAAGCTCATTGGATTAATACTTTTGGAGATATCTGCATTTTACTGCTTACTGGTCTATCTCTGCAGAGCCCCGAGAATTGTGGGGAGGTTCCAGAAATTATTGAAACTTGTTCTCAGTGCTCAGACCATCATTTGAAGTCTTTTAACTTGGATTGGGAAGCTTGCTAAGTCTATTTGCTATGCCCAAAAGGAATTTTTCTAATTCCTACCAGGTTGAGAGCACTGTTCATTTTTTCCAGCAGGTGTATGTCCAAAAATAGCAAGTTTTGGGAGCTAGTCATTTCGCAACTAGTCTGTCTTGACTTAAACTTTTGGGATACATGTTCCAAAGTACTTGGCTGATATTTTGGTGGATTTAGGAAGCTTAAAGGGTCTACTAATCAACTCTGAAGTCTCAGTTGGCTAGTGTGAAGCTGGTTGTAGCAGCACCTACTCATCTTTGGATTGCATCCACCATCTCTCTTCACAGTGGTATCAGAGCATAGTCAAGCAACATGGGAGATGGATTTCCATCAACAATTGACAAATTGGATCGAAACAACTACCCGGCATGGTCTCTAAGGATGGAGGATTACCTTCAAGGGAGGAATCTATATGGATTCATATCCGGAGATGAAGCAATGCCAACCATGAGGAACAAAGGGCAACCATCACATGAAGAAGTGGAAGGACTTTCGAATTGGTGTTCGAAGGATGCACTTGCAAGGTCCTATATTCTAAACTCAATCTCTGATTTTCTTTTACCTCATGTCAAGGGATGCAAGACATCAAGAGAGACCTGGAATGCACTTGCTTCTTTCTTCTCTTCCAACACTTGAGCAAGGAAGAACCAATTGTGGATGGAGTTCACAACAATGAAGAAAAGCCCGAAGCAAAATGTGACTGATTATGTCACAAAGATGAAGGAGATTTCCGACCAACTTGGAAGCATTGGAGAGGTAATTGAAGCGGAGCAAATCATAAGACAAATCATGAATGGAATCAAAGTAGACAACAAGTGGGAGTCATTCACAACAGCCATGGATTTATACATGGATATGCATGTACCCGACCTCAACACACTCATGGGCCAACTCTTCACTCATGAAGCAAAGATTAGCAAAGGTGGTGAGTCCTCAAGAGGTAATCAAAGTTCTGCCTTATATTCTGATAAAGCTAAGGTCAAGGACAAGTCAAAGAATAGGAAGAATGAAGATGAAGGAAGCTCTTTCCAAGCAAACTTTGCAGGTAGAGGAAGAGCTAGAGGAAGAGGCAGAGGTGGAAAGCAAGGCAGGGGGAGATTCCAATCATCTCAACCTTGCAACATATGTGGCTTATCTAACCATACTACTGAAGAATGTTTCAGGATCCCGAGGAACTCAAGAAGAAGAGGATTCAATAGAGGTGGCTATGGATCAAATAGAGGTAGATACAATGGAGGCTACAACAACAACAACTACTACAACAGCAATTACAACAACAACAACAACTATCAAAGTGGCCATAGAGGAAGAAGAGATTACAATAACTATGCAGAGGACCAAAGTCAAGAAGATTCATTATTGATTATGAATCTATCAGCGAAGAAGGGTAAGGATGATGATCACATATTTTACATTGATTCAGGATGCTCGAACCATGTAGCAGGAAATGTGGCTTTACTTTCTGATTTGGAAGATCCTCATAACAAGATGAAGTGCAAACAGGAGATGACACAAAGCACTCAGTGGAGAAGATAGGTAATGTGAAGACATCAGATGGGAATATGAACCTCTTAAGAAAAGTCTTGTATGTCCCTACAATTACCAAAAATTTAATAAGTGTTGGACAGATTGTTGAAAAAGGATTGCAGGTTAGATTCAATCGATTTGGAGCATATGTTGAAGACCCAAGGCAAGGCTTTCGAAGGATTGACAAAGGAGAAAAGACAGGAAGGCTTTTCACTTTTGAAGTGGAAGATACAAAGAACATAGCTTTGTTTAGCTATGGATCTCAAACTCTAACAGAGTTGGAGATATGGCACAAAAGGCTTGCTCACATTGGTGAGAGGACACTCAAACAGATTTGCAGGGACCAAAGTGTACTTGGTTTGCCTAATATCACAAGGCAACACATGATTTATAAGTGTGAAGCTTGTCAACTCGGCAAGGCTCATAGACAACCTTTCAATAAGAAAGGATATATGTATCAAAATCCTTTGGATCTAGTGCACACGGATGTGTGGGGTCCAAGTAAGGAGCCATCTATATCAGGCTCAAGATATTATGTGTCTTTCATAGATGATTGTAGCAGGTGGACCATTCTGTTTTTCATGAAGCACAAGGATGAAGTGTTTAATTGCTTTAAGAAGTATATTGCTCTTGTTGAAAACCAAACAGGTAGGACTTTGAAACGACTCAGATCAGATGGTGGAGGAGAATACTTCTCTTCTGAATTTGATGCCTTCTTGCATGAAAGAGGCATTAAAAGGGAAGTCACTACAAGGTATACACCCGAACTCAATGGTGTAGCAGAGAGGAGGAACATAGCTATTGTCGAAGCAGCAAGGTCCATTGTAGCTCAGTGATGAGTAGCACCTCCTTTAATGTCAATCTGGGAAGACGTGAGGATGGTATGAAGACCTCGAACAAGTGGAGGCACAAGTGCGTGAGTGAGAAGCACACAAGCATGCACACACATACACACACACGCGCACACACGGCAAGACAAAGAGTGAGAAGCAATGGAGTTCTTAGATTACTTTCAAAAAGCTCTTACAAGTTCATTTCAATTACAATCTACCTTCAAAAATGAGCTCTCTAGCTCTATTTATAGTTTTTGACTAGGTTTTGGCCTTGTCGAGACCTAGTGTCCGGCCTAGTTAAAGATTAGGTTCTCTACCCTATTTGGAGGTTCAAACGAAGTCTAAAAAATGTGAAAACTGACAGGTAGATACTTCTAAAGCTCCTCAATCTCAAGGACTCCTTGGCTTGCACAAAATGGAGCTACAAAAATGTGAAATGGTATTTACAAGGGTTTTTAGTGATGAAAATCACTATTGTTGTAGGGATTTCTTCTAACATTTTGATATACATTTCCTGGAGCTCCTTACTTGCTCCTTCTCCTTGTGTCCACCTCTCTTATGTGCATAAATGTCTTGAAAAAATATTGGCCTACTTGCCAGATCGCCGTTGACTGCTCTGTCTGCTTGTACTTTCTCTTCTCTCTGACTCCCTTCTTAAGCTTCCTTGCCTAGTGAGTCCTTCAGTTCCAACACCCCCCCCCTCTCTCGCGTCTGTCGTCCCTGACAGACCCTTGTTGGGTGGGTCGTTGGATGTAGTACTCAACAACGTCTTGTGCTAAGTGATGTTCTGCAATCCGCAACCCTTTGGCCAAGTCCGTGAGTAAAGCATCCCAATCTACCGGCCTGGGAACCTCTGGATGTGGTATACGTAACTTTTCTGAATGGAGAGCTTGTTCCACTGCAAACAACTGCAATAAATGTGATGGTCTGGGAACGAATATCTCTGAGTGATATTCCCAGAATCCCGTGACGAACATTTCTTCAAACGTCTGTTTGAAGCAGGCTGGTAGATACTTGATGCGCGCGTGCCATGCATATACAACATTAATAGATGGTGTTGCACTCATGTCGTAGACGAGGTCCTGATTACCTTCATTAAATCCAAGAGCTGACAGATGGGGCTCCTTGACATTTTTGAAAGTCTTGAAGGTAACCAACATGAGTTCAAAAATTTTAAGGCACATTTGGGCCATGACACCTGGTACATTTTTAAACCTGACCCCCCAATGCCGAATCGTCGAGATCATGTATCCTATGGTAGGTTGGCCTTTGGGTGGTGCTAAGTAAACATAATTGAGCCATTTCTCACATCCTTTGTTTGTCAGCACCATTTTTGTGTATTCCGGCCATGACCTTCTTCGAAACACAGGACAGTAGCATGGGTTGTATTTGATGTACAAAGGCATGTTATTCCATGTTCTTACCATCTCTGGGTAGGTTTCCAGTAGACGAATCCTCCACATCGGTTGATGAATATTGCCCTGCTTGGCACTTGCTGGGATGTCGTCCGGTGCGAACTGTGTAGCCGAGGTTGGTTCTTTTGATGTGTGACTCTTGATTTCCGCATTGTAATCCGCCATTAGGACACAGAAAGGAACATACAAATCGTCGGATGTGCCGATCCACCTATGATGGGAGAGATTCTTAAAGTAATCCGATTTTATGACTACTTCTTCCAAGTGTGACATAGATGCTATCTGAACTGCCACTCTATCATCATGGGTTGTGGCCACTTTCTCTAACCTCTGCATCCATTCAGGAGCCTCTATCTCTATGGTGTCCATGCCCTCTTCTGTTTGCTTGCCCCCTGGTGCAGGCATGGGAACATACGGGTCTTCGAAAGTTTCCTCTATCTCAATTGGCACTAGATCTTCAGGCTCAAGCTTGATAAAGGGAGAGGGTTGACGTTCGTATTGCATGACTTTGCTGCGTAATTCTTCGAGTTCTGCCCTGAGTTTTGTGACCTCTTCGGATGTGTCGTCTATGGCTGTGGCTTTGCTTGGTGACTCCTGCTGAGTGGCCAGTTGCTTAAGTAGATCATCCCTTTCTCGTTCTAACGTTGCATGGGCCTCCAGGAGGTCGGCATGGGTTTCTAACACAGTTTTCATATTTTCTGAGGGAATGGCCTTGAATTTTTCTGGGTCGATTTCCTGCAGGGAACCTTCCATGGCTGCTTCCAAATTCTCTTCATTCTGTTTTTGCAGCCGTTTATTCTCTTCGAGAGCTGTAGACATGTGTTTTCGTAGGAGGGCTAGGTTGCGTCTAAGTTTGAGATTCTCCATTATCTGGGAGTGTAGCAATTCATCCATATGTTGTCTTTCCTCTGCATCTGACTGGGGTGGATTGGCTACTAACTGTTCGTGTTGTTCCTGTAAGGTGGTATGCTGTTGTTGTAGTAGCCGCTTTTCCCTTTCGAGATCCATGAAGCGTAGTTGAAGTTCCTCATGACTTCGAAAGAGTCGCGTATGTTGGTTATGAAGATGCTGGTAGTGCTGTTGTAGTTGTGACATACACTGATACATATTATTAAATACATTATTAATAGGGATGGATGCGGGAAGGGGGTTGGATGCAGAAGGGAAGGGAAAGGGGAAGGGAAATGGAAGTGTGGATGTGGTGCTGGAAAATGGTGAAGCGGGAGGTGGGGGAATGGGAGATGGTGGATGCATGGGGGGAGGGAGAGGTGCGGAGGTGGGGGAGATGTCCATAAGATCAATGGTGGATGCAGTAGTGGGAGTGATTGTGAATAGTGGAATTGTGGGTGCGGTGATAGTGGTGAAAGTGTACAGTGGTGTGTGCAATTGTGACTACGAACTTCCCGAAAGTGTGATCGGGGGGTTGAGATTTTCTGTGGCCACGGTTGGAACTACTGTTTCAGTGGCCGTATAGACAAAGGAAGTGGAGATAGGGTGTGTGGGTTGTGTGACGGTCTGTGCTTCGGTATGGGTAGTGGACTCTGAGGCGGTGACGGTCGTGGTTACACTGGTTGTGGGAGGTGAATGTGGTGGAGTTGGAGGCAGGGGTGGCAATGGGGGTGACGGAGGTGCACTTGATACATGGGTTTCCTCACTATCGTGGACAGTGTGTGCGATGCCCGTGGTTGTGGATGTGCCTTGTGGTTCTGATACTAGTACATTCATCTGCTTTCCTGCTCGAGGGGGGCGTCTGCCATATCTTCGTTCCGTTCTTCGTGCTTGTGCAAGGGCGGTATGCACCGTTTCAGGTACTCCCAAAGCCTCAGATATCATGTCAAGCGTGGCACGGTATTGCTCGTCTACGCCTTCCTCCTCAAGGATTTGATTCATGAGGGCCTTGCCTGCTGCTAGGGACAGTCTATGTTGCTCTTGCTCTCTGTTCATGGCATCATAGAGCTTGTTCAATGCCTTCGTGTAAGCGGGGGCACCTTCAAGTACCTGTAGGGCTTCTTGATCATATTCCTGCTCTTCTTCCTCGGATTGTCCATCATGTTCCTCCTCTTGTCCTTCTTCTTCTTCACCCTCCACATCGACGATTTCTGGTTGTCTGGGATGGGGTTGGTCTGTAGCAGTTTGTTGTCCACTAGCTTGTTCTGCCTCGACTTCTGCGTTAACAGCCTCAATGATTCTGGCTACCTCCTCATCAGTTAAGTCTTCTAAAGTGAATCCGTGAGGAAACTCTAGGTCGGTTGGTACCGGTGGGAACACCAGATTAGGTCCGTCAGTGCTGTGCCTTGGTAATCTGATAGTGAAGGGTTGCACCCGCCTTGGAAGTCATGGAGTGGTCTCTGGAGTCAATGTTGCACCGCGGGGTTGTGCGCAGGGCATCCGCCTGTCATTTTCTTGGATGGTGGTCCTGCGGAGGATAATCGGCGCTGAAACTCTTGTACCCTGGTCCAAATGAGTGCCCTTTGCACTGGTACATCATACACAAGACATCTGTACACAATCCTGGTCAGAGCACAACATCCGTACAGTACAGACTTTTGTTTTTTATACCACCTTTGATGAGCCAAGTGGATTTGGTCGATAATCCAGTGGGGCATGTTGATTGTCAAATCAAAGGCATCAGCCAAGTATAAACTAAACCATATCTTTTTAGGTGGCATTGTGAACCTCTCCTGGGCGGGAAATGCAAAGTGCTTCATGACCATTCACAAATGAATAGCGATTGTAGGCGTCATTGCCACCATGTCTTTTAACTTTGTCAGATTCCTGTTCTTCATATTGTTGGGGACCATAGTCTCTTTCTCCGTAGGAATATGCATACCTTTCATGTCTAGAGCTTCCCTTACCAAGTTGATAGTTAATCTGAAACGCTTGAGCTCATTGCCCCTTGTGAGAGATGGGAGGACAAAGGAGCTGTATCCCTTTTTGTCTTTGCTCGGAGTAAGGGTGCTAATCAAATAAGAACATCTTAGAAAATCCGCCTTTGGCAATTGGAATTTGAAGTATTCGTAGAGTCCTTCCTTCTTCCATATAGGTTTCAGTCCTTCATTATTCTGCAGTCTTTCAAATTCCCTAGTGAAAAAGTGATACCTGCCCCAGCGCCCATTGAATTCTATCTCGGCCTCCCACATATAAGTGCCTTCACCTAGGGGGTCCTGCCACATCACTAAACCAATGGGAGTTTTTACTGACTGGCATAGTGTGCCCTTGTGGAGGGTTCTGAACCAGTATGGTGTGTAGTGCTCTCAATGCTACAGGGCGTTCCTTCAATTCCTCCTCAACGGGAAGACTTTCAATATCCACGACTTGGGGGTTGGTGCCTGCCTGGGAGCTAGTTCCTGCCGTATCTGCCATGTTACTTCTTGCCTCCTGATTCTGTGAGAATATAGAAAATGTTAACATTGTAAAGGACAAGATAGAACCGTTTTTGTCCCCATTACAACATTAACATGAGGTTCGGGAGAGATTAGTGGTTAGCAAGTGCTCGATGCTTGTGTGTGTAGTTAGGGATTGGTTAGACCTAGGAGCTCAGTGGAATGATATGGTGTGAGAGTGACGTAGTTAGTAGGTGGGCATGGATTTACAACTGGGGTCTGGGGGTTTATTATAAGTTTTAGGTTGCCAAATGCAATGGATAGGTTTGGATTTTGACTTTGTGGAGGCTCTGGGGAGTGTGATAGGGTATTTACTTGAAAAATGGGGCTTTTTAGGAGCCCATTTACAAGTGATTCTACTTGTGCTCATGGAAGAATACATGTTAGTGCATGATGTGTAAGATTGGGCCTCAGATGTTCGCGTGAGTGAAACATGTTGTACAGGGTTTGGCCTTGGTGTAGCTATTTGAGCCCGCAAGCAAGCCTTAGGCACCCAAATTTGTCGTGATTGTGGGCTGGTCTTCATTGACTTCTTGGGAACCCAAATAGACTTCACTTTCGCAAAAGAACTTATGAAAGGCTTCTTATTAGTATCGTGCTGTTGATTACTAATAAGAGGTTTTGGCCGTGGTGTTGGCTTGGTCGGAACAGGGTGTTCGCCTTTTCACCTCCATACTTGTTTCATCGGCTGAAACAATCTGCTTTGCTCCTTTTTTTGGCCTCCAGTACAGGTAGTGTTCTGCTTCTTCCGTATTTGATCTGCCGTTGGCTGCTGCATCCTTCTGGCCTTTGGAAAAGAAGGGAGTTCCGTCCTCTCCCTGGCTCCGTTGTTGAGACAAGCCTCTTTCTGCATCATACATTTTTGGACAAGAATAGCATTGTCAACTTCATGTGCACCCCTGGAAGGACCAGGAGTCTGTGCTTTACCTAGTTCCTTGAGTGCCTCCTTTTCCAATTCAACTGTAATTCGGCTATGATTTACCCATACCTGAAGAAGTCCGCTTCTTAGGTTTAGGTTGACTGCATGATCATAGATCCAGTCCTGACCCAAGACAAGAGGCTCAGTGAGGTCCTCATCTTGACACACTAGTACTTTGACTGTCATCACTTCGTCTTGAATGGAGATGGGAAGATCCACCTCGCCCATGCAAGGGGTTTCCACACCTCCCAATCCTATGAGATATGCTTCTATAGGATCGACGGTTAATTTCAATTCTTGACAGTAAGACAACTTGATAGCACTAGTGGATGCACCTGAGTCAATCAAAGCTCTTACAGTCTTTGCACCCTTTCTTTGTCCTATCTCTAAGGTTATAAAAGGACGTCGATCAATTATCCTTTGAGCGCTGATACCTGAAACTTCACACATAGCCACATGATATCCTTGATCTGCATAGGCATCCGTCCTAGGTTGCTCCCTATTCTGTCTTCTCAACTTCATTCTCCGGATGCGTTCCAATGCTTCTGCTTGGGCTTCTTCTCGAATTCGCTTTTCTTCTTCTTTGCGTTTCTTAGCAGTATTGAGTCAACTTAGCATTTCCTCTATGAGAGGTTCCTGATACAACTTGACCCTGCATCCGCTAATGTAGCTCGGGAGAACGTCGCCTTCTAATGTGGCAAGTTGCACTGCTCCACTTGTTGAGATTCTGTTTATAATCATGGGTCCATAGCCTCTCTTCTCCAGTTTTCTTGCATGTTGCTTCAATGTGTAGACTAAAACTAAGTCGCCTGCCTTCAAACCTTTATCCTTAACGTGGGCATCAAAGTATGCCTTCTGTCATTTCTTAGCTGCATATATCCCTGTAGCTGCCCTCAGTCTTGTTTCTCCTAATCGTTCAAGGTCGAAAAGTCTAGAGGAGAGTTCATGACCCGTCCATTCATGCTCTTGTGCTACTTTCAGTGTAGGTATTAGGAAGTCCAACGGTAGCACTGCATTTTGGCCAAATACCATCTGAAAGGGGATGGCTTGGAGTACCGTTTTGTAGGCGACTCGGTATGCCCAAACAGCATGGTGTAGCTGTTTGTCCCAATCAGAGCGTTTATTGTTCACTAATTTCGTCAGTACATTGCATAAGATCTTATTGGTGCTCTCAGCCTGGCCATTAGCTTGAGGGTGATAGGGGGCAGACTTCTTATGTACTACCAAAAATTCTTGGAGCAGATTTTTAATAACTTCATTCAAGAAGTGAGTGCCTCTATCGCTAACTAGCTCTATGGGTAGCCCGTATCTAGTGAATACATTCTCAAATAAGAACTTAGCAGTAGTCTGAGCATCATTCTTTGTCGTAGCTTTTACCTCTACCCACTTGGTGAGATAATCCGTGGCCACAATGATATATTCAGCATGTGAACCCTTGGTTGGGGGATTAATAGGACCTACAAAGTCTATTCCCCACTTAGAGAATGCACGTCCACCCATCATAGGTTTCAGTGGCATCTCATCTTTGCGTATAGGATACTGAGTTCTTTGACACACATCACACCGTTTCACATAGGTATGTGCATCCATGTGAAGGGTCGGCCACCAGAAACCTGCAAATAATATTGCCTTGATCACCCGATCTGGTCCAAAGTGTCCTCCTGCTACACCTTGGTGAGCAGTTTCCAAAATCTTTAGATATTCACTCTCATGAACACAAAGTCTCAGGTAACCATCCTTACCACGCTTGTAGAGATTATCACCAATGAGTGAGTACTCTAGGGCTTCTTGTTCTAGACTTCTTTTCCTAACCAGAGTCGTGTCTGGAGGGAATGTTTTCGTCCTCAGGAAGGATACTAGTGGTTCACTCCAATCTGGCACTATGGACACTTGATAAAGAGTGGCATGTTCCACAGGTGGTTTAGTGCAACAGATTGGGCATTCCTTGCACAACTTTTGGATGTCAACCTCCATAGTAGGCCAGTGCACTCTGAGTCTCCTTAGTGTCTGGAGGGTTCGTTGCTTTGAGTAGTGTTGCTCTAATGCACCTACATGTGCTAATTGCAACCACTTAGCGTACTCATCCTCTTCCACACAACAAGCCAAGATCCCTTGATCTGTGTGCTTGTACATACTTCCTGCCATGATGTGATACTTTTGGGCTTTTATTACCTCTCTATCATGCGTGTTTATTACTAGGTGGTTAGGTCCGTATGTCAACACTGGTACCAATGGCTTAGCCCACTGCGGTACCACTTCCAAGTTAAACAAGTAAGCATCAAGAAGGTCATCTGACACTCCTTGTGGGGCTTCTCCCGATGTGAGCCTAGAAAGGTGATCTGCTCTCAAATGAGTCTTTCCTTTCCTTACCACAACCTCAAAATCATATTCCATTAGCAAGAGAAACCATCTTACTAATCTACCTGTGTTGCATGGCTTGTTTACCAAGTATAGTAGAGCTTGATGATCAGTAAGAAATTTAAACTTATTTGCAAGTAAATAATGTCTAAACTTTTTAACCGCATACACCATGCCTAGTCCTTCTCTCTCCATAGTGGTATAATTTCGTTCAGTAGCATTCAATTGTCTACTAGCATAGGCAATTGGAAGATCCATATTACCTTCACCGGTAGGCTGCGCGAGTACACACCCAATAGCATAATTGGACGCATCAACATGAACATGGAAAGGCTTATTCCAATTTGGTGTGGTCAAGATCGGTGCTGAACATAATCGCCGTTTAAGCTCATTGAAGGAATTCTCACATTCATCAGTCCACTCAAAGTTAGTCAGAAGTCCGTACACCTCTCGTTTAGGCATTCTAATCATGACTCTCTTGTCATCTATCTCATACTTCTTAAAATTTTCTGGGACCTCAAACAAAGATTCCTCCTCTTCTTGTGTGACTTCTTTCTTCTTCCTTTTCTTTCCTTCTTCCTTAGGAGTTACATGTGTGGCTAGCCTTACGTCTTTTGTAAGCTCTCCGTGCCTCTGGGGTTGAAATTCTACTTCATAGAAGTATTCTTCATTTGATGCAAAAGGTGGGTCCATAATGATTGACTCTAGATCGGAGTCACTTGCATCCTCAAATGCATCAGGGCTAGGTTCGCACTCTTCTAACACTGCCTCTCCCATGATTGGCTCTATGGAGAAGACTGAAATGTCATAGCCATCCTCATCATAGTGGGGTGTCCATTGTTCTTCATTGATGGCTACATCCATTGTTGCTAGGATTTCTGCCCAGCCGTGGGGTTCAAATTCTTCGTCAGGAAAGACTACAGGTGCATAGGCTGGGTCTTGAATGGGTCTATGTGTTTCGTTTGCACCTATTTCTCTGGCCTTTTCTCTCTTCTCTTCTTCTACTGCTACTTTGCACATCCATAAGTGAGTGTCTTCATGCATCCATGAGGATGCTGATCCTATGGAATGCACCGATTCCGTATCATCTTTGGCTCTATGGATGGGGTTCCATTGGATAGGAGGGACATCTCTATGAGAGTAATCCTTGAGATTGACTTTGGTCGTAACACCTAAGTGCTACAGGTACAAAGAATTAGTTCCCCAATCCTGTACCACTTGCAACTTTCGCATAAAGGGTCGTCCCAAGATCATTTCATAGGCATGGTTCTTGCTAAAATCACATATAGCAAAGGTATGCTCGAACTCGACACCACAGGTGGTGAGAGTTATTCCTTCTAGCAATCCTAAGGGCTTCTCAATATGACCATTGGCCATCTGCAATTTCATTCTCGTTGGCCTGAGTGCTGGCTTGCCCCAACGCTTCCATAGGGAAGTGGTGGCAATTGCAACTCCTGCACCTGAGTCCAAAATTGCCTTGGTGGTGTACTCCTGGTAGGTAATGGGAAGATAGGTGTTCCCTTCTTCACCTTCACACATATCTCCTATCTTATCCAAGGGTATCTCTGGCACTGTCCTATGTGATCCTACGTGGGAATGAGGTTTCACTATCACTGGTACTTGTTTGGCGACATGTTTCCATAATTCAGGTCTAACCTTGAGTAGCTCTTCTAACTTGAGATTGCACTGCACTTTAGTGTTTTTCACTACCTCTGTGTTCCTAGGTAAGACTGAGTCCTCATTTCGTACCATGACCGTGGGTGCTCTCATACAAGTAGACTTAGCTTCCCATGGGCCTGTGAAGTGGGGTAATTCTTGTAGAGAGTTAGACTCAAAGTCTAGTCTTTCCTGAGAGTGGGTGCTCTCCTGCTCCTCATAAATGGATGGGATGTCTTGTGGGAATTGGTCGCGTGCATCATCCACAAGTTCAATAGGAGGAGGGACTTCACTCTCTTTAGCCCATTTGTCTTCTTGAATCTCGCGTAGGAATTCTGGTGTGAACCGATTCATAGAAGATGATGTGTCTGGCTCCGTAGAGTTAGGCACATAGGCATCAGGCACATAGGCTTCCTGAGCAGGAATGCTTACTCTTTCACCTGCCTTGTCCTTGTGTTGAGAGGCGGGTTCCTTTTCTGATTGTGCAATCAGCTTCTCTATTCTTTCTAACATTCCATCAAAGTGCAACTGTGTCTTCGCTGAACTAGAGATGTTAAATAGGCGACTGGCTTCAACCATGGTCTGAGCCAATTCCACCATCTTAGCACAAATTTTGGTTCGTTCTAGCTCTAGTTCTGCTCTTGGGTAACACTTTTCATGATCAGTTACGTTTGGCCCTTCTTGGATTCTGGCCTGATATGCTTTAAGCATCATATTAAGGTCTTCGGGAGTGGGATCTGCTAGGACTGATCCTACTCTAGGGGGTGCTGGAAGTAGGTGAGGCGGGTTGGAAGGTGGCGAGTCAGATGGAGTTGGGAATGGTGGAGGTGGGGTAGTGTGAGAGGGAGTTTGAGATGTGAGTTCAGTTATCCTGGCCTTTGTTTCTCTGAGGCTTTCCTCGAGTTCACTCATCTTTTTTGCCCATTGTCTTTTCATTCTTTCACGACTATCTCTCCAAGCTCTAGTCCTTTTCTTTGTCATGCTCTCGGTTTCACTAACATCTAGGCTCCTTTCCTGGCCTACCCCTTGGTTTTGCTGCACTGCTTGAGCTCTAGTGATCACTTGCACTGGTGTAGTGGACATCACACTTCCTGTGGAGTCTACAACTAACCCAATAACATTAATGGGAGTTATTTTTGGCATATTGCTGGGATTCTTTGGACAATCTCGTAAGAGATGCTCCTTTCCACATTCCTGGCAATAGCCCTGGATCGTCACTGATTGGGGTTGTGGAGGTGGAGGCAAGGGAGAATCACGAATGAGATGATCTCCCTGACATCTGTAGCATGGTCCTTTAGGGAATGGGGGTCTTACTTGCCTAGGTTGAGGCCTAGGGTTGGGGTTTGCGTACATGACGTTTGTGTAATCTGACTCCCAACTAGGTTCATTTGGCTCTTCACTATAGTAAGACTCACCATGTTCAGGAGACTGCATGTAGTAGGCATGGGGGCTATCAACATGTGTAGAATCAAAGCTATGGTCACTCGGGTCACTTTCAGAAAGCAATGGTGTTACAGGGACTATAGCTCTATTCAGGTTCTCTTCTGCAGCTGCATATTTTACTAGGATCACATTAGTAGGAGCAGGTGGTTGCTGTGCTAGCACTGGCTGGGGTCTCAGTTGGTTTCGGTAGGGTTGGTAGGTTTGTTGAGGTCTCACATACTGCTGAGGTGGGTACTAGTTCTGGTATCTTCCTTGTTGAGGGTATGGTTGTGGGTACGTCTGTCTAACGGTTTGCTTATTGTAGGGACAATCTTGCGCGGTGTGATTGGTGTACCTTCGTTCTATGGTGCAGTATTGGCTACTAGGATTAACTTGGGGTTGAGCCATAATGGGACAGACATTCGCCATATGGTCGCCTCCACAAGTATAGCATCTTTTCACAGGGGCAAACCTTGGGATTTGTTTGCTAGAGACACCTAGTTTCTGAGCTACTTTCTCTGCTAATTCCTCAATTGATGTGGATTGCGAGGAAGAGAGGCTAGAGGCACTATCTGAGTCCTTGTAGATTTTGGAAAGCTCTAGTTCCTCCCCTAGGTTATCCTTGATGTCAATGCACATGCGTACACACTCTTCTATAGTCCTAGGGTCCTTCAGATACACATATGACCTCAATTTGGTACTTAGCAATCCATCCAAGAATAAAGCCACTTGCTTAGCTGGTGTGGGTAGCTCAGGGACAGGGCATCTCTCCAAGTATTGCCTAAAATCTTCTTCCAGCAAGTCTCACGGTCTCTTGAGGGGTTTGCTTGAAGCTGTGAATCAGCGAGGAAGTGTTATGTCTTATGCCACTTTTAGAGAATTCGATAATGAATGCCTCTAGAAGTTGGTCTATGCTCCTGAACTGCCTCTCGTTTAGTGGTTGAAACCATGTCAGGGCAGTGTTCCTAAGGGTTAGACCAAAGGCATTGTACTGCGTGAATAAATCCTCCACTTGCTCAGCTCTCAAGACTTGCCTAAACTCAGCCACATGATCGTATGGATCTCCATTGCCATCGAAGTAGTTCTTCATGGACTTAACTAGCTGAGTCGGTCTCAAAGTCCTTGTGTGCTCTCTAGGTCGTGGTAGAGGGAACTCATCCGCATTTCTTTGATTCCTGTGAGCTCTAAGTATCTCAGGTTCCGCCCTATTTTTCTCCACTCTCGTTCTTTCTCTGCCCCCTGGGTTGGCAAAGCTTACTTCTGGCCTATCTCTACTTCTATCTCTTTGAATTCCATGAGCTTGGGATGTTCCAACTCCAGGGTGACCATAGGACACATTCGATCTTGGTTGGGGAAAGACAAATTCACCCTTCCAAGTGTAAGCATGTCTATCATGTTCTGTAACCACAAAGATCCTCTCTAAAACGTGATCTAAGTAGGTCACGCTGCCTGGGCTATCAGGATCCTTAAACTCATAGATCATGATTGTTCCTATATCAATTGGCTGATCAGATTTATACCTCCAAAAGGCTTCGTCAGTTTCTCGGTTCAGAAGCAGATCTATGCTCTTATTATCTTGGGGAATCCACTCTGGTGTGATAATCCTAGTGAGAACAGATTTGCCTCGGGGGGTCCTCGGTTCTTCACCCCTGTTTCCTTGCTCTAGGTCACCTAAGTCCGTTCTTGGGATCTCATTCCCAAATTCATCAGTCCTATCTGGATGACTCGTGACTACATATATTGTCCCTTCCTTGTCTAAGTAGGCTCCGTTTTCGAACTTGAAAGCTGGGCGCTCTAGTCCAATAGATTGGTCAGGATTCTTAATCTGTACTACCGATCTTCCTAGGCCGTCCTCATAGATGCTAGCACCTAATCGGTTGGTCCTAAGGTATTCTAACTGCGTTTTGTAAGGGCCTTCTACCCTGTGCAAGTATGGCACTCCTGAACTTCCCGTAGGTCTGTCCATGCCTTGAGACATCTCTGATTCACTAGTCTCAGAGCTAGGGTAGTATGAGTGATGGCTCAACTGCTGGGCCCACGACCTAGCAGTGTGGTTGACACTAGCCTCTGAAGACCTAAGGCTTTGTCTATCCCTTACTAGATGTCGTCCTGATCTAAGGTTCATAAGCCTATTTAAGTAGGCCAATTTGTGCCCAAAGTACAACCTCGTTGCCAATCAATTGGTATCAGTCACTTGATTCTTTTTTAGTGTGTTATCGTGTTTATGATCTTGTCTGATATCGCGTCGTCAGGAATACTTGAGTATTTTTTGTACTTTAAGTTGATCGTTCCTCGTTAGATTCTTTCCTTTAAAGTTCTCGACAGTACAAAGATTATGTCCTTAGCTTGAACTTGAAAGTTTAGGTATTCTTCAACTTGTTAATTGCCTATCGTCACCCTGACTTACTCCTACCTCTAGTCGTTCTTAGCCTAAGCTAGGAATAGGCAGAGGGAGTTGAGGATTTTCCAACCTTGAGTTTCTTTCTTTGCGTTGTTGCCCTGGTGTGCCCAGGATGCGTATTCCCAAGCTTGCACTTACTCTTGCTTGAAAGCCCTCAAGTGCTCTTACTGGACCTGTAAAAGTCCCACGGTTAGCTCAAGACTTAGATTCAAATGACACAATAGTCCACTTTCATGCATGTAACTTACAGACCAAATTATCCTTTGCCTTTATGGAAAAAAATCCCAAGGATCCCTCAGTTTTCCTACCTCGGCGTATGGTCCACTTCAAAATAATCCTCACGAGCTTTCCAACAAGACAAGAATCACAGTAATTGGATTTCGTATGAGAAAGTTATGCCCGTTCAGGTTTCTGGTGCTAAAACAGGGTTCAAACAGGCTAACAGGTCACAGGATTTTTCTCAAAAATACATGTGTAGGGACCTCACAAATCACTAATTGCTAGACCAATGTGCCCAAAAACTATCCCCAAAGCTTAGAATAAAAACCCTAATTTTTTGGCCGAAAAGCCTGTCAATCGCGATCGACAGGTCTGTCGATCGCGATCGACAGGTCTGTCAATCGCGATTTGACAGAGGTGTCCGTCGGGGCCTGTCGGTCACGGTCGACACGTCAGTCGCGATTGACAGTGTCAATCGCGATCGACAGAGTCGGTCGTGAGTTCTGTCAATCGCGATTGATGGCGTCAATCGCGATCGACACTTTTTCTGGGTTTTTCGCCGTGATTTCAGTCAATCGGGGATGTGTCCGTCGCGATGGACACGTGGCTACGTGTAAAAGTCAATCAATCGTGGAAATTTTGTCGGTCGCGATCGACAGTGTCAATCGCGATTGACAGGGTCTGTCGGTCGTGATTGACAGGGTCTGTCGGTCGCGATTGACAGGGTCCTACGTGGCAGTCAGTCGGTCGTGGGGTCTGTCGGTCGCGATCGACAGGTCTGTCGGTCGCGATCGACAGGTCTGTCGGTCGCGATCGACAGGTCTGTCGGTCGCGATTGACAGGGTCTGTCGATCGTGGCTGTCGATCGCGATCGACGGTGTCGGTCGCGATTGATAGAGAAACACAGAATTTTTCAATTTTGTTTAATGATTTGGAATGTGCTCTTTGTGCTTGTCCTAGTGGTGCACTTAGTTTTACCAATAGATGAAATTTTCTGTCAATCGCGATCGACAGAGGCTGGCGACTGCGAGACAGTTTCTGAGTTTTCCGTACTTGCGCAACGTGCTGGAGGGGATGATGCTGCTGGAACCTGCAAGAAAGCTCAAAAAGCACGCAAAAACAACGCACACAATATCGCTCTCTCGCTTTCTCTCACAAGTGGAATGAGGGAAATGAGGTGGAGAAGGTGGTATAAGCAAAAAACTGAAAATTTTTCGCGATGATGGAGATGGAGATCGGATATGGTGATGATGGTGGTGAGGTAAGAAAAAGAAAAATAAGAAAAGTAAAGAGATTACCTACAACGCCAACGTCTCAAATCTACGTCTTACCATCACACGCTCGTCCTCAAAGCTCGATCCCCGGCAACGGTGCCAAAATTTGGTGTAGCTCAGTGATGAGTAGCACCTCCTTTAATGTCAATCCGGGAAGACATGAGGATGGTATGAAGACCTCGAGCAAGTGGAGGCACAAGTGCGTGAGTGAGAAGCACACGAGCATGCACACACATACACACACACGCGCACGCACGGCAAGACAAAGAGTGAGAAGCAATGGAGTTCTTAGATTACTTTCAAAAAGCTCTTACAAGTTCATTTCAATTACAATCTACCTTCAAAAATGAGCTCTCTAGCTCTATTTATAGTTTTTGACTAGGTTTTGGCCTTGTCCAGACCTAGTGTCCGGCCTAGTTAAAAATTAGGTTCTCTACCCTATTTGGAGGTTCAAACGAAGTCTAAAAAATGTGAAAACTGAGAGGTAGATACTTCTAAAGCTCCTCAAGCTCAAGGACTCCTTGGCTTGCACAAAATGGAGCTACAAAAATGTGAAATGGTATTTACAAGGGTTTTTAGTGATGAAAATCACTATTGTTGTAGGGATTTCTTCTAACATTTTGATATACATTTCCTGGAGCTCCCTACTTGCTCCTTCTCCTTGTGTCCACCTCTCTTATGTGCATAAATGTCTTGAAAAAATATTGGCCTACTTGCTAGATCATCGTTGACTGCTCTGTCTGCTTGTACTTTCTCTTCTCTCTGACTCCCTTCTTAAGCTTCCTTGCCTAGTGAGTCCTTCAGTTCCAACATCCATGCTCAACGAAAAGGGATTGCCAAACTACCTATGGGCAGAGACTGTGTCTACAACCACATATCTCATAAATAGACTTCCATCTAAGTCACTAGATGGAACCACTCCATATGAAGTGTGGAATGGAAGAAGACCTAGTCTAGAGCATTGCAAAATCTTTGGATGCTTAGCCTATGCTCACATTCCTTCTCAAGTAAGAGGGAAATTGGATCCCAAAGCAGAGAAGTGCGTATTTATTGGTTATGACCAAAACCAAAAAGGATATAGATTGTACAATCCAACCAATAAAGGATTTTCTATGAGTAGAGATGTAATTTTTGATGAAAACAAATCATGGTTTGATGGTGAAAGGAAAGTGAAGCTGCCATATGACTTGGATGAAGATTTTCCATCACTTCAACCAAAGGAGCCAAAGCAGATTGAAGAAAGTGATTCGGAGATTGACCTAGAAGACTTGGAAAGACTAAAGCTATGGAAGAACAAAGGTAAAGCAAAGATGCAGGATGCTACATATGGACCCGAGAGCTCACATCAACCACTTAGAAGGTCTTCAAGGGAGAAGAAGAAACCAGAGAGGTTTGGTTATGATACTTCTTTGGTCACCAAGCACTCAATCTACATTGCAAAGGATTCAACCAATGAAGAACCTACCACATTTGAAGAAGCACAAAGCAAGAAAGCTTGGAGAGATGCAATGGATGAAGAAATGGAAGCCTTGAAGGAGAATGACACTTGGGAGCTTGTGCCTAACAAGCCATCTAAGAAGGTAATTGGATCTCGATGGATATACAAAATCAAGAGGAATCCAGATGGAAGTATAAATAGACACAAAGCAAGGTTAATTGCTAAAGGGTTTGCTCAAACCCATGGTATTGATTATGAGGAGACTTTCTCTCCTGTTGCAAAAATGCCTACAATTAGGGTTCTCATTAGTCTTCCTGCATCTAGAAATTGGAATCTTTATCAACTTGATGTAAAGAATGCTTTCTTGAATGGATGGATTTCTGAGGAAGTGTATATGGCACAACCTCCTGGATATGAGGATACACATCATCCTAACTATGTATGCAAACTAAAGAAAGCTTTGTATGGATTGAAGCAAGCTCCAAGAGCTTGGAATTTCAGATTGGTGACTTATTTGCAGGACCAATGATTCAAAGCTAGCAACGCAGATACCTCTTTGTTCATAAAGAGGAATGGATCTGAAGTGATCTATTTATGTGTGTATGTTGATGATATTATTATCACAGGCAATGATCTTGAAGGAATCAAACAGGTAAAGAGTCAAATGAAGGAGGAGTTCAAAATAAGTGACCTCGGACCACTCACTTATTTTCTTGGATTGGAGTTGATCTACACAGATTCAGGTATATACATCACACAAAGGAAGTATGTCCATGACATGCTCGTCAAGTTCAAGATGGAAAATACCAAGTGTGCAGGTACACCTATGGAGCAAAATCATAAGCTTAGTGCTTATGAAGGAGAGCCAATTGAAGACATCACAAGCTATCAAAGCTTGGTTGGAAGTTTGAACTATGCAACACTCACAAGGGTGGATATATGCTATAGTGTTAGCATATTGAGTCAGTTTATGCATAAGCCGAGAAGACCACATATGGAAGCCGCCAAGAGAGTCCTCAAGTACCTAAAGGGGACCATGAATGAAGGTTTGTTTTATTCATTTACTTCAGATATTGAGCTAAAGGTCTACTCAGATGCAGATTGGGCCGGATCTAGAGATGATAGAAGAAGCACATCCGGGTATATATCATTTGCAGGTTCAAAAATCATTTCTTGGTCATCGAAGAAGCAACCAACCGTGGCATTATCTTCTACCAAAGCTGAATATAGAGGTTTGGCTAATGCAACTCAAGAAATCATGTGGTTAAAGTCTTTGTACACAAATCTTGGACTTCATTCTTCAACACCTCATATTTTTGGTGACAACACAAGCTCACTACATCTAGCAGCTAATCCGGTATACCATGCTAGAACCAAGAATATTGAATTCCACTACCATTATGTAAGGGAGAAGCTAATGAGCAAGGATATTCAACTATCCTATGTCTCTACAGATATGCAATGTGCAGACATGTTAACTAAAGCTCTTGATGGTACAAAGTTAAGTAGATTCAAGATGATGATTGGCTTGCAGGAAATCAAGGACAATTGAAGACTTATTTGAAGGCCAAGCATGTTAGGCTTGAGGGGGAGCTGTTGGTGCATTTTACCCAAGCCTACATGCTTGATATATTTGATATCATCCTCATTTGTAAGTCACATGAGTAGTCATGTGAACACCTCTTGTAAAAGAGTTCATTTTATCTCTTGTAAATGGAAAAAGAAAAAAGGAAAAGAATGGCTTACCTCATGCATGATGTAAAAGCAAATTCGTGGCTCTAACTACCAAAATCACAAATTTTTGAGCTGAGGGAATATCTCCTAACTTTGGGGATCACTTTTAGGTGGAGCCATTCGAATTCAAATTCAAAACTCCCTCCAAGAATAGCTATAAAAAGAGCAAGAAGGAAGAGGCGATTAGCAAGCCTTGTACGTGACCACTTCATGTCATTTTGTAGAGATTGAAGAGCTTACTCCATAGCTCTATCATTCTACTCCCATTTTGCAAAGATTCATTGCCAATGTGGTTGTAATCATATATGAATTTATACATTTATCATCATTCACTTCTCAGTTTTGTTCTCTGCTATACTCACTCAGAGCAGTACCTTGAGAAGGTCATATCTCGAGTTTTACTGAATCATTTTCAGTGTTTTAAAATGCGTTGGATAGCTCTTTTAGTCTACTTTTTGCATATCAATTTTCAAGGTCATTGGATTAATACTTTTGGAGATATTTTCATTTTACTGCTTACTGGTCTATCTCTGCAGAGCCCCGAGAATTGTGGGGAGGTTCCATAAATTGTTGAAACTTTTTCTCAGTGCTCAGTCCATCATTTGAAGTGTTTTAACTTGGATTGGGAAGCTTGCTAAGTCTATTTGCTATGCCCAAAAGGAATTTTTCTAATTGCTACCAGGTTGAGAGCACTGTTCATTTTTTCCAGCAGGTGTATGTCCAAAAATAGCAAGTTTTGGGAGCTAGTCATTTCGCAACTAGTCTGTCTTGACTTAAACTTTTGGGATACATGTTCCAAAGTACTTGGCTGATATTTTGGTGGATTTAGGAAGCTTAAAGGGTCTACTAATCAACTCTGAAGTCTCAGTTGGCTGGTGTGAAGCTGGTTGTAGCAGCACCTACTCATCTTTGGATTGCATCCACCATCTCTCTTCACACTAAATTAATTCTCTCTCTCTCTCTCTCTCTCTCTCTCTCTCTCTCTTTTCCCTCAACACACATGTTCATACAGCCACTTTAAATTTGTTAATTCCATATGCTTTCTCCCTTTGTATCTTTGGCTTACGTCACATTTGGGCGTGGAATTTTGTGACTTGAAAGCATGGTTCTAAGTGAAGCTCCTTATAACATTGTTGTCATACCTTCGGCCTCTTCACAAGAAAAGTGTGACATAGTCTTGTGAGAAGAGAAAAGAAGAGGTGAACATACATTCAAAGTTATGGATTTATAGTAAGTAATAAAATATACAAACGTGATCGTAAAAAAAAACATCTATGGTGAATACTCAAAGAGATTTAGAAAGACAAGTGTTTGTCTAAGTGTGTGTGTGTGTGAGAGAGAGAGAAGCAGGGAAAGCGTACTAGATTATAGATTCTTCCTTGATATTGTGTAAGTAAGATGAAACTCACAGGATACATCTTGCGTCCTTTTGCTTGCGTCCTTTTGCCCGACTCACTTGCATAAAAAACACTATTGAAACACAAGTTGAAGTGCGTATTACAGATTCATATATATGAAGAGGGATTTTTTTATAGGATTTTTTCCAAAAGATCTTCTCATAGTTTTCTTTTCCTGTTTCTTTTCTAAACGAACATGGTTCCATGTCTATAGTGCTATGTAGACATGATGATTTACGAATTACCTATAATATGTAACTTTTGTATATAGTTTTTTCGGGCATGCATGGTTATATGAACTCAAAGAAAAGCCTAGATTTAGAGGGTGGTATGCAAGAGAACAAGGATTATGACCACCACTTGCTAGAGAGATGACTCTCCTCCCAACCAAATGCTTCTATATATAGCTCTCTCCAGGGGACTGCCTTCTTGGGTAGGTGGATACTAGCCAGCCATGTGTCGGCCATGTAATTGCATGTGCACCGTGTCCCAGTGAACTTGAGTGAAGTCAAGTGGATGCTTCTAGAAGGATCTAGATCTCTTTGGGAAAAATACTCTCGCCATGTTTCCATTGGGATTGAACCCAAGACCTCCTCCTTCAAATCCTTGAGACTTAACCACTAAGCTAAGTGGATCACTTGTTCACAAGAGCACAAGACCTCCTAGTAAGTCTAAACTCGAGATCTTTGGTCACACACACTGGTGACCAAACAGTATCTGAATTCAGATCCATCTGAACCGGCCGGATCCTTAGATCATAGACTTACTTTGTTACATTCTTCCCCCTTAGAAAAATATGTTCGTCCTTGAAAATAGAGTTATATATCTACTGTAGGCAACCCTCGAGCCTCATGTTCTAAAACTGGGAGAACATGGTCATGTTCTAGAACTGGAAGAACATGTCTCATCTCTGTGGTGGCATGCTTATCCAAATGATTCAAAAACACTGTCTTGCTTTGCACTTTGATAAAGTAGTCAAAGTACAAAGTAGTAAATGAATAATAAGGGTGGATCTAAAAACATCCCTGGCTAATTCATAGGTTCTCGATGTGCAATCTAGGCACAAACATGTGAACTGGGTGGATTCAACTTACTAGTCCATTTTTGGGCATGTCTGGTGCATGGACTTATTAACAAAGGCGGGATTCTATTCCCTCTGAAGACTTTGGGAACTCTTGATTCACTTGAATTTGTTTTGGAGAACTTGGAGTTTGGTTGTCTCAAACATCTAACGTAGAGGTTTGTACAATGGTTTACTTTGATCTAACAATTACTTTATTTTTTCACTCGATAAGAGGACTACTTTGTCCTAATAAGTTTAAAAATCTTATGAAAACTCTAGGAGAAAGTTTACCATTTTCTTTGATTCAATCATACTATAACTTGACCAATACAAATTCAAAATGAAAATTGTCCAACTTAGGACACATTTCTCAAAGACTTGAGCTAAAAGTTCTTGGGAATTGTCAATCTAATGCGCAATTCCTAACTTCTCTATTCTAGAGTGTATTGGACTCTAGAAAATCATTTATGCTATAAGTTGAAGCAAACTCAAATGAATAAGTCAACTTAGACTTATCATCTGTCGATGTTTGAAAAGGTTCTTGTACAGAACATCTATCTAAGATGTTTAATTTAGTTACCTTATTCTATGTGGCTGACCCTTGACTTTTATGAAAAGAATCAGATACCATATCTGAGTCAAATCTAAAAGATTCGAAAAAAAAAACTAAAACTTTGTTCAACCAATCCAAACTTCGAAGATACGTAAACTTGCTATGATAATTACAACCACCATGTGCTAGAGAGATGACTGTCCTCCCAACCAAATGCCTCTATACATAGCTCTCTCCAGGGGACTGCCTTCTTGGGCAGGTGAATACTAGCCATGTGTCAGCCATGTAACTGCATGTGTGCCAAGTGTCCCAGTTAACTCGAGTTAACTCAAGTGGATGCTTCTAAAAGGCTCTAGATCTCTTTGGGCAAAATACTCTCCCCATGTGTCCCATGGGGATTGAACCCAAGACCTCCTCCTTCATATCCTTGAGACTTAACCACTAAGTTAAGTGGATCACTTGTTCACAAGAGCACAAGAACTCCTAGTAAGTCTAAACTCAAGATCTTTGGTCATACACATGGATGACCAAACACTGTCCGATTTCAGATCCTTCTGAATTGGCCAGACCCCTAGATCATAGACTTACTTTATTACATTCTTCCCCCCTTAGAAAAATATTTTCGTCCTCGAAAATAGAGCTATATATCTACTGTAGGCAACCCCTGAGCCTCATGTTCTAAAACTGGAAGAGCATGGTCATGTTCTAGAACCGAAAGAACATGTCTCATCTCTGTGGTGGCATCCCTTCCCAAATGATTCAAAACACTGTCTCGCTTTGCACTTTGATAAACTGGTCAAAGTACAAAGTAGTGAGTGAATAATAAGGGTGGATCTAGAATCATCCCTGGCCAATTCATAGTTTCTCGATGTGCAATCTAGGCATAAATATGTGAACTAGGTGGATACAAGTTACTAGTTCATTTCTAGGCATGACTGGTGCATGGACTTAGTAAGGAAGGTGGGATTCTTATCCCTCGCAAGACTTTGAGAACTCTTGATTCACTTGAATTTTGTTTTTGGAGAACTGGAAGTTTTTAGTTGTCCCAAACATCTAACTCGGATATTTGTACAATGGTTAACTTCTATCCAATAGTTACTTGATTTTTTCACCCGACTAGAGGACTACTTTGTCTTAATGAGTTGAAAAAAATCCTATGTAAACTGTAGGAGAAAGTTTACCATTTTCTTTGAGTCAACCATACTATAAATTGACCAATTCAATTTCAAAATGAAAAATTGTCCAACTTAGGACACTTTTCTCAAAGACTTGAGCTAAAAGTTCTTGGGAATTGTCAATTTGTTGAGCAATTCCTAACTTCTCTATTCTAGAGTATACTGGACTCTAGGAAATCATTTATGCTATAACTTGAAGCAAACTCAAATGAATAAGTTAATCTTGAACTTATCATCTTTTCGATGTTTGAAAAGAATCTGGTACCAAACATCTATCTAGGATGTTTAATTTAGTTACTTGGTTCTATCCAACTAACCTTGGTCTTTTACAAAAGGAATCAGATACCATATCTGAGCCAATTCCAAAAGATTCGAAAAGCGAAAAGATATAACGAAAAATCTGTTCCACCAATTCAAACTTCGAAGATACATAAACTTGCTACGAATCAAAGTCTAGATGGCCAAGGACTTTAATCTTCTCAAAGATTTGTTTCAACAAGGTATTGAAGCATTTTTTTTATCTTTAAGAGAAGTAAGCTGGATTCTCAAAAAGATTCAAAGTAACTCGAAAACATCATCCAACCACAAGATACTAGTGTGGTTTCTAACATCAGTGTGTCGACACACTGAGGTTCTATTGATGAGTTTTGTATTCAATTAATGCTTCACGTGAGACTAAGTTCATGTCACATTCAATCTTTCTGACTCCTTACTAAGAATGCAATTCTTGTGCATTTCTTTGAGTTAAAGAATACCGAGATGTTATTCTGAAATTAAAAAACTTAGATGACTTTCATCGTCTTCATGGTTTTGTCAGAGGACTTAATCAATGAATTCAAAATGAACTCAAAAGACATGCACCTAAATCCCTAGAAGAGGCAATTACAGTTGCCCAGATTTATGAGCATAACTCACGTCTGGATGTCCCACAAGAAAATAGTTATTCCCAAAAGAATAACATTAAGCGCAAGGGCAAAGGGGCAAGATCGAATGAAAGGGTTTCTAAAAAACCTCGTATTTTTAGACAGGTACTTTCTCCAGAAGATCATGTCAAAGCGCAAATAGAAAATTTGTGCTTTAAGTGTCTCAAGCCAGGACGTTGTAGTCATGCCTGTCCAGTTGGAAGAGAAACTAAGGGAAAGGGTAAGCAACAGATACATCTGATTCAAACTTTGGACTTGGATACAAATTCAGGTGCAAAGAAGGTTCAGATAATGCACTGCGATAGTACCCATAAATGCCAGATCTCCAAAAACATGTGGCAACCTCAAGAGTTTGGTCCACATGATTTGGTCAAGCTGCATGGATCAGTCAAAGGAACACCATCCGGATAATGGTGGATGACTCTTCCATGCATAATTTTATTAATTATGCGTTAGTGAAAAAACTAGCTCTTCCTCACAAACCATCTCCTCATAAATACATTGTTTCCATGATGCACGATCAAGACACTCGTGTTTGGGACACAATGATATCTAATTTGGAACTAGAAATCCAAGGATTTAAAGACACTTTGGACTTCCAAATAATGAACATGGACCAGGTAGATCTGGTATAAGGGAGAGAGTGGCTATGGAGTCTAGGACCTTCATTGATCAAGTGTTATTTTACTAACACTTTGGAATTCCAGCACGACGGTGTAGTGTATAAAATCAAGGGCGGGCATGATGTTCCAAGTATCCCTTTGATTTCATATATTGAACTTAAGAAACTTGTAAATATTGAAGCCAGGACTCAAGATTTTCTTGTCCTTGGCACTGATGTAATGAATATACATAATACAAAGCAAGTTTCTTATGTCTCGTCTTTTATTCCTTGTGAAGTTCATACTAAATTTAACAATTTAATGAAGGAGTTTAAAAATGTGTTCCCTAAGGAACTACTCCACGGCTTGCCACCCTCTCATGGAAACATCGATCATAGTATAGATCTGTTTCCGGGAATCAATCCAAAATCTCAAAACCCATATCGCCTCCCCTATGTCCACAATCGGGAAGTTGAGAATTAGATTCAAGACTATTTGGATAAAGGATTTATCCGCCCAAGCCAGTCTCCTTGGGCAGCACCCATCCTTCTAGTAAAAAAGAAAGATGGAACTATGAGGCTATGCATAGACTATAGGGCATTAAACAATCTTACAATAAAGAACAAGTATCCCATGCCACTAGTCAAAGATCTTTTTGATAGCTTAAAGGGGGCTAAAGTCTTTTCTAAGATTGATTTATGCCAAGGTTATCATCAGGTTAGAATCAAGATGATGATATTCCCAAGAAAGCCTTTCGAACAAAGTATGGTCACTACGAGTTTTTAGTGATGCTGTTCGGGTTGACAAACGCACCCGCAACCTTTATGACTTTAATGAATCAAGTGCTTAAGCCGTACTTGGGAAAATTTGTTGTAAATTTTCTTGATGATATTCTGATCTATAGTAAAGATCATGAAAGTCACTTAGAGCACTTGGAAAAAGTTTTTCAACTTCTTCGCAATAATAAACTTTACGATAAAGAGTCAAAGTGTGAATTCTTTACCCCAGAAGTAAAGTATTTAGGCCATATTATTTATGCGGAAGGAATCAAAGTTGACCCTGAAAAGGTCCAAGCGACTCTTGAATGGCCTAAGCCCAAGAAGATTCGAGAACTACAAAGTTTTCTCGGATTGGCAGGATATTATCGGAAGTCTGTGGCTGTATATGCCAAGATTGCAGTACCTTTGACGGATGAACTCAAAGGGAAGCATCAGAAGATAAATTGGAAAGACGTACAAGCAAAGAGTTTTCAAGAACTTAAACTTGCTTTAGCTTCGGCCCCAGTTCTACAAATCATAGATCCGAAAAAGCCTTTCCAATTAGAGACAGATGCAAGTTCATCTGCAGTAGGAGCAGTACTAAGCCAAGATGGTTGACCAATAGCTTTCGAGAGTAGAAAGCTAAGCCCTGCTCAGCAAAACTACTCTATCTATGAGCGAGAGATGTTTGCTATTATAAATGCTCTGAAGAAATGGTGCCATTATCTGTATGGATCAAAGGTAACCATAGTCTTTGATCAAGAGAGCATCAAGTGGTTTGCAAACCAACCAGATCTGAGAGGTAGAAAAGCGAGATGGGCCGAACAATTGCAAGAGTTTGATTATGAACTAAGGTATAGAAAAGGAAAGTTCAATGTAGTGGCAGAAGCCTTAAGTCGGATGCCTATGTTGAACAACCTAATTTTTGTACAAATTCAAAGTGAATTTATTTCAACTTTGAAAGGAAGCTGCAAAGAAGATCCAAGCTATAGTCAAGCATGGAAAGCAACTGAACAAGCTGAATAGAATGAAGCAAGTACTTCTGAGAGAAAGTTCAAACACTATTCTCTCCAAGATGAATATTTGCTTTATAAAGGTAAGGTTTGTGTCCCAAGTATGCTAGACATATGAAATCAAGTACTTTTTGAATGCCATGATGCTCCAAGTGAAAGACATCCTGGTATTAACTGAACCTATGAGTTAGTGAAACAACATTTTTATTGGCGTACTTTACATCGAGATGTGCAAAACTATGTATCCAAATGCCATAAATGTCAAGTCGATAAGTTTTAACGACTTAAAGTTGGAGGATTGCTGCATCCTTTGGAAATTCCCAAAGTAAAGTGGGAAAGTATTTCCATGGATTTCATTTCTAGATTACCCGGCACTCGGAAAGGCTTTGATTCAGTCTGGGTTGTACTTGATCGATTGACTAAACCTGCTTAGTTTATTCCAGTCAAGACTACTTATAAGACTCCAGAACTTGCAGAAATATTTGTAAATCAACTTTATAGACTCTATGGTCTTCCAGTAGACATAGTTTCTGATAGAGATGCTCAATTTACAAGTCATTTTTGGCGAGCAGTCTTTAGTAGACTTGAAACTAAACTAAGTTTAAGTACAGCTGAACATCCACAGACGGATGGACAGACACAGAAAGTCAATCAAATCTTGGAAGACATACTCAGAGCTTATGTCACTTCCAAACATATTGATTGGGAAGACTATCTTCCTTTAGCTGAGTTTGCCTATAACAGTGCCAAGAATTCATCAACTGAATTTAGTCCATTCATGTTGATGTATGGGTTCCAACCTAGGTCTCCATATGCGATAGGACTTCAAAATGAACGAGTTGAAGCAGCTCAAGAATTCCTTCAAGACATGAATTTTAAACTCAACTGACCAAAAGAAAACTTAAAGAAAGCTCAAGATCGTGCAAAGGCATATGCCGATCCGAAGAAAAGAGATGTGACTTTTCAAGTTGGCGATCAAGTTTATCTTTGTATTCTTGAAAGATCGGAAAAGTTCAAGACTGGTCAATGCACCAAGTTGTCACCTAGATATTGCGGTCCTTTTCCAATCACCAAAAAAGTTGGTTTGTGGGCTTATGAATTGCAACTTCCAGATGATAGTCGGATTCATCTAGTGTTCCATGTTAGTCGTCTTAGGAAGAGTCTGACAGGTTCAGATAATTTAGTTGGACAATAGGTTATACTTCCACTTCCAGTAAGTGAAACAGTTCCTCATGAACCTGAAAGGATACTTCGCACTGGAGATAAACCTACAAGAAGTCACTCGTATGAAGAATGCTTAGTAAAATGGAAGGATGGAACTGAAGAAAATTCAACACGGGAAAAGGTTTCCACAATCCAGCCACGTTTTCCAACTTTCTAGTTTTAAGTTGGTCCCAAATAAAGACGATTTCCTACTTTCAAGTTTTAAGTGGATAAACCGATCATGTTCTTCAAGATCTACAACATGATAAGGTTTTTTACTTTCAAGTTCTAAGTAAATAACCTCTTGGAATGAATGCATGTTCTTCAAGTTTTAGAACATGAGGCTCGGGGGTTTCCTACACTATATATATAGCTCAATTTTTGAGGATGAAAATATTTTCCAAGGGGGAAAGAATGTAATAAAGTAAGTCTATGATCTAAGGGTCCAAATGGTTCAGGCAGATCTGAAATTAGACACCGTTTGGTCATCCGTATGTGTGGCCAAAGATCTCGAGTCTAGACTTACTGGTAGGTCATTTACTCTTGTAACCAAGTAATCCACTTAGCCTAGTGGTCAAGACTCAAGGGTGTGAAGGAGGAGTTCTTGGGTTCAACCCCCATGGGATACATGGGGAGAGTGTTTTGCCCAAAGAGCTCTAGAACCTTCTAGAAGCATCCACTTGAGTTAACTCTGGCTAACTGGGACACTTGGCGCACATGTAGTTACATGGCTGACACTTGGATGGACCTGCCCATGCAGGCAGTCCCTTGGAGAGAGCTATATATAGAGGCATGTGGTTGGGAGGAGAGTCATTCATTCATGAGAATTTCCAGTTGCTATGCTGTTGCATTGGTATTAGAGCATTAAATGAAGCAAAACTCATCAACAGAACTTCAGTGGGTCGACACACTGATGTTAGAAACCACACTAGTATCTTGTGGTTGGATGATGTTGTAGTTTTGCTCTAAATTTTTTTGAGAATCCAGCTTATTTCTCTTAAAGATAGAAAAAATGTGTCAATACCCTATTGAAACAGATCTTGGAGAAGTCAAAGTCTAGACGACTCAGGACTTTAACTTCTCCAAGATCTGTTTCAACACAGTATTGAAGCATTTTTTCTATCTTTAAGAGAAATAAGCTGGATTCTCAAAACCATTTAGAGCAAAACTAAAACATCATCCAACCACAAGATACTAGTGTGGTTTCTAATATCAGTGTGTCGACCCACTGAAGTTCTGTTGATGAGTTTTGCTTCACTTAATGCTTCACTTGAGAATAACTTTAGGTCACATTCAGTCTTTCTGACTCCTTACTAAGAATGCAATTCTTGTGCATTTCTTGGAGTCAAAAGAGTGAATTTACCAAGTTATACTAGGAACTTGATGCTTGGCTTAGTCAATAAAATTCTTGCTTAAAAAGATCAACTCAAATCAAAGTCCAACTATTTCAGAAATTTATGAAATATTTCCGAATTAACAACACTTTATCTATCTTGAGGTGTTTCAAGAAGATCTTGGAAGTTACTTGCTTCGTATCTTCTGTTTCCTCGATCTTGAAGTTATCTTGAAATACTACTTTATCCTTCTTGAATTAAACTCCTTCTTTGAAGTCTTAATTCTCTCGAGGAAGCATATGAACATGAAAATGATGGCTAAAATGACTAGAAAAATTACAAAATGATTTAGGATGACCACACAGACTCAAAGACTCCTTGAACTTTACAAAAATGAATTTGGAATACATGAAAACCTCTAAAAGAGGTCAAGATTACATGAAAGTGTTACGAAAATAGGAAACAATGACACGTATTGCATCTCGTGATTCCAAACTCTTTAGTTGGTGCTTCTTTATTGCTCCGATTTGCCCCAAGGATCTATATACTCTTAGTGCCCCATATTAGAAAATTTGCTGGCCTCTTCATGCCTTCAAAGCTTTGCTTCATCCGCCAACAACTTCCCCCACCTGAGACACTATCATCCTCAAAATTTATCATCTCTCTCTCTCTCTCTCTCTCTCTCTCTCTCTCCTCTGGTTCTAGTGCAAGATTACGGAGGCATGGAGCAGGGCCTTTTCCTCTTTCTCCTCGTCAGTCAGGTGTTGGAGGAGGGCACTCCTATAGGCGCACTACATCTTGGCCAGGGCTCATAAGAATCTTCAAGCCGTTCATCGCACGATAAGGGAAAATCTTTATCGAAAGTTGTGGCATTTGGAGGTAGAAGTTAACAAAGGTCATTCCCATTACCAAACTGGCCTCCAAAAAAACAGAAGCATGATGAGATATGAAGAAGAAATTCAAAGAAAGAATCTACAAATATTCTTTAAATATTGGTGGGCGGGTAGGGTGGACAAGCCTACTAAAGAGATGTGCGGCCTCCTCAAGAAGAAGCAATCCAAGGAAGCGATTCTGCTCATGGTGGATGCCGATGGGATTGAATGCAAAATGGATGAAGAAAATAGTATACTGATTGTCAACCACTTTACGCATCTCTTGGGGGTTTCCACACTTCTTTCTCCTCACAACTACAAGGCCGCCATCTCACATGTTAGAACCAAAACAAATCCCCCAAAACCCGAAAGCTCTTTGCGAAGCTACCATCTCAGATGTTGAGATTCTGGAGGTAATTGATTCCCTTCTTAATGGCAAGAGCCTAGGGCTAAATGGCCTTTCTATTGAGTTCTTAAAGACCTTCAAGCATGTGGTGGCCACTCCTTTACAAAAGTAATTATTTGGAACTATTTTTGTAATTGTGATTTCGATAAGATAGGAAAATCTGACAATAGAAGATCTAAACCTTCCCCTTAGGAATGTACAGAGTACGTCACGCACCAAAACAAAATAAAAGTGTGCTCACAAAATGAAGTATTATTATAGGTAATTACAAAATCATCATGTCTACGTGAACTCTCAATACATCATTGTAGAAAAAAAAAGAGTGTGATTTATCAAAGATGTTGAAATGGCAAGCTAGACCAAGTTATATAAAAATAAACTAAAAATAAAAATCTATTCGATCACTTCTCAACATGGAACCATGTTCGTTAAAGAAAAAAAAAAAAAGAAAGAAAGAAAACTGTGAGAAGATCTTTTGGAAAAAACCCTATCAAAAAATCCCTCTTCATATATATGAATCTGTAATACACATTTCAACATGTCTTTGAATTTTTCAGTTATCAGCGTAGAGTTTTTATTGAATTTTGTTGGAACACTAGAACTACAGACATGTGCATGCGTTGTTTGCACTCTTTTCCATGTGTTTGTATTTCTATTCCATCTCTGCATGCGTCATCGCATTGCTGTTCATGTCCTCATAATTAATCAGACTTCATTAATTACTGTATATCCAAAAACGTTCGAGGAAGAAACTCTGGAGATCTGTCGACATGCGCAGAAAACAATCTTTAATGCACATTGTATACTATATTTCGGTCGATTTCTTGATGAAAAAACTGGGGTGATGGAAGCAACATATTCTTTGTGAGTCAAATCTTTGCAAAACAACAAGGAGAGCTACTTTAGATCTAGTTGAACTGTGTGAAATTGAACTGTGAGTGTAATAAAATGAGAGGAGGAACTAGATGAATTTCTATAGTGAAAACATTTAGACGCTTGCTAACACCTAGAACATGGAAGCAACAAGATATAGCGATATCAAGAAAAAAATGGAGATACCAGCTAAGGTAGGATGCTTGTGGATACACTAGTTCAAGGATATGATAGGTGGTGTAGAGTAGTTCACAAAAGTAGATTTTACGATTCGACATCCAACAAGAATGAGGAGTGAATAAGAACTTGGCGGTTGTGTCTCAGCTCTAATACAATTGTGAGTTTGTATACCTAATTGCTCTCTACAGTTGAGAAGATGATTATAATGTGACGCTATTTGTTTTCTAATATCTTGCAAGGTGTCTTTATTTAACAATCATGTATTGAAACGACTATACAAATCTTTTCCCAATCTTTATTTGTCGTATAGCTGTTTTGTTAGCATCTATTTTGTGGCATGCATTACAACATATCAAGGGCATACAATAGGGCATACCGATATTGTGCATACCAATGTTGTGCATATTGATGGTCACGCGTCCGCGTCGGTATGACCGTTGAAAACCCTTGAAAACCACGGAGGTAATATATGCATCGAAAACTACTGCGTCAGTATGAGCATCAGTATAAGCATCGGTAAATAAATAGAAACTACCGACACTCATACCGACGTAGTGTTTTTACCGGACCCGAGAGCAAAAATTCGACATTCATCGCGTTTTGAAACAAAACCTGCTACGGTCGAGTTTGCGTGCACGAGGTACATCTATGTATTTCTCACTCTTTCTCTCTCTCTCTCTCTCTACACACACACACCTCTCTATTTCTCTAGATCTGAAGTTTTGATAAGTATTGCACATACTGTAGCACTCTTTTCTCTTTCTTTATGTTTTCCCTTTTCTAATTTCTCTTCTCTTTACTTTTGCAAGAGATTTTGGCGTCACGTCTTTGGAATTCAACAAAGGTCAACATTAAGTGGACTTTAGTGACAACGATCCAAACGATTACATCGATGTAAGTGATTGTTTTGTTTTGGATTGACATAGAGAGAGAGAGATGAAAGAAAGAGATAGATCTACAAAAACATAAAGAGAGAAAGAGAGAGACATATACATATACATACACACTCACATATGTATACACTCACATATGTGCATACACACATGCATATGCATACATACATACACACACATATGCATATACATACACACATATGTGCATACACACATACACATGCATATACATACACACATCTGTGCATACACACATACACATGCATATGCATACACACATACACACATGCATATGCATACACACATACACACATGCATATGCATACATACACACACAAATTGCATATACATACACACATGCATATACATACATACATACATACACACATGCATATGCATATACATACATACATACACACATGCATATGCATATACATACATACATACACACATGCATTTACATACACACATCTGTGCATACACACATGCATATGCATACACACATACACATGCATATGCATACACACATGCATATACATACACACATATGCACATACACACATACACATGCATATGCATACATGCATACCCACATGCATATGCATACACACATACGCACATGCATATGCATACATACATACACACACAAGTTGCATATACATACACACATGCATATACATACATACATACACACATGCAATTGCATATACATACGTACATACACATATGCATATACATACACACATGCATATACATACACACATATGTGCATACACACATACACATGCATATGCATACACACATGCATATACATACAAACATGTGTGCATACACACATACACAAGCGTTTTATATCTGATTGTATTCCATGCATGCAAAGTTTCATGTGAAGAAGCAATGCTCTACAAGGAGGAATATGTAATTCTTCCTCATGGATCAAAGGATGGAGAAATGACTCTTCTCAAGGATCAAAGGATGGATGAAGCTATGATCAAAGCTAAGTATTTTCCAGTTTCTACTTGGCTTTAATGCTTGATTTATCTTGTTTTCATTATTCTACACTTAATCCTAGATGCACATTGAAATAGCCAAGATTTCAATCGATTAATTCTAGATTAGGATAATGAAAAAATCCACTTCTCATTCCAAGTAGTTTGCATTAAGGAAATACTTGTTAAAAAAAAAAAGGATCCTTGTGCATCAAAGAATGTATTTTGGTAGTTTAATTCCAAATTTCCTTTTCATTGAGTAAGCTTTTTATTGCACCACAGGGATATGTTTTTATATCATAGTGCATTAGGACAAAGGAAAGGATATACATGCATCAAGATCGCATGATATACATTCTTAGTACAAGGAAAAGTCATGCATCAAGCTCATGCATGATTGTTTCATTATTTTTTGGGCATGCAAAGAACATGCATGCATACGCATGTGAGCATATGGATTTGCTTGTAGACAAATGCATTTGCATGATAGAACGGGATGTTGTTTGCAAGTAGATATGAAAATGCACTCTCTTAGTATTTAGCTTACTTTATAAAGCTCACGGCTTGACATTAGGGAAGACAGAGGACTAGTTAGTTGCAAAAACATGCTAGTTCTAGTTTGCAGCTCAAGTAATTAGTTGATTCCTTCCCAAGTTGATACTCCGTTATCAAAAATAAATACTTAATGACAATTAAGTATGTTTGATGTCTTACTAGGTATAAGCAGGCACTAGGAGAAAGTTAAGTATTAAATTTTCTTGATGACCAAGAAAATTTAATTACTTGCAAACTTTTTGCGATGTATGATGACTCTAAGTCCCGGATGTACTTAGAGAGTCATGAAGATAAGCTTATAATGATTACTCTAAGTATAGGTGATATTTAGAAATTCATGCGCATAAGCTTTAGTTGATTAGTTACGTAATTGATGTAACTTCTCAAGCATCCCAAGATTGGATGATAACTTTAGCTATATTTCCAAGTTCCATGAGCACTCTTCGATTCCATGGAACTCAACAACCAAATGGATGAACTTAAATACAAATTGAACTTTGAAGTTCAATAGATTTGTGTTTTGTTCATGTTTTGCATCTCTAGTAATGATGCATAAGGCCATGAAAACATGGAAACTTTGGAAGCACTCTTCAATTTAGAAGATTTTGAAAGTTCTAAGAAGTTTCTTTGTTGTTTCAAGATTCGTATCTCACGATGAATCCCCGGTAAGTGACTTTTAGGAATTGAGATAGTTCCTAAAAGAGAAACACTAAAATGAAATACTCAAGCCTTCTATTCCACACGTGAGATCATTCTCCTACCATGTTCGAGATGAATTTATTTTTAAGAAAGCAAACGTTCCAAGTAGAGGATCTTAGTTGATTCATGAACTCTTCCCAAAATACATATAAATTCATAATATATGATAGGACCAAGGAATGATGATGTTCTAATAAAAGGTGTATAGAGAGATAAGCCATTGGAAAAATGATAGCTTAGACCTCTTGTTAAGCACATCTTTCCAAAAACGGACATACCTATCAATCGGGATAGAAATTGATGGATTTGATACATAAGAGCAAAACATCTACTAGTTATGGATGTTTTGCCAAAAGATGAAGAAGGCAAAACCTCTTTAGGATATAGATGTTTTTCGAAGATATAAAGTATGCTTGGTTTTGTTTAAGCTAATTCAAGCTTAAAGAAGAAACCCAAGTCAAATTAATCTTTGGGAATCAAGATATTTTCCTAAAAGATATGTCAAAGTAATCTTTTGGGAATTAAGCTATTTCCTAAAGATAAGCCAATAGAATGAAATAGTCTAGTTAACTATTTCCTTGGTTAAAAAAGAAATATCTTTTGGACAAGCAAAAAAGCTTTAAGTATTGGGTCTTGTCCAAAAGTCAAGAATTTCTTTTCAAGATCATTCTAGTAAAGAAAATGATTCCTAGATGAATCATTGCCTTAATATGACTTGATTCCTTGGCAGGAATCTAAAGTTCTTGAAAGAAAAATCTCCCTAGATGTGAGACTAAAATCTTTCAAGTAAGTTGATAGTAAGTAGCTCCAAGTAATTCCCAAACCGTTGGTATTTGTATGCATGGACTGAAGTTCAAGAAAAGATCTCTAAAAATCCCGCGGGTAAGCAAAGAAGCTTTTGATAGTTCGGGAGATCTTAATTATAAAGACTTATTCTTTATTTTAGTCGCAAGATCAACTAGACTTGATCAAACTTGGCCATGATTGTCCAAGTATGTGCGATTGGAACTACTTTGTAGATTGCCCAAGTATTGGCAATAAAATTCCTTTTGGGAATTATTCACTCAGGTTCCATTTATCCAATGGAAAATTGTGAAAAGAGTAAGTTGTTCTAAGTTTGAACAGAGTGAAGAAATTCCAAGAATGTAGTTTGGAACCATGAAAACGATACTTAAGTCTGTGGAAGATAAAACATAAATGTTTGCCTATCCTTAAAGGGATTTTAATAAAAATCCAGAGAGCATGAGCGAATGCTTAGACTTAAGCAGTAGAGAGACTCCTGTAAAAGTCTCGGCCGAGATAGATACCTAAAGCATCAGTAAAGAAGGAATCTAAAGACAAGAAGTTAAAAAACTCTTGTCACTACAAATTGGTCAAGGGTAAATCAATAGAGCTTGAATCTGTGAAAATTCAAGTACTTGGAATTTTGATTGGTTTTCATTTGAAAACCCTAGCAAAGAAGGATGGATGTTCCATCAAAAGGTTTTCAAGTTCCCAAAGGAAAGCACAAGATTGTGAAGCGATCATGTGAAGGGATCAAAACCTAGAAAATCTAGTTAGAGGTAATGCCTTAAACTTTTAAAATTCTGGTAAAAATTGAAGCAAGAAGGTATTCTATCAAGAGATGTTTAGACTTTAGGATACCATTCACTCACACGTCAATGTGAATATAAAATAGGGTGGTATGGGACACCAGATTTTGCACTGAGATTGATGTAGGAAAGATGGTATGGGACATCAGACTGTGAGTTGATGATTATCTTTTAGTCCTAGTTTAGATCTTGAAGTTAGCATTAAGACTTTATATTTACGTTTTTTTGCAAAAATCAATTATGTGGAAAAGGTCAAGTCCAAAAGTATAAAGGACAAGAACCCTAAGTTATAGGGACTTCTTGAATGCAAGTGAGTAAATTTTCATGCATCTTGCTTACTTTTCTTTATTCATTTGGAGCTTTCTTGGTGTTTCTGGAGTGCCCCAACCCCAACCTTTACTTATGGTAAGTTTTTTTTTCCTAAATTAGATGTGTGTCTCTTGCTATTTGTATGTGTGTTTAGGGTTGATTTTCTTCCAAGTACTTTTGTATGAGCTCCATAACTTCATGATGGCAAGTCTTCATAAACTTGAATACAGTAAACATACTCGTATTGAAAATTAATTTGATATGAACCACTAAACATTTGGTCGAGCTTTGTGCTAGAGGATCTATGAAGTATTTCTTTGGCGATGCATGATGGTAGAATCTCCTTCAGAGAGCTCCGCAATGATACCCTTGCTATAGAAACTTGAAATCTGGGCCTACACACAGTACTCTGCATAGGGGATGTAGAATACATAGAAAACACATAGTACACAGATCACAAACACAAATCTCTTGGCTGGTTGCACAAATGCAGTCAAACTTAGAGTTTATGGCTGACTATGCCACTATATGTTTTATTAAATAACATATACAAAAATGTCAAGTGGCCATTTGGCCTTTCACATGGACACTAACGGTAACAATCTCCCACTAAAGGCCAATATAGACGAAGTGACTATGGAAGAAAAATAACGAATGATAAAGAATACGTGCCTGTAAGTATACAAACTATACCTCCCACCTGATGGGCATGTTACACAGTATACAAGTAACTATGTAAGATCACAAATCAAGTAACCCTCATCAAGTGACAATAGTGTCGAACGCTATCTTGTGGTAGAGCTTTAGTCAAAGCATCTATAATATTAACTTGAGTATGAAATTTCTCAAGAACAATGTGCTCACTGGCTAAGTAGTCTCTAATGAAGTGATACTGCACCTCAAAGTGCTTGGTATTTGCATGATAGAACGGATTCTCAGCCAATGCAATGGCACTCTAACTATCATTGAGCAAATAAGGTACATGCTGAGGTAAATGCATATCAAAATCAAGATGAGCAAGCCACAATGCTTCCTTACATGCCTCACGTGTTGCAACATACTTTGCTTCTATGGTGAAAACAAGTGTAAATTCTTGAAGATGAGATTTCCAAGAGATAACACCACTAGCAAAATGAAAAATGTACCTTGATGTAGACTTACAATTGTCTACATAGCTAGCATAGTGAGAATTTGTGTAACCAATAGTGGATGCTTGCCCTCTACCTAAGCATAGACACTTGTCCTTAGTACCACTTAGATATCTCAAAACCATCTTGACCGCTTCCCAATGCTTCTTCCTAGGATTCGACATATATCTGTTCATGACTCCAATTTCAAATGCAATGTCTGGTCTCGTAGCTACCATAGCATACATGATACTACCATTAGCAGACTAATAAGGAATTTCGGTCATTAATTCCTTTTCCTCATTTGATCTGGGGAAATCATCCTTGCTCAATTTCACATATGTGGGTAAACGTCTATTCAATGCCTTTCCACCCTGCATATTTGTTGGGTTCAGTGTTTGTAGGAGAAAAGGGAAAGACAAGAAGAAAGATACACACTGGAAGCTCTATCGATTGACTATAAGAAGACAAATACAATGGTGATGCACAATACAATCCAATGCTTTTGTGCATAATCCCACATAGTGTTCAATCACAAAATACCAAATACCCAAGGGTCTTGTTGCTGCCGGCCTTCTCTGCGCCAAACCTCCACCTTCTCCAAGCATGCACTTGTGCACACCTTGCACCAAGCTTCCAATAAGGGGGAGGGATGGACACCTTCTATCGGCACGCACACAGCTTCAATGAGACCTTGGGATCCTTGGGGTGAATAGCTTAACACTTCTCTGCATACTTCTTAGTCACTCTTCATGCACACCTTGCACTTCACTTCTGTGCGTCGCACACTGTGTATCTCTTGCACTTCTCTCTCTTGCCTAGCTTAGACTATGCTCACTTTGCTTAGTCCAAGAATAGTCCTTGCCTTGCTTTGAGTGTCGATTCACGTACGCTCCTAACTGCAAGAGTATCTTGGTGCTCACTTTGATGTCCCAAGATTGTCTCCAAAAGTGGGTAGCCAACGAATTCGTGTTTTGTCCTGTAGTGACTTTAGACTAAAACAAAAATTTTAATTGGGGGGTCATACTTTCCCATCTGCGTACGCTAACACTTCACATACCTTCACATTTTCCCTTTTAATTTCTTCACTTGTGCACCTAAGAGAGGGTTCACCTGAACCTTCCAAAACACTTTAAAAACACTTTTGAACCTTAGGGAAATTAGAGAAATACCTCTGCAACCTACAACCAACTTTCTCCAATTTACCCTTTGTGAACCAATTAATTGTGCACTACCTGTGCACTTTGACACCTAAAGTTTGAACAGTTTGACTTTGCCATGTTGACTTTGACCTCGACCTTGTTGACTTTGATTGCTTTGACTTTGACCCATATGACTTTGACTATGGTTGACTTTGAATATGGTTGACTTTGACCAATATGACTTTTATGGGCTCAACAATTGCGCACCACCTAATCTGCTCTCCGTCCTAGAGAGCTATAGCCAAATCGCTGAGCAAATATGACACCAAGATTCTTAGGCAGCAAAATCTTCAAAAGGACACCTGAGCAGCTACCAAGTCCACTAGAAGTAGGAGAGAACAAACACTAGAGAAGAACCAAAAGTGGGATTTTTCCATGGAAAAGCAAAGGAGGGCAAGGGGAGGGTAGAAAGGATTGGGAAGGGAGGGTTGAGGGGGCGGAGATGGATAGTGCAGGGACAGTAAGGATGGGGCAGGGCACAAGGGAAGATGGATGGTGAGGGAGTAGGCTTATGGGGTCTAGAGAGGGCCGAAATGATAAAATAGCAGAGCTACAGAGGGTGCATATTGGAAATTGTGAAACATATGGCCAAATAAAGTGAGAATAGACCATGTGGATGAGGTGGAGAAATAAAAACATGTGATAAATGCACTCAAAACATGTGATTTTTGACCAAAAGTCAGAGAAAAGGTGGGATTTGAGAAAACTTAAGGCAAAAAATGAGTATAGAGGTGCCAAAATACATGAAAATGACCCCAACATTGAAAAAAATGGCCATTTGAGGTGCGATCTAGAGCCAAAAGCATGGACCATAGATAATAAAAATTATATATATGTTAAGGGGGGGGGGGGGGGGGGGGGGGGGGGGGGAATGGTGGGGGGTGGGTGGGGGAACGGTGGGGGGTGGGTGGGGGAATGGTGGGGGTGGGTGGGGGGTGATAGGGCGGTGGGGGTTGGGTGGGGAAACGGTGAGGGGTGAGGGGGGGGGGGGCGATGGGGGGTGGGTGGGGGAACGGTGGGGGGGGGGGGGGGGGGGGGGGTGGGGGGGCGGTCGGGGGTGGGTGGGGGAACGGTGGGGGGTGGGTGGGCTCCACAAAGGATAAGGAGGGAGAGGGAGCGAGATGGAGGGAGGAGAAGACTCACCCCCCAAATAGACATGTACCTATTTGGCAAAATTATACCATGCATATGAGAAGTACCTTATATTAGTGGCGAATATATCCACATTGAAGGCATCTAATCTATAATTTTTTGGGCTAATATAAGATCCTACAAAGTCATTAGATCAGTCTTTTTTTTTTCAAAATTGCAAAAAAATCGCCATTGGGCTATAAATCGCCCTTAATGTTTTCCGTGGTGGGTGGGGGAACGATGGGTGGTGGGTGGGGGAGCAGTGGGGGGGGGGGGGCATGGGGGAACGATGGGGGAACGGTGGGGGGTGGGTGGGGGAACGGTGGGGGGTGGGTGGGTGGCAGTGGGGGGTGGGTGGGGGAATAGTGGGTGGGGGTTGGGGGGGAAGGAGGGCAAGCGGGCAAGGGGGGGGGGGGGTGAGCGGGTGGGGGGGGGGGGGGGGGGGCAGTGGGGGGAGGCAGCTGGTTTTTTTTTTTTGGAGGGGGGGTGGGAGGACGGGTGGGCAAGCAGGGGGCGGCTGTTTTTTTTTTTGAGGGGGCAGGGGAGGGCAACCGGGGGGGCGGCCATTTTTTTTCTTTTTTTTGGCCGAAAAAAATCCGTGGAGATTTTTTTAAAAAATATCCAAAATTTGAGAAAAATCCCTAAAAAATCTTTAAAAAATGCAAAAAAATCCAAAAAAAACCTCAAAAAATTCTCAAAAAAATCCCTATAGGTCTAGACTAATTTCCTCAGTAAAAACCACAGAGAGCTTCCTTTATTCCTCCAATTTGGCAAGAAAATGACATTTGAAAAGGATGAAAAATGCTAGAAAAATTTGAAAAATTATTTGAAAAATTCCCAAAAAGATTTCAAAACTTGTGTTTATGCAAAGGCTATGAGAGGTTTGCTAAATTTGCTAAAAACTCAAAGAACAAGCATGAAAATGGATAAAAACTACCAAAACATAAGCAAAAATGACATGAGAAGGCTATGCACAACCTGGACAGATTTGGCAATTTCCAGGTGATCCATAAATCTTCAGTTGTGTTGATGATAGGCCTTGAGCCTTGAAATATTGACTAGTGGCAGGGCCTCTCCTTTTAGCATCTCTAATGCCATAGCACCCTGTAGCTCAGTGATGAGTAGCACCTCCTTTAATGTCAATCCGGGAAGACGTGAGGATGGTATGAAGACCACGAGCAAGTGGAAGCACAAGTGCGTGAGTGAGAAGCACACAAGCATGCACACACATACACGCACACGTGCACACACGGCAAGAACAAAGAGAGTAAGACAATGGAATCACTTCTATTGCAACCAAGTTCTCATACAAGCTCAAACTACAAGAAGCTCCCCAAAAATGAGCTCTCTAGCTCTATTTATAGTTTTTGACTAGCTTTGGCCCTGTCCAGACCTAGTGTCCGGCCTAGTTAAAAATTAGGTTCCAGGGCTTATTTGAGGGCTCAGACGAGATCTGAAAATTATGAAAATTGGCAGGCAACTACTTCTAAGGCTCCCCAAGCTTGAGGACTCCTCGGCTTGTACAAAATGGAGCTACAAAAAGGTGAAATGATATTTACAAGGGTTTTTAGTGATGAGAATCACTTAAAAATGATGTAAGGGTTTTGAAAAAAATGAAGGGTTGCCTTAGTGCTAGATCTGCATGTGTGTCCGTACTTGCTTCTTCCCGTATACTGTCAACACTCTCCCCCCCTAGGGTCTGTCGCCTCTGACAGACCTCTGCTCCACTGTTTGATCAATGTACTCTTGCAGGAGGTCGGTTGCCACTTCTTGTTCCTTGATGCGTAGTCCCCTAACCAAGTCTCTCTGGAGGGTCTCCCAATTGACTGCACCCGATATGTCCGGTTGTGGCGTTGTGTAGAGTTCTGAGTGCATGGTTTGTTCACACGCGAATAGATGTAGCAGGTGGGTTGGGCGTGGTGCGAACACTTCTGAGTGTGACTCCCAGAACCCCGTGGTAAACATATCGTCGAAAGTTTGCTTATAGCAGGCAGGGAGATATCTGATGCGTGCGTGCCATGCATAAGCAACTCGTATGCTGGGGGTTGTGCTCATATCATACAGGAGGTCATAATTACCATTGATGAAGCCGGGAATCGGAGGCTGAATATGGCATACATTACGGAAAGTTTTGAGCACCACCCGCATCATATCGAATATCTTGAGCATCATCTGGGCAGCCACATCTGGCATGGGGTGGAGGCGTGGCAACCAATGTCTGATGGTTGCTATCATGTAAGATACTGTGGGGGTGCCGATTGGGGGTGCAATGGCGGGGTAATTAAGCCATTCTCTACAGTTTACATTGTTCTGAACTTTGATGGCGAAGGCTTTCCATGATCTTCTTCTTTGTACTGGCCCATAACAAGGGTTATACTTCAAATGCATGGGAGCGTGATCCCATGTTCTCAGCATGTCCGGGTATGTTTCCAGTAATCTTTGCCTCCATATGGGCTGGAATATGGCCCCTTTTTTGGCTACCTCTGGGATGTCCTCGGGTTCGAATTGTGTTGCGAAGGAGGGGTACTTGTTGGTTATGCGTTTGATCTCAGCATTGTAGTCTGCCAGCAATACAAAATAAGGTTTGTATTGTAACTCTGAGCTAGTTATCAGCCGCCTAGGAGCCAAGTTCGAGAAATATTCAGATTTGAGTATGGTCTCCTCTATGGCTTTCATGGCTAGCATCTGAGTTGCAACACACTCTTCGTGAGTGTGACCCATTTCCTCTATCTGCTTCATCCATGCTGACGGGGGTTCCTCATATGTATCCTGGCCTCCCTCCGTAATTCTGCCTCCTGGAAGGGGTTGAGGCTCATAATTGTCTTCAAATGCCTCCTCCACTGGAATGACTACTGTGTCTTCTTCTATGGTTTGATCAGGTGGAGAGGGAGGTCGTTCATACTGTAACAATTTAATTTTTAGTTCTCCCACCTGTTGCCGTAGCTCAAGTACCTCATTGGTTACTGATAATTCTGGCTCTGGTGAGGTTGCAGCGTTGGCCATCTCCTTAGGTTCTTGTTGGTGTGGTGCAGGCACTTGGGCTTTCTGTAGGTCTTTGACTTGGTCAGCAAGCTGATCATGAGCTTCTAAGAGAGTGGCATAGGTTTCTAATATTTGTTGTATATTCTCTGAGGGGATGGCTTGGAATTTAGCAGGGTCGATGGGTGCCCCTGGAGTATTTTCCATGGCTGCTTCGAGGTTGTCTTGATTTTGTTGCTGTAGTCTTTTGTTTTCTTCTTGGGCAGCCGCTAAATGGCGTCGGAGTAGAGCCATGTTTCGTTGTAGTCTAGCGTTACGGGCTAGCTGATCTCTAAGTTGTTCTTCCGTTGCCCTACTCTTCTCTGTATGTGTGGACTCGAGCTCCACCTGATATTGTTGGAGGGTGGTCACCTCCTGCTGTAACTCCGTATTAGACAACTCCAAGGTAGTGACACGTGCCTGGAGGTGGGATGACAATGTACAGAGCTCCTTATTGTTTTCTTCTAATAACCTGTATTCCTGTTTAAGTTGGGCAGCAGCTCCGAGCATGGTGTTGAGTGCATGACTAAATGAGGTGGGTGCAGGGGTGAGGGTGGAAGATGCAAGGGGTCGGGAGATGGGAAAGGGAAAAGTGGATGTTGTGCCTACAGTGTTTGGAAATGGCGACGTAAGTGAAATGACACGTGGTGATGTTGGAATAACGGTGGTGGTGGGTGATCCTGTGGATGGTGAGATGTCCATGGGATCGGACGTGAGAGTGTGTGATTCGTGAACTGTGAATACAGGAATGGTGGGTGGTGTGATAGTGGTGGCAGTGAATGTGGGGGAGTGGGGTTGGGAAAGGGACTTTTTATTATAATTATCCACCTGCTGGAGTATATTTACAAGGTTCGTCCAGAATGACGGTTGTGTGACTTGGGTTGAGCATGAGGCGGTTACTAGGGAAGTGGTGGAGAGGGTTTGGGTGTGGGTGAATGGAAAAGGATGGGATGAGTGCTGGCTAGTGGCAAGTGGTTGTCCAAGGGCGGGGAGATAGGAAGGGTGACCTATTATGGTTTGATCGGTGGCAGGATGACCGGTGTGAGGTTCAAAATTTAGGGTGGAAGTGATGGATGTGGGTAAAGGGAAGGATGTAAAAACAGAGGTGTGTACAATGGTTTCATGATGGGTGGACATCGGTTGTTCAGAAAGGCTAGTGGAGAAGGGTTCTGAGGGTCGAATGGAAGGTGACGGTGGAGATGGTACCTGAGTAATTACCTCTTGTTCGTCAGCGGGACTTGGGCTCGTCATGTGAACATCCTCTGAAATGGTGGTGGGCAAGGCAGTAGAGACTTCCATTTGAATCATTTTCCCTCGTCGTGGCCGTGTATCAATCCTTCGTTGATCATAGATAGGGTTTTCCTGATAGACCATTGTCCTCAATGCTTCCCCGATCCCACATGTCTCTGCCAATAGATTCAATGATTCCACAAAATGTGAGTCGACATTCTCGGTTTGAAGCATCTGGTTCACTAGAGTTCTGTTCGCCTCTTCTGTCATCTTATGCCTTCTCTGTACCTGCTTGATTGTCTTGTATAGCCGTCTGAGTTGTGCTGTGTAGGCAGGGGCCTCCTCTTCACTGTCTTCTGGTTCATTTCTTTGTGCACCTTCCTGAATTTGAGTGTTTGGGTCATGAGGATGTTGTGCCACTTCTTCCCCATGTACTCTGCTTGTCTCGCCCCGTGGCTGTTCTCTTTGGACGGATGCTCCCGGATCAACATTGTCAGGGGAATCTTCACTGTCTGATAGGGGGACCGTCTGTAGGAATCTTTCAAAATCGAAGTTTGGATCCTCTGTGAAGGTGGCCATAGATGCAAACTCTGCATCGGTAGGTAGTGGAGGGGCGGATGGAGCGGGTTGTACCACCTCCCCAGCTTGAACTCCTTGAAGGTGGATCGTGAAAGGTGCGACCTGAGCTTCTGGTCTGGGAGAAGCTTCAGTCGTGGCCTCTTGAGGGATCATTGCCTGGGAGAGCGATCCACGCATTCATTTTGCAGGCTGGCTCCCTGACTTCCTCCCTTTGAACAACTCCAGTTGTGCATACTTTAGGACTCTGGCAACCGGCACATCATATGCAAGACATCTATAGATAATTCTTGTCAGCGCACAACAGCCATGCAGAGTAGGCTTTCTCACTCCCCGCTTGCCTACCTCATACACTTGGTCTAAGATCCATACCGGCATCTTAATGGGCAAGCTTCCAGTCTCTGCTAGATATAGCCCATACCATATTTTCTTGTGAGGTTGAGTGAAACGGTCCTGAGCGGGGAATGCGAAGTGTTGGAGGCACATCCGCAAAGGTATGGCGATGTTGGGGGTGAGGGCGCACATTTCTTTTAGCTTCTTGATTCTATTGCTTTTCATCGACTCCGGTATCAAGGGGTCGCGGTCAGAAGGTACATGCGTGCCATACATCTGAAGTGCTTCCCTTATTAAAGTCACATTCAATTCGAACTTCCTCATTTCCTCCAGATTTGACAAGGAGGGCACCCAAAATGTGCCTGAATGATCCTTATCCCCTGTCGGCTTCAGCGTGGCAATTAGGTAGTAGCACCTGAGGAAATCTGGTTTAGGCAGAGCTGCACTGAAATAAGTTTGTAATCCTGCTTTTTGCCAGATATCTTGAAGTGGAGCTGCATTTTGCAATGCTTTGAATTCTCGTGAGAAGAACTGGAAGGTCCACCACACTCCTCCACATTCCATCTTGGACTCCCAGATATGATCCGCGTCCCCCAAATCTCATGGCATCTCATTGAACCAGTGAGAATGCCCCTTTACTCTTTCAGTTAGGCCATTTGGTGGATCTGGAATAGGAATTCTCCGCACATTCGTGAACTCCTCAGGTCGAGCTGTTGGTGGGGCCCCCACCGGCATGGCATCCCAATTGATTGGAGCACCAGAGCCTGCCTGAGAACTTGTGCCTGCTGCTGTTGCCATGAGAGTAGGTTGCTTATCTGCTGGAAGAAGAAAGGCACATTAGTGTTGCATAGGAAACAAGATGTAATGGTGTTCCCTTCACAATACTAACATGACAATCCCGGAGGTCAGTGGTTAGTGGTGAAGTGTTTGTGATAGGTGTGAGTGGTGATTAGAGGTCAGTGTCATCCTAGATGCATACTTTGGTTATGCAATGGCTCAGAATGCTCCTGTGTTACTGTGGGCGGATTTACAGAATTGGGTCAGGGGGTTTAGTACACAGTTTAATTCTCCACGCCTTGATAGAGGAGTCGTAGCTCTTAGAGCTAAAGATAGGTGAAGGTTTCTGGATGAGAGTGTGATGTATTTGGGACCTTTTGGGTACCCATTTCCAGACATTCCTAGGGTTGATGGGAGTGGGGACAGTGAGAGGTGTAGGTATCTTGTCATTCTCTGAGTTGTTGGCCACGAGTGCTTGTGAAAGTTGCTTCATCCTAGTGCCTGAAGGTGAAGTAATTTGGGCTTGTAAGCAGGCCTTGGGCACCCATATCTGTCTAGCATTAGGGATGGCCTTCATTGACCGCTTAGGAACCCAAATAGAATTTCTTTGCCTAGGGGTTATCCTAGGGGGCTTCTTCACTTTGTTCCTTGATGGTGAGGCTCGTTTCTTGTCTCCTTGAGAGTTTGCTATTAGAGTTGTGGGTTTCCTATCCTTGCGTATCCAGATCTGCTTCGCACCACGAGATGCTCCGTGTTGCACAGGTTGGTGCTCCTGCCTCTTGATCAGCAGCCTCCCTCGTGTCGAGTGACGTTTGGTCTGCTCGTCTAGAATCTTCCTTGGATCAGTTAGGAAATCCTTATTGGCTCTTGTACCTTCAGTAAGATTGACAATCCTCTGCACCATAGAAGTTTGTACAAGGACAACATTGTTATCCTCATGTGGATTCCTGGAGGGACCAGGAGTTGGTGCCTGTTCTATTGGTTTGAGTGCTTGATTTTCTAATTCAATCGTGAGACGGCTTTGGCCTACCCAAGCCTGAAGAAGTCCACTTCTTAGGTTGAGGTTGACTGCGTGATCATAGATCCAGTCTTGGCCTAAGACAAGAGGTTCGGTCAGGTCCTCGTCTTCACACACTAGCACTTTTGCTGTCATGAGGACCTCTTGTATGTAGAGGGGAAGATCCACCTCTCCCATGCAAGGGGTTTCAACACCTCCTAATCCTATCAGATATGCTTCTAGGGGTTTTACCTCCAATTGCAACTGCTGGCAATAAGAAAGCCGAACTGCACTTGTGGCTGCTCCTGAATCAATTAATGCTCTCACGCTTGTGCTGTTGTCTCTTTGTCCTATTTCTAGGGTCACAAAAGGTCGTCGGTCCACTATCTTATGGGTACGTTCACCTGCAGTCTCACACATGGCCATGTGATAGCCTAGAGACTCTTGAGTGTCAGTCATAGGCTGATCCCTCCCTTGTCTCCTCAACTTCATTCGTCTGATACGCTCTAAGGCCTCTGCCTGTGCTTCTTCTCGAATTCGTTTTTCCTCCTCTTTACGTTGCTTAGCAGTATTGAGTCGACTTAGCATTTCCTCCATGAGGGGTTCCTGATACAACTTGACTCTGCATCCGCTAATATAGTTTGGGAGGACATCCACCTCTAAAGTGGCTAGTTGTACTGCTCCACTCATGGAGATCCTATTGATGATCATAGGTCCGTAGCCTCTCTTTTCTAGCTTTCTTGCGTGTTGTTTCAATGTGTAGACTAAAACTAGATCTCCTGCTTTCAAGCCCTTATCCTTCACATGGGCATCAAAGTATGCCTTTTGCCGTTTCTTTGCAGCATAGATGCCTGCTGCTGCTCGTAACCTCGTCTCACCTAAACGTTCTAGATCAAAGATCCTAGAGGACAACTCATGTCCATTCCACTCATGCTCTTGTGCTACTCTTAAAGCTGGAATTAGGAAATCTAATGGTAGCACCGCATTCTGAAGACCATCTAAAATGGGGTAGCATTGAGTACCGTTTTGTAAGCAACTTGGTATGCCCAAACAGCATGATGAAGTTGTTTGTCGCAATCCGAGCGTTTATTATTTACAAGTTTCGTCAATACGTTACATAGGATCTTATTCGTGCTCTCGGCTTGTCCGTTAGCTTGTGGGTGATAGGGGGCAGACTTCTTATGTATCACCATGAATTCTTGAAGGAGATTTTCAATGACCTCATTCAAGAAGTGCGTACCTCTATCACTAACCAACTCTATTGGTAACCCATATCTAGTGAACACATTTTCGAATAAGAACTTAGCCATCGTTTGAGCATCATTCTTTGTCGTGGCTTTTACTTTCACCCACTTTGTAAGGTAATCTGTGGCTACAATAATGTATTTTGCATGGGAGTTTCTAGCTGGGGGGTTGATGGGACCTACAAAGTCTATACCCCACTTTGAAAATGCACGTCCTCCCATCATTGGCCTTAAAGGCATTTCATCTTTTCTTATCGGATATTGGGCACGTTGGCATGTGTCACAACTCTTCACATAAGTATGTGCATCCATATGAAGAGTGGGCCACCAAAGTCCTGAAAATAGAATGGTCTTAATTACTCTGTCAGGTCCAAAGTGTCCACCTGCAGTACCGCTGTGTGCCGCTTCTAAGACTTTCAAATAGTCTGATTCATGAATGCACAGTCTTAGGTAACCATCCTTGCCTCTTCGATATAGGTTGTCTCCTACTAAGGCATGGTCTTGAGCCTCTTGCTCCATGCTCCGTTTTCTTGCAAGACTAGCCTGATTGGGTAATGTTCCCGATCTCATGAACTCGACCAACGGAGCACTCCAATCTGGGATTAATGACACCTAATAAAGAGTGGCATGCTCCACTGGGGGTCTCTTCTGGCACACTGGACAATTGTGGATCCACTCTTGTATTTCTTTGTCCATGCTAGGCCAATACACTCCTAAGCGTCTTAGATTCTGCAATGTTCGTTGTTTAGAGTAGTGATTTCCTAGCAATCCTTCATGGGCTTGTTGCAACCAACTAGTATGCTCATCGTCCTCGACACAACAAGCTAATACACCCTCGGTATCTTGCTTGTACATACTTCCGGCCAATATTTGATACTTTAGTGATTTTACAATTTCCTCTTTGCTTGTTTTCACATTCTTATTTGCAGGCCCGAAGGTTAGGACTGGTACCAACTTATTTGCCCATTTAGGAACAACTTCTAAATTGAACAGATAAGCATCGGGCAATTCATCTGACACTCCTTGCGGTGGCTCTCCTGAAGTGATGCGAGAAAGATGGTCTGCCCTAAGATGGGTTCTACCTTTCCTGACAACAACTTCAAAGTCGTATTTCATTAGTAAGAGGAACCATCTTACTAAGCGGCCTGTATTGCAAGGTTTATTGACCAAATATAGTAAAGCTTGATGATCAGTGAAAAACTTGAACTTATTGGCCAATAGATAGTGTCTAAACTTCTTCACAGCATATACCATGCCTAAGCCTTCTCTCTCCGTTGTGGTGTAATTTCGTTCAGCTGCATTTAATTGCCTACTAGCATATGCTATCGGCAAATCTAGGTTTCCTTCACCTGTGGGTTGTGCTAGCACACATCCTATTGCATGATTGGAGGCATCTACATGGACATGGAAGGGTTTGCTCCAATCCGGAGTAGTCAATATTGGTGCTGTGCACAAACGTCTTTTCAGCTCGTTGAAGGAATTCTTGCATTCCTCGTTCCACTCAAAATTTGTTAACAACCCATAAAGAGGTTTAGCTATGATGGCATACATGTGGATAAACCTACTGTAATATCCACAATGGCCCATAAAGGCTTGTACCTCTTTAACATTCCTTGGTCTTGGCAACTCTGCTATTGCTCTTACTTTGTCTTCATCTGTTGAAATTCCATTCTTAGAAACAATGTGACCTAAGATCTTACCTTGTCGTACCATGAACACACACTTCTCTGGGTTCAGACACACTCGATAATCTCTACACTTGTTGAAGATTTGTCTGAGCTCAGGGATGTGGTAACTTCTTTCTTGGGAATGAGCGCATAAATCATCCACATATACTTCTAAGCTCTTTCGCAAGAACTCTTTGAAGACATGACACATGAGTCTTTGGAATGTTGCAGGTGCATTGGTGAGCCCAAATGGCATCACACGAAATGCAAAGATTCCCCATTCTGTGGCAAAGGCCGTTTTGTGTTGATCTTCGTGGGCAATGGCTACTTGGTTGTAACCTGAAAATCCATCAAGGAAGCTATAAACTTCCTTGCCTGCAACACGCTCCAATAGATGTTCGGTGATTGGAAGTGGATAGCTATCTCTGATCGTAGCGGCATTAACTTTTTTAAGGTTAATGCACACTCGCAATTTCCCATTCTTCTTGGGCACCACTACAATGGGGGACACCCATTCAGTGTGCTCAATCTCATAGATGAATCCAGCTTCCATCAGCCTGTCAATTTCCTCCTTTATTTTGGCTGCATAATTGTCATTATATGTGTAGGGCTTTTGTTTGGTGGGCTTGGCATCAGCGGTCATCGGAATCGTATGAGAGCAAATCTCTGGATCTACTCCTTTCAAGTCTTTATAGTGCCATGCGAACACATCCCTATATTCCCTTAATAGAGCTACAAGCTCTGCTTCTTCTTTTGCACTTAGGTCATCTCCTATGTACGTACATCGTTCTTCGTTCCCTTCAATGGTCACTACAATTTTTTTGGTCTTTTCTTTATTGTCATATGCTTCTCCTATAATGGCCTCTCTCTTAGGCATTCGTACCAAAATTTTTCGGTCTTCCACTTCATATTTCTTGAAATTTTCTGGTACTTCAAACAATGATTCTTCCTCTTCTTGTTTCACTGCTTTTCTTTTCTTTTTCTTTTGACCCCCTTCACTTCCTTCTTTTGAATTTATCGTTTTAATACTTGTGAGGGGTTCTTCTTCTTTTTGGGTTAACACTCCTATATCTTCTAAATAGTGTTCCTCTAAGTCAAAGTAAGTATCCATCACAATGGATTCTAGATCATCGTCATTCTCTTCTTCTTCTATGAACTCACTAGGATCACGCTCTTCCAACAGGGGCTGACACATGAACACTGAAATATCATAACCCTCCTCATCACAATGAGGCGTCCATTGTTCTTCATTAACTGCAATGTCCATGGTAGCTAAGATTTCTGCCCAACCATGAGGCTCAAATTCCTCATCTGGAAATATCATCGGTGTATAGGCTGGGTCTTTTATGGGTCTATCTCCTGGGGGAGTTCCTTCTTCTCTCGCTTTTAGGCGCTTTTCCTCTTCCTCTGCGACCTTGCACATCCACAAGTGAGTATCTTCATGCAGCCATGATGGATCAGGTGAACTTCCAAAATGCACGGAGATAGAATCTTCTTTCGCTTTGTGGATAGGATTCCACTGTAGGGGTGGTACATCTCTGAAGGTGTAATCCTTCAGATTGACCTTGGTGGTGACCCCTAAGTGCTGTAAGTACAAGGATTTGGTTCCCCAATCCTGTACTATTTGCAATTGTCGTAGGAAGGGTCTTCCTAGGATCATCTCGTAAACATTATTTTTCTCAAAGTCACATATAGCAAATGTATGTTCAAACTCTACACCACAAGTGGTTAGAGTTATCCCTTCAAGCAATCCGAGAGGTCTTTCAAAATGACCATCTGCCATTTGAAGTTTCATTCTCGTTGGTCTTAAGGTGGGTTTGCCCCATTGCTTCCACAAGGAGCGCGATAGGTCGTGAGGTGATACCTCGAGGTGTCGCGATAGCTCGGGATATGGTGAATTTTTCTGTTCTATCTAGTGATCTTGGGAGCTCTAGGCCTGCGCAGTGTCGTGGTGCACTCAGAATCGTGATTGGGTGAAATTTTCGGAGTGTCGCGATAGCTCGAGCTCAACGCCTTGGGGATTGTGCAGACAAATTCTGTACCTGCTGAGCTTGCTGGAGATGATGATGGAGCTGCCACCTGCAAGAAACATGCAAAAAACACACAAAGACAAGCACACATACTCGCTCTCTCTCAAACTCACACACAACAAATGAGGGAATGATAAGGAAGAGGGAATATGTAGTGGAGAAGGAGGTGGAGGTGGAGATGGAGAAGGAGGTGAAGATGAAGATGGAGATGGAGAAAAATCAGAAATTTGCCTACTACTTACCATTCCAACGCGTCCTCTCTACGTCTTACCATCACACGCTCGTCCTCAAAGCTCGATCCCCGGCAACGGCGCCAAAATTTGGTGTAGCTCAGTGATGAGTAGCACCTCCTTTAATGTCAATCCGGGAAGACGTGAGGATGGTATGAAGACCACGAGCAAGTGGAAGCACAAGTGCGTGAGTGAGAAGCACACAAGCATGCACACACATACACGCACACGTGCACACACGGCAAGAACAAAGAGAGTAAGACAATGGAATCACTTCTATTGCAACCAAGTTCTCATACAAGCTCAAACTACAAGAAGCTCCCCAAAAATGAGCTCTCTAGCTCTATTTATAGTTTTTGACTAGCTTTGGCCCTGTCCAGACCTAGTGTCCGGCCTAGTTAAAAATTAGGTTCCAGGGCTTATTTGAGGGCTCAGACGAGATCTAAAAATTATGAAAATTGGCAGGCAACTACTTCTAAGGCTCCCCAAGCTTGAGGACTCCTCGGCTTGTACAAAATGGAGCTACAAAAAGGTGAAATGATATTTACAAGGGTTTTTAGTGATGAGAATCACTTAAAAATGATGTAAGGGTTTTGAAAAAAATGAAGGGTTGCCTTAGTGCTAGATCTGCATGTGTGTCCGTACTTGCTTCTTCCCGTATACTGTCAACACACCCCAATTCAACATTGTCTTAACTCGATAAGATCCTTCCCACTGTGGAAGCCATTTTCCCCTTACTTGTCTATGGAGAAGAACTAACATGTCTGTTTGTAATTTATTGTTCCACAGATTCCAATCATATGCCTCCTTCCTCTTCATTTGAGTCTCTATCAATTGTTTTATAGCATGTAGACGTATCTCTTCCGCTTGATGCAGTTCTCCAAGCCTCTGAGAGACACCACAATCTTTCTTTTCCTGTATGAAAGCTACTTTTGGGGATCCATGTAGAAATTCAAAGGGTTCAATAGGCAATATCCCAAAAACTAGTTGGAATGGAGAGTATCCAGTAGCCTCTTTGTAAGCCAACATGTATGCCCATAGGGTACCTTGATAAGCAATGCCCCAGGAAGTGGGTTGTAACATACATTCCTTCCTTAACATGTGTAGGACCTTATTCACAAAACGAGTACCTTGGTCTGTACAAATTTCAAGTGGACATCCAAACCTACAAATGATGCTACTATAAATGAAATCAGCAACAGTTTGAGCGGTGCAGTCAGGGGAAGCAATAGCTTCAACCCACTTTGTCGCATAGTCTGTGGCAATCAATAGATACTTCTCTCTTTTTGGAATCCACGGAGGGTAGATGGGCCCTATAAAATCTAGCCCCCACTTCTCAAATGGTTTCCAAGAAGTGGAAATAATCAAGGGGTTGTGCCTCTGCTTTGTTGGCTTAGGTCCACATCTTTCAGAAACATCACATGCCTTGCCCCATTCATCTACATCTTTGAATAATGTAGGCCACCATAAACAAGCATCAAGGATCCTCTGACTCATAATATGTCCTCGCAGGTGCCCACCACCTCTTCCTTCATGTGCAGATTGAAGGACTTCCCTTACTTCTTCTTCTTCCATGCACTTCCTAAACGTGTTGTACTTTCCCTGTCTATATAATTTTTCCTCAATGAAGGTAAAAGGTGTGCTCTTGATTAGCAGTCTCTTTCTTTGCACAACACTTGCCTTCTCTCGATACACTCCCGTTTTAATAAATTTTATGATATCATTATACCAACCTTGAGCTTGTACAGCGAACAGATTGGCATCTGGAAAATCATCATTGACTCCAATTGCTTGATCCATCATATTGATCCTAGATAGGTGATCTGCCATGACATTTTCTTTACCTGGTCTATGGACTACAGAAAAGTCAAACTCCTAGAACAAAAGTAGCCACCTCCATATCCTCCCAGTTGCTTGCGGCTTGTTCAATAAATACCTGAGTGGTTCATGATCTATGATGATAACAAACTTCACACCTAGCAAATAATGATGAAATTTTTGTATGGCGAAAACCATTGCTAGAGCTTCCCTTTCTGTTGTGCTATAATGTTTTTTAGCTTTAGTCAAAATTCGACTAGCATACTGAATAGGCCTATCAAGTTTGAATTCTTCACTATGTTGAGCCAAGACTACACCCACTGCATATGCACTGGCATCTACATGCACATGAAAAGCATTTGACCAATATGGGGTGATAAGGATTGGTGCAGCCACCAATTTGGACCTTAATGTCTGATAAGCATTCTCTTCTTCTTCTTCCCATTTAAAGGGTACTTCTTTACCTGTAAGTCTAGCCAGTGGCTTGGCTATCTCTGCATGCATTTTTATAAATCTTCTGTGGTACCTAGTATGCCCTAAGGAGCTTTGAATCTCTTTAGGAGATTTGGGTTTAGGTAACTTTAGTATAGAAAGGTTTTTATCAAGATCTCAAGCCATACCTTTAGCAGATACCACATGTCCCAAGAGGGTTCCTTCTGTTACAAGGAAATGACATTTATTTGGGTTTAGCTTTAGTTTGGTCTATTTGCATCTTTTAAAAACATTTTGCAGTTGTCTCAAGTGATGGTCCAAGCATTCCAAAGGGGTCTGTTTCAGAGATCCTAAAAATGAAGAAAAGTCATCCATAAAAATTCTGAGTGTTTCTAGCAATAAGGGTCCAAAAATGAGGTTGACAGTCCTGTTAAAGGTTATTGAAGCATTTCTGAGTCCAAATGGCATTTTTACATACACAAATGTTCCCCAAGGTGTGATAAAAGCAGTCTTTTCACGATCCTCTAGGTGAATGGATATTTGATTATAGCCACTAAAGCCATCCATAAAGCTACATAATGCATGTCCAACCACTTCTTCAATGACCTACTCTGCAAAGGGCATGGGGAATCCATCTGGAATGGTCACCTTGTTGAGTGCTCTAAAGTCAACACAACTCTTGATTTTATTGGTATTCTTCTTTGGTACTATAACCATAGGTGAAAGCCATTCTGAGTGTTCCACAACAATGATGATTCCTGCATCCTCCATCTTTGGTATTTCCACACAAACGGCTTCAATATATTTTGGGTTAAGTCTATAACTCTTTCCTCTTATTGGTTTGGCTCCATCAACCAGAGCAGGCAATCCTTCTAAGTCTTTATAATGCCAAGCAAAAACATCTGCATAGTGGGTCAAGAAGGATTTTACCTTTTCAAGGAGGTCTGGGTGGCTCCACAACCAGGTGGCCACCAAAACTAGATGATTATCCTGAGTGCCTAATTGTATTTGTTTGATAGGGTTTCTCTCTACCATGGTATCTTCATGCTCATCTCCAACCCTATTTTCTTTGAGTAGATTTTCATGCATTGTTGCATAAGCAGGAGTTTTTTGGATCTCAATGTATTCCTCCTTGTCCTGCATCCATTCTGCAAGGATTTCTTGAATTAGTAAAGAACATTCTTCACTAGTATGCTTTACCTTGTCTTTAACTTTAGTAACTTCCTTCTCTGTTGTTGTTGCATCCTCCTCCAACTTGTATTTGAGGGGTGTCTTCCTCCCCCGTCTGTGGTTTGTGATGGGTTCTCCCAATCCATCAACCTGAAATTTATCCTCATTTCCATCATAACATTTGTGTGTGCAAGAATTATTAAGAAAAAATCCAAAACAAGAGGAAGAGTTGCCTGCTTGGAGCCAATTCAGAATATCCTCTTCTTCCTCAAACTCTATTTTGGGTTGGTCCTCCGTTTCTGGTTCCATGCAAATGCCAACTGATTGCATCATGTTGGTGTTCCCTTGATGATCTGGGCCCTCCTCTAAATGTATCTGTGTCAAATTTTGCCCTTTCTTTTGTACCCACATAGTGTCTTACCCCAATCATGGATGACACTTGCATGCCTCAACCATGGTCTTCCAATTAAGAGAGGAAATCCCCCTTCAACCTGGGGCAGTCTTAATACCACAAAATCTAGAATGAAGAGATTACCTTGTACTTCCAGTGGAACTTTTGGGATCACTCCCAATGGGCTTACTTTTCTGTGATATGCCAAAGTAACAGTGAAATTTGCAGGTCTTGAAGGGTGTAGTCCAATCTTTTCCATTGTATGTTCAGGAATTAAGTTAATGCCAGAACCACCATCCACAATAACTCCTTGAAACTCATGACCTTTGATAGATACTGTCAGCCGAGGGCTCTTATAATCTATAAGGGATGCGTCCCCTACAATTTTACCTTTATGCACAACAACAGTCTTTGCCACTAAACTTGTAGTGGAAGCCTCATCAATTATCTGCAAGAGTTCTGACCTGAATTTCCCATCCATCTTTATTAAATAAAAAATACTAATCTCCTTTTTCATGGACTTGGGTAGTCGTGAAGCTTCTGATTCCTTAAGATCATGGGCTCTGATGGACTTCTCAAACTCCTCATGAGCCCTGTTGAATGCATGCCCAATGGCATCACTAGTACATATGAGATCTCCTTTTTGCCTTGTATGTGCACATGTGGTGGCCTTGTCTTCAGATGTCCCTTTGTCTTTGTTCAATTCATTAATTCTTGATTCTTGAACTATATCTACTTGAGCCTTCGCTTTGCTCCTTGTCTAAACTGTAAAAGATTCAATTTCTTCTAATTGCACCATCCTGGTAGATGGAGATGGCACATTGACTTGATATATTATTTCTTCTTTACACACAGAAATCATTTGAATGTGGGGCCTAGATGAAGATGCTTGGTTCTTAGGACAACAATTAGTATAGTGGTCTCTGGCCTCTGGGCAGTTCCTGCAAGGAGGGGCATTTTCTGGTAGGGTACACCTACTTTGGTAATGCCCACATTCTCCACATCTGAAACAAATAATTGGCCTTCTAGGCCCATTTCCAAAGTTATTCCTCTGTCTAGGGTTGTAATTGTTACCTTGATTAGCTGTAGTGGCCGTCACATTTGCTGGTGGTAGGGGTCCTCGTTGTGTCCAATATGTTGTTGTAGGCATTCCTCTTGATTGGCATTCATGGACCTCATGACCAGCTTTCCTGCATAATTGTAAAGTCACACTTAAGAGAGGACATTCACTTACTATAGGACCTTGCTTGGTGCACATGATACACCAAAGTCCACTCTCGATGCCACCCCCTTTGAGTTCCTACAACTCCTGTCGTAGCTGAGCCAATTCCTCTGCTTGGGCTTCCTCCTCCTTTTGGAGCTTTAAGGCCTCAATCTCCCTCCTCAATTGAGTAACAGCATTCTCCTCCTCCTTGTGGGGCTTATTCCTTTTTAAGCCCTCCAGCTCTTTCCTTCGCTAGATTACTAGATCCTCCATTTTTGTCGAATAGGGTAGTTGAGAAGAAATTGCTCCATATTGCTGCCTTATCTGCTCCAGTCGTGTAGCTGTGTTGATGAACTCCTCTATGGAGGTTGTGGGCAATACTGATTCCTTGATTTTACATTGTGTGGTCACTAGAAGTGGCTTAGCTAACCATTTCTTAACAAAAAAATCATGTGGAGGATCTGGCAACTTAGCCATTAGTGCCTTGGCCCTAGTTACAAACTTTGGAAATTTTTCATTGATTTTTGAAAGCATCTTTCATTAAGTCCCAAGTGGTGAAATGGTTCTCAAAAAACTGGCAGAACCATTTATCTGCTAACCCTTCTAATGTGGCAGGGAAGAGTATCGAAAAGGCATCCTCTCTTCCTATCAAGCCTCTAGTTTTGCATAGTGCTAAAAACCTTCTAATATGCTTGTCCGGATCTTCCTGAGCTATGCCTTTGAAAGAAGGAAATTTTATATTTAATCTTGATAGTAGGGTTTCCAAGTCTACCTGACCTGCCATGCTCTTTACTCATGAGGTTCACGAAAGTGGACTGGAGGATCTTCTAACAACCTTCCTTCTTGTAGCTTTGCAGGTGACCCTCAATGTTTGGGACCGGGTTGCGGTCATGAGCTGTTCATAGCCCTCTTAGTATGAGATAATTGATAAGAATATTTACCTCTTAGTCCAATGAAGTAGTACTGTTGAGCCCATAAAAGTCATATTGGTCAAAGACAACTGCAGTCAAATTCAACCACGGTCAAAGTCAAAAGGTCAAAGTCAAACTAGTCAAAGTCAACAGGGTCAAAGTCAATGGGTGCAAAGTCAAAGTGCTAAGGTGCATGTGTCAAAGTGCACAGGTAGTGCACAATTAATTGTCCACAGAGGGTAAATTGGAGAAAGTGGGTTGCAGGTTGTAGAGGTATTTCTCTAATTTCCCCCAAGGTTCAAAGTGTTTTTAAAGTGTTTGGAAGGTTCAGGTGAACCCTCTCTTATGTGCAAAAGTGAAGACTTAAAAGGAAAATATGAAGGTATGTGAGAGAAGTGCAAGAGACACATAGTGTGCGACGTAGAGAAGTGAAGTGCAAGGTGTGCATGAAGAGTGACCAAGAAAGTATGCAAAGGAGTGCTAAGCTTGTCCCCCAAGGATCCCAAGCTCTTACTGAAGTGTGCGCGCACCGACAGAAGGTATCCATCCCTCCCCCTTAGTGGAAGCTTGGTGCAAGGTGTGCACAAGAGCAGGCTTGTAGAAGGTGGAGGTTTGGTGCAGAGGAGGCCGGCAGCAACAAGTCCTTTGGGTATTTGGTATTTTTAATTGAGCACTTTGTGGGATTTTGCACAGAAGCATTGGTTGTATTGTGATTCAACCTTGTATTTTTCTTACTGTAATCAATCGACAGAGGCTTCCAGTGTGTATTTTCTCTTCTGGTCTTCCCCTTTTCGCCTACAAATACTCAAATCCTTTCTTGTCTAAGAGTCCCCCAACAAGTACTATCGGCACTTGAACTCTTCTACCCTTTGCACTTGGCTTCTCCTATGCTCAAATCTCCTTCGATTCCCACCATCCGTGCCAAATTTTGTTGGGAGATTCTTGGACAAGAAGGGATTTCAGTGTTTGTAGGAGAAAAGGGAAAGACAAGAAGAAAGATACACACTGGAAGTCTCTGTTGATTGATTCTAAGAAGACAAATACAATGGTGATGCACAATACAATCCAATGCTTCTGTGAAAAATCCCACACAGTGCTCAATCACAAAATAACAAATACCAAAGGTTCTTGTTGCTACCGGCCTTCTCTGCACCAGACCTCCACCTTCTCCAAGCATGCACTTTGTGCACACCTTGCACCAAGCTTCCAATAAGGGGGAGGGATGGACACCTTCTCGTCAGCACGTGCACAAATTCAATGAGACCTTGGGATTCTTGGGGTGAATAGCTTAACACTTCTCTGCACACTTCTTAGTCACTCTTCATGCACACCTTGCACTTCACTTCTCTGCATCACACACTGTGTGTCTCTTGCACTTCTCTCTCTTACCTAGCTAAGACTATGCTCATCTTGCTTAGTCCAAGAATAGTCCTTGCCTTGCTTTGAGTGTCGATTCACGTACACTCCGAACTGCAAGAGTATCTTGGTGCTCACTTTGATGTCCCAAGATTGTCTCCAAAAGTGGGTAGCCAACGAAAGTTATTAGCTTCACCTTGCTATGGGTATTAGCTAAGCACGCTACGCGCAAGACCAACATCGTCTTCCCTCCTACATGGTTTTCTTTAGCCGTTTCCCTAAAAGGAGGGAAGACTAACATGGTCTTGTGATAAAGTGTCCTAAAGGCTACAACGTCTGTAGTGATTTTAGACTAAAACAAAAATTTTTTTTGGGGGGTCATACTTTCCCTTTTGCGTATGTTGTCGCTTCACATACCTTCACATTTTCCCTTTTAATTTCTTCTCTTGTGCACCTAAGAGAGGGTTCACCTGAACCTTCCAAAACACTTATCAAACACTTTTGAACCTTAGGAGAATTAGAGAAATCCCTCTGCAACCTGCAACCAACTTTCTCCAATTCACCATTTGTGAACCAATTAATTGGGCACTACCTGTGCACTATGACACTTGAACTTTGAACATTTTGACTTTTCCATGTTGACTTTGACCTTGACCCATTTGACTTTGATTGCCTTGACTTTGACCCATTTGACTTTGACTATGGTTGACTTTGACCAATATGACTTTTATGGGCTCAACAATATTCAACGTCTTAAGTACTTTGGATATGTACTCACTTTGAGACAAGTATTTACTCCTATCATGAGTAAGGTGCATTCCAAGAATACGCTTGGAATCCCCCAAATCCTTCATATCAAATTTCTAACTCAAATTCTTTTTTAGAATTGACATGTCATAAGAGGACTTAGCAGCAATCAACATATCATCGACATAAAGTATCAAGCATATTAAGATGCCATCTGAGCATCTCTTTGTGTAGAGACAATGATCCTCATTGCTTTGAGAGTATCCTTAAGACTTCATAAAAGCATCAAACTTTTGATACCATTGTTTGGGGACTGCTTAAGTCAAAACAATCCATATAAGCTCTTCTTCAACTTACAATCTACATTTTCCCTGCCAAGAACTACATAACCCTCTGGTTGTTCCATATAGATCTCATCTGTAAGATCTCCAAGCAAGAAAGTAGTTTTCACATCCATTTGGACTGGCTTTAAGTCCTCCATTGCAATGAATCAAAGAAACATTGCTAGGCTAGGCATCTTGACCACTCGAGAGGAGATTTCCTCAAAATCAACACCATGTTGTTGCTTAAAACCCTTTGCAACAAGTCATGCTTTATACTTTGGAGAAGCACTACTTTATGTGAATTTCAACTTATATACCCATTTACCTAGTAAAGCTTTCCTTCCCTTTGGAAAAGGTACTAAATCCCAAGTAGCATTGTTGTAAAATGAATTCAACACACTCTTCATGGCACATTACCACTTGACATGATCCTTTGTTTGCATACCTTCTTTGTAGCAAGAAGTCTCACTAGCGTCTATTAGCATAACAAAATCCAAACCTAGAACATATCTATCAGTTGGATGTGAGACATGTGCAAAGCATCTCAATGGTTGCTGAACAAGAACATTTGTAGAATAATCTTATTGGACATTCTCTTGAACATCCCTATGTGGAGCATTATTATGCATGCTAACTAGAGGACTAGTATCCTCAAATAGCACTTTTCTCACTTCAACAATGGTTGTTTATGCATCTAGACAATGATATCACTACTTCTCATCACTGGCCATGTTCCAAGATCCCAAAAGCAATATCAAAATTTTCCTTCGCCACCATATCCAAGAAAAATGCATTTTTTTTATTTATGGTCCAACTTTTGTCTAAGATTCTTAGTATATGAACATATGCTTCACACCCAAAAAATTAAAGATGATCATAATATGGTGGCTTCTCTCTCCATAACTCTTGTGCCACTTTCAAACCTTTGGTAGTATTTGATGAAAGCTTAATCACATGAACTACAATCAATACTGATTCTGCCCAAAAGCCTTGTGAAAAGTTTCCATGATGCAACATAGAAACTACTCTATCATGAATAGTTCTATTCATCCTTTCAACTACACCATTCTATACTAGGTATAAGGAGTTGTAAACTCTCTATGAATTCCTCTAGACTGACACAAAAGGCTGAATTCATGTGAGATATACTCACCTCCAATATTTGAACGTAAAGCTTTGAGCTTACTTCCTTTTTCAGTCTCAACTAAAGCAAGCCATTTTTTGAAAATAGGAAATACCTCATCCTTCTATTTGATAGGATATACCCATACTTTTCTAGTAGCATCATCTATAAAAGTGACAAAGTAAATAGAGCCACCTAATGACCTTTTGGGCATAGGACCACACACATCTACATGAATGAGATCTAAAGACTAAATTGAGGAGTCAATGTGCATTTTATGCACATTTCTAGTTTGCTTTGCATATTGACAATGCTAAAAAAATGAAATATATAAGAAATATAACACAAGTAGCCAAAACTAGAAAGATTTTCCATTCCACTAGGAGATATGTGGCCCAAAGGCCCATGCCAAATACAAGCCATAGGTTGTTGAGTAATAGCTAACAAGTGTTCTTTCTATGATACAAATAAAGGATAAAGTGAGACAACTTTGTTTCCTTTTGCAATAACTATATTTCCCTTTGATATGCAAAAGGATTGAGCATAGAAAACCACGTTATAACCAAGGTCATCAAGTTGACCAACTAACATCATACTACATTATAATTGAGGTACATGGCATACATTATGCATACTCAATTTTGAACCATCAATGACCACATCTCTAATCCCCAAAATGTCACACTGGTAAGAGCAACCAAGTCTCACAATACCAATAGACTTTGCTGCATAATTAGAGAGCCATTCTCTATGTGATGTCACATGGAAAGAAGCACCAGAATCTAGCAAACATGTGTGGGAAAGAGAATCAACCAGAAGAGTATCGGTGATCAAAGTACTAACAAGTGTCAACACATAAGCATCATTAGAAATAGCATTAATTTCTTCAATGTTCACAGTCGAAGAAGATGGTGTAGGTAGTTAATTAACATACCCATCAACATTCTATCCTTTACCTTTAGCATTCTTTAATGCATAGCAATCTTTCTTCATGTATCCTTTCTTGTGACTATAATGGCATTTGATATCCCTCTTCCTTGACCATTCTTTTCCTTGTTCATGCTCCTGCCACATTGTTGATTCTTTCCTCGGTAAGAATCACGAACATTATATTTGCATAACAACAAGAATGCTTTCATTTCATTATCCATATCCATTTTCTAAGCCTATAGCTAGGTAAATATATAACATCATACTCATTTAGATGAACAACAACACTATCTGTGTCCTTTATGCAAAGTCCATATAATTTTCTCATCAGGTACACTTTATTTGATGTTGTTTCTTTTTCATATGTATTGCATAACTTCTTCCAAAGCTCCTATGCACTTTCGAAATCCAATTTTGTAAAGAAACATTATCTGCTAGGTGCAGTAGAATGGTAGACCTAGCCATTTCATCCAACTCACCCCAATCATCATCATCATCATCCATATCAATAGGTTTGTTTGAGATTCCACTTACTAGTTTCCACTATGTCCTCTAAATCAGCACATCTTCAATATTATTCTTCCACAAATCAAAGTTTGTGCCATTAAATTTCCGGATCTGAAAATGGTCTTTGCCTTGTAGTTTGTAGCTCCTCTTGGGGGCACTGACATAAGACCCAAATCCACCAGATGTGCTTGAGATTTGTGATGCCATGATGATAGAGAACTGAATAGAATGAAAGTGGAGCTAGAATAGTCTAGGCACCACTAAGGCTCAAGAAAGGATGACCAAGTGTCAGATTTTACGAAACAAAGATCAAAAGTCTCCCAAGAAAATGGTTAAATGAATAGTAGTGATGAACCAAAAGGATTACGTGAGAGTGAATGTGCTCACATCAACAAGTGTATCAATGAGTAAATCGATCACTATATAATTGGTAAAACCCAAAAAAAAATCTGAAAATTTTTTGTCAGTCTCCTTTGCAAAATGAGCATATGGCGAGTATCAAAATCTCATAAAACTACAAGTACAGACATGGAAACCTCCATACTGATCACTCACTCTACTTCATTTAATCAATTACCCAAAAGAAGCCAACTAGGCTTATCGAGCACCTATGAACAACTAGCATACATCTCCTTTAGCGAGGCTGGGTAAGTCTTCCACCTCCATCATCGAAGAGATCCCAACATTTGGGTGTCTCGTAGTTATGAAAACCTCACAATGACCCTCTTTATCAAATGTAAAAGGCTTTATGCAAAAACTCATAACCATTATATCAATGACCACATGGACGTACATAACTGATATCCACAAAAGTGTACATAGTGTATATGTGCTCAATATATGCAATAAAATGGAATTGAAAGGCTGAATTCATAGCCCAAACATTGGCCGAAAACACCTTCAAATATCTCCAACTCTGTTCTTTAGGCTCAAACACCTGCTTAGACTTTTGGTGGATGCTCCCACCACAGTTAAGACCTTAACCTATAGATTTACTGGTGTGATTGAAAAACACAATCCAAAAAGTGAACATTTGTTGTTGAATAAGTACAAAGAGCCCTCTTCTTGATGTTCTTAAACCTGAGTAAAGAGAACTATGCATGAAAGTACTCCATAATGGCTCCAAGAATCACCCCAAAAATGCTTCAAAATAGGCTTTGAAAGCAAAGAATGAAGCTTTGAGGGCCCAAAACATGCTCAAGGTAATGTTAAACTTAGTCTTTCCCCTTTTTCAAACACCACAAGACTATAGCTTAGTGGCAAGATATTGTCGATTAAGTGAGCTCTAGGGAGAACAGTACTGGGATGGGTGACCTCCCGAGAAGTTCTAGGAACCTTTGTCTTTCTTGATCGTTGAGGTCCTCCCTCCCTCGTATCTAGCAGTGACTTCGCTGAATCAGATGACAAGGTATGCCAAGGTCTATGCCTTGGTCATCTCCTTAGTTGTAAGCCCTAGAGAAAGCCTTGGGTCGAAATGCTCTAATACTAGTGAAGTGGTTCTTTGACAATGCATGATGGTACACTCTCCATTTCGAGAGCGTATGTTGTAGAAACCCGAACTCTAGCATGACACACAGTAATCCACACAGGGGGTGCAGAATACATGGAAAACAGACAACGATACCCTTGTTGTAGAAACCCGAACTCTAGCATGACACACAGTAATCCACACAGGGGGTGCAGAATACATGGAAAACAGACAATACACAGACCACAACGATACCCTTGTTGTAGAAACCCGAACTCTAGCATGACACACAGTAATCCACACAGGGGGTGCAGAATACATGGAAAATAGACAATACACAGACCACAAACACATATTTCTTATGTCATACAAATGCGGTCGAATTTAGCGTATGTGTCTCATCAAATAACTATATGTTTTATTAAAGAACGTATACAAAAGTGTACAACAGCCATTTGGCCTTTCGCATGGACACTAACGGTAACAATGTACAATAGACAAAAGTTGTTCTATACCTACTAGCACAAAGCTCAATCGAAAACTAATGGTTTTGATCATTTGAATTATGGATATGAGTATGTTTACCATATTTGTGTACAAAGATTTGCCACCGTGAAACTATGGAGCTGAAACGCAAGCACTTGGAAGCGCATGGTCCTAAGAACATGCACAAATAGCAAGAAACGCACATCTAATGCATGGAAAACACTTTACATAGCTAGAGGTTGGTTGAGATACCCCAAGCCCTCTATCTTTCTAGATCTGAAGTTTTGGTAAGTATATAGCACATACTGTAGCACTCTTTTTTCTTTCTTTATGTTTTTGGTTTTCTAATATCTTCTCTCTTAAATTTTGCAAAAGATTTTGGATCAAGTTGATTGACATAGAGAGAGAGATACATACACACTCACATATGTATAAACACACACATGCACATCCATACACACATACACAATGCATATGCATACACACATGCATATGCATACACAAATACACACATGCATATGCATACAAACATGCATATGCATACACACATGCATATGCATACACACATACACAATGCATACACACATACACAATGCATATGCATATACACATACACAATGCATACACAAATACACAATGCATATGCATACACACATGCATATGCATACACACATACACAATGCATATGCATACACACATACACAATGCATATGCATACACACAATGCATATGCATACACACAATGCATATGCATACACACAATGCATATGCATACACACAATGCATATGCATACACACATGCATATGCATACAGACATGCATATGCATACACACATGCACAATACATACACACATGCATATGCATACACACATGCATATGCATACACACATGCATATGCATACACACATACACAATGCATACACACATACACACATGCATATGCATACACACATACACAATGCATATGCATACCCACATGCATATGCATACACACATACACACATACACACATGCATATGCATACAAACATACATATGCATACACACATGTATATGTATACACACATACACAATGCATATGCATACACACATACACAATGCATATGCATACACACATGCACACACATGCATATTCATACACACATGCATATGTATACACACATGCATATGCATACACACATACATACATGCATATGCATAAACACATACATACATGCATATGCATACAAACATACATATGCATACACACATGCATATGCATACACACATGCATATGCATACACACATGCATATGCATACACACAATGCATATGCATACACACATGCATATGCATACACACATACACACATACATACATGCATATGCATACAAACATACATATGCATACACACATGCATATGCATACACACAATGCATATGCATACACACATGCATATGCATACACACATGCATATGCATACAAACATACATATGCATATGCACATGCATATGCATACACACATGCACATGCATAAAAACATACATATGCATACACACATGCATATGCATACACACATGCATATGCATACACACATGCATATGCATACACACATGCATATGCATACAGACATATATATGCATACACACATGCATATGCATACAAACATACATATGCATACACACATGCATATGCATACACACATGCATATGCATACACACTACACACATTGGATCAGATGGGATTTCCATGTACACCTTGGCGAGCGCATGACCATGACAACTCCAAAATATATCACATACGTAATGGAGCTCCAATCATGGATGCAGTCGGAAAGTCAATGCGTCAGCACATTCGACAACTTTGCTCCATAGAGTTTGGACATTCTGTAATGTTAAAATGGAGCGAACAGGATAGGGATTCCAAAAATTATATCACACAATCAATATATGAAGAGTACCGGCCAGCACCTGGGAATCCTATTGTGAGTTCAGAATGGATTCAACATACGGCACGCGAGGTGATGTCTCATCGACGGTCGGAAGCTCACGATGCTTTTAGAGCAGGCTTACCGAAGCCTATGTGGTTAGATGTTGAAGAGTGGGAATCGATTCAGGATGAGTAGCAACATACTCCTGATCGATATCGTCAACAGAGAGATGGAGCGGCCACACGTTTGGATATGGTTGGAACATCGCATTTAGGTAGCAGTGGATACGATAGTATGCGCTACAAATTTGTAAGTATCATGTTAATTATTGAATTTGTTTGTGTTAAGCACATCATGTATGTTCATCTAACATTTTGCATATTTATTATAGGAGTTGGCAGTTGGTCATCCTCCGACGTGAACCGAAGAATCTTATGGATATCGTCATGGATTGGGTGCACTGTTGCAAGACTTAGAGGGACGCGGTGCAATCATTTCATGGGAAAATCTATGATTAGGTAAACTTATAGCTTGGTTTCGTATTTTTAGTGTTTATAAATATCATGTCAATTTGTCTCATTTTACACATATACTTTGTTGCAAGATTGTAGGTGTAAATGTTTTGATCCCCTTACGTATATGTATGGTAGTGCTTTGCCACAATTTGTTATTACACTCCTATGCCACAATTTGTTATTACACTCCTATGTGGCAATGATGTAGCATAATTTTGTATTCGATTCCTATATGGAAGTGCTTTGTCACATTGCCACAATTTTGTATTACACTCCTATGTGGCAATGATGTACAATAATTTTGTATTCGATTCCTATATGGAAGTGCTTTGTCACACTCTTGTACATCCTTTATTTATGGAATATATAACTTTTTGTACATGATTCATGGTTCATTTTTGCTCATATAAAATCATGTTTTGGTTGCCATTAGAGTACATAACACATGTACTCGGTTTAGAGTTGGGCAGAGTGTATTGTCTTTTGCTAAAAAACATCATGCTGTAGCAAAAGACAACACACTCTGCCCAAAAAAATTTGTGCAGATGGGCGTCGGTACGCCCAGTATAGGCATCGGTATGGATGTCGGTACACCCAGTAGAGTCGTCGATATAGGCATCGTTATAATCGTCGGTATTACTGATGCTCATACCGGCGCATATACCGATGCCCATACTGACGCTTATACCAGCGAATATACCAGCGTTATGTTTTCGACGCCCATAGCGACCGCGACACTGACGTCGTGGAAAAATTATGCCCGTTCATTTTCATCGATAGCAGCCTCGCTATACCCTCGATATGTTGTAGTGTATCCCACAAAGCAGACGTTAGATTAGATTACAACTCGTAAACTAAATTATAATTGATTTAAACTGGTCAAAACCATTACATATCTAACCTGAGGGTTGAACTATGAACCTCCACTTCAAGAGGCCAAAGCTTTACCAAATCATCTATAAAACATGAACCTTTTATTATTTTTTGGCTGCAAGGAAATCTATATGCATTAATCACAAAACCCATGTCTCCTTAGATCTTGTGTGCTCCCTATGGAAGATTTGGAATAAAGTCAAAAGCTACACAAGAATAAGTGAAGACTGGAAGTGGGTAGTCGGTATCAGAAAAAATGACTCTATCTGGTTTTCGATCCATGGCATCCGGAGTGTGGAATCTTGGAACATTCAAAATTCCAAGAAGTTATGGAACAAAGGCTTCAAAAAATGGAAGCATCTCTAGAAACAAGACACCAACCGATGGATCAATTTTGAGGAAATTGACCCTAGCGTCAACATTTCGTACGAAGAATGGAACACTTTGCAAAGCAGATGTCTCGCCTGGGACCGCCACAAAGTTCACCTTCTCATGGGACATGACATGTCGAGCTCGCTTGGTCTCAAATGGCACAATGAGAATAGCCTATCAAACATCCCGAACATCAAAGAAACGATTGACTATCACATTAACCTCAACAAGAAGTGGTGTATGTCATGGACGCGGCTTCGGTGGGACATGAAATTCATGGCTATTTGGCACCCCCTCATAGAAATCAAAAAGTATGTCCTCTTATGGCAGATTCTTCATCATGGAATCTGGTCCAACCTTAAGGCTAGCAAATTCTGTGGGATTCCTCCCTAGTGCAAACGCTGCTACCGGTCTATCGAAGATGTTCCACACATCTTCTTTACCTACCCCAACTCCAACAGACTCTGGCAGATGGTTGGAAAGAAACTAAGACTTCAGAAACATCTTAGTTGGAAGCAAGCCCTGCTGGGAGAAGCGATCGACTGCTCCATGACTCTCTGGAACGCCATCAGAGGGGAGGTCCAATGGAAAATCTGGAGGGAAAGATGTGCTTTTAACTTCGGCGACTCCCCCAAAGAGTGGTCAATTGAGAAATCGTTGTTCCTCCTTGGCAAAAGGATTGTTAAATGTAAGAAATCCCCTCCCTTCAAGCATCATCAAGTACTCCTTTTGATCAATAACAAGCTTAAACCCAAGTGGGCCCCACATGAGGGTGATGAGAGGGTGATTAACCTTCTTTGTAATGCCATCTAAGCTCTGTAAAAGCTTCCCCTGCTTTGTGGGATTTGGGGGGTCCCGTGGGCACTAGTCCCCTTCTCTTGTACTTTTCTTTATTTAATTCAAGTCCAAGAGAGTAGACTAATGCCGAACTTCCTTTATATAAAAAAAAAAGTTTTGTTCTCTTATTTCACTTCTTTAATTATTTAGGATGGAATTAAGTGATAGATTTGTATCACGGTATTCATAAAACTCTTCGAGCCATGTTGGGGTTCCTGTCTATGGATATACTTCGGTAGTGATGTGTGTAAATACACTTAGGACTACTAAGGCTTTCCCCCCCTATAGCTAGAGATTTTCCCTCCAGCTTGTATGTATACCTATAATGTCCCCAATGTACACGACTATCAAATCTTTGATCTTTGTCAAAAACTATCCATGGAATGTCCTCCATTCATGTGCTCACTCTCCAATTGTTTTTGGGGGTAAGCAACCTGAGCAGCATTCCTCACTTGGTATAAAGTGCTAAGTGTATCCCAAGCATCCTTTGTTGTTCTGCAGGAGCAAATGTGAGGAATAATGGCATGTTTGACAAACAACGCTCTCAATGCATGTGCCCCAGCATCTTTGCCATCCCAATGAAGTTGCTCTACAGTAGGTGCAACAGGAACCACATCATGAACAATAACCCAAATAATGTCACCATCTTCAATATTAGCACGTTCCTCATCTTGTCGACCATTTACTTCCTCTCTTGTTGGAGACCAAAAGAGCAAGAGCTGTCCAGAATCGAAAGTATTTGCAGAAATTTCCTTTGGACGGGAGACCACAACAGAAGGGGGCTTCCTAAAATCAAATAGTCCATGTGCACAAGCCAAAGGGATAGTGGGGGCCTTGGTATTCTGGACATGGGTTGCATGGCTAACAAACTGGAAGCAAAATGGGTTGCATGACTTCTTGGGCCAAACTAATCTTCAAAAAACAAGAATGCATTGACTTTGGTGGGATTTCCGAATTGGAAGAATCTCGACATCCTAAACCTTTTGTTTTCCCCAATCTCGGTTTTCTCGAAAGGTTCCAACCTTGTGTGTGCTCCCTATAGAACAGTTGGAATAAAGTGAGAAGCTTTATAAGAATTAGCAAGGATTGGAAGTGGGTGGCCGATATCAGATAGAATGACTCTATTTGGTTTCTGATCCATGGCATCAAGAATGTGAAATCTTGGAACATGCAAAGCACCAAGAGGCTTTGGAATAAGGGCTTCAGAGAATGGAAACATCTCTGGAACAAAGACACCAACCAATGGGTAAATTTTAAGGATATCGACCCTTGCATCAACATTTCCTATGAAGAATGGAATATTTTACAAGTGGATGTCTTGCCTGGGACCGTTCTGCATTCCCTCTTCTCATGGGACATGACTCGCCATGCTCGCTAGGTCTCAGATGGCATAATGGCAATTGCATAACTGATATCCCAAATATCAAAGAAAACATTGACTTTCAGGTCAACCTTAACAAGAAGTGGTGCCTGCCTTGGATGTGACTGCGGTGGGAAATGAAGTTCATGGCTATCTGGCACCCTCTTATAGAAAACAAAAAGTCAATCCTCCCATGGCAAATTCTTCATCGGGGAATCTAGACCAACCTAAAGGCTAGCGAAATTTGTGGGGTGTCACCCTGTTGCAAGTGTTGTTACCAGTCCATTGAAGATGTTGGTCACATCTTCTTTACTTGCCCCAACTCCAACACACTCTAACAGATTGTTAGAAAGAAAATTAGACTTCAGAAGAATATCAGTTGGAAACACTCTCTTCTGAGAGAAGCGATTGGCTTCTCAAAGACCCTCTGGAATGCCATTAGAGGGGAGGTCCTCTAGAAGATTTGTCAGGAAAGATGTGCTTATAACTTTGGCGACTCCCCCAAAGAGTGGTCGATTGAGAAATCGTTGTTCCTCCTCGGTAAAAGAATTACCAACTATAAGAAATCCCCCCTTTCAAGCATCATAAAGGGCTTCTTCTAATCAACAACAAGCTTAAACCCAAGTGGGCCCCACATGAGGGCGATGAAAGGATGATTAACCTTCTTTGTAATGCCATATAATCTTTGTAAGATCTACCCTTGCTCTGTAGGACTTGGGGGTCCCGAGGGCACTAATCCCCTTCACTTATACTTTTCTTTTCCTTTATTTAATACAAATCTGGGAGAGTAGGCTAAGGTTGAACTTCCTTTTATTAAAAAAAAAACTATGTTTACAGGTGTAATATGATAATTTTTCAACACCCTACACAATATTCCATAGTCCTTTTGTAACCAATACATGATGCATCATATAAGCCCATAATGGGTAACTAGCACCATCCAACTTATCCTCAATAGCCAACATATGGAATACATCACTACTTTTAGCCATGGCCACTGATTAAAATACTTGATGCAAAAAAATGACTATATATCAAAGAGTTGAATAGAACTACCTTGTCGAGCTCTGCTAAACTTGTAGCAGACTTCGAGATGCTTATACTGGCAAACCAAAACCTATATATATCTTTGGCACAAAAAGATGAAATTGCCTGCACAAGTACTGTGATAGTGCGTTTAGAGACCGAAACAAGCTCAGATCGCTATTTTTGCCTAATCACTCTGAGTATGCTCACCAGATTTCATGGGATTCTAAGACTGTGACTGGAGGGGTGTCGACGATGACCTAGATGAAGCGACGACCTGCTCTGATACCAATTGTTAGAGTTTGAGGTCTGCGGAAACATGCAAACAAACCATTGTCAATCCCTTGATAGCTAGCACATGATGAATTTTGAGGAATCATTTCGTATGAGATTTTTGGAGAGGCGTTTTGAGATATTTTGTACCAACAACTTGATTACCTGCCATTATCTAGAACTTAAGCAATTTGAGATGATTCTCATGATGCTTACAATTTGAGCTAGGAAACACATCCCTCATGACCAAGCTATCCAGGAAAAGGCCAATCAGCTATGAACCCGACACGCCCTTTACATGCTAAATCTTGAGGATGATAGTGTCTCAAATGGGGGGGTTTTGTTGGTAAATATAGCAAAGCTATGAAGTAAAGAGACGAAGCAAAGCTTTGAAGGCACGAAGAGGCCACCAAATTTTCAAATATGGGCAACTGAGAGTACGTTAGATCCTTGGAGCAAATCCAAGCAATAAAGAAACATACATTAAAAATTTGGAATCACCAGAGGCAACACATGTAATTGTTACCTATTTTTGTAACACTTTCATGTATTCCGAATTCATTTTTGTAAAGTGCAAGGATTCTTTGAGTCTGTGCGGTCATCCTAAATCATTTTGTAATTTTTCTAGTCATTTTAGTCATCATTTTCATGTTCATATTAGCTCTAAGCCTTTATGCTTATGTTTTTTTTGCAAAAACCAACGTGAAATTGTCAAGTCCAAAAGTATAAAGGACAATAACCCTAAGTTGTAGACGACTTTTTGAATAAACGTGAGTGACTTTTCATGCATCTTGTGTGATTCTCTTTATTCATTTCGACCTTCTATGGTGTTTTTTGGAGTGTCCCAACCCAACGTTCACTTTTTTTTTTTTAATATAAAGGAAGTTCGGCATTCGCCTACTCTCCTGAACTTGAATTAAATAAAAAAAAGTACAAGAGAAGGGGACTAGTGCCCACGGGACCCTCCAAATCCCACAAAGCAAGGGAAGCTTTTCAGAGCTTAGATGGCATTACAAAAAAGGTTAATCACTCTCTCATCGCCCTCATGTGGGGCCCACTTAGGTTTAAGCTTGTTATTGATCAAAAGGAGTACTTGATGATGCCTGAAGGAAGGGGATTTCTTACAATTAACAATTGACCACTCTTTGGGGGAGTCACCAAAGTTCCATAGAGTCGCGAAGCAGCCGATCGCTTCTCCCCACCTTCACTTATGGTAAGTGTTTTTTCATGCATTAAATGTATGTTTCTTGCTATTTCTGTGTGTGTTTATGATTGATTTTCTTCCAAGCGCTTGGTATGAGCTCCATGTCTTCATGATGGCAAGTCTTCATAAACTTGAATATAGTAAACAAACTCGTATTGAAAATTAATTTGATATAAACCACTAAAATTTGGTCGAACTTTGTGCTAGAGGATCTACAACGAAAAAAAGCTGTTCTAGGCCTACTAGCACAAAGCTCAACCGAAAACTAGTGGTTTAGACCAGTTTAATTGTGGAGATGGGTATGTTTACCCTATTCAAGTGTACAAAGTCTTGCGACCATGAAAATATGGAGCTCAAAGAAAATGATTTGGAAGAACATGATCCTAAACACATGCACAAATAGAAAGAAACACACATCTTATGCATGGAGAAACACTTATCATAGATAGAGGTTGGATTGGGATACCCCAAGAAAACCTCAAAACTCTAAATGAAGAAGGAGAACCGAGAAAAGGGCTCAATAAGTAATATGCACAAAATGCCACTCACTTGTATTCAAAAAGTCCCTTACAACTCAGGGTTTTTTCCTTTATACCTTTGGACTTGACCCTTTACACATTGTTTTTTTTTGCCAAAAAAAATGAAAATAAAGTCTTGGAGCTACTGTGAACATGAAAATGATGGCTAAAATGAATAGAAAAATTACAAAGTGATTCTAGATGACTCTGTAAGCTCAAGAAATCCTTGACTTTTACAAGGCAAAAATGACATGTGTTGCCTCTGATGGTTCCCAATTCTCTAATTGATGCTTCTTTATTTCTTGACTTTGCCCAAGGGATCTAAGATTCTCCTCATGGCCCATATTTGAAAATTCGTTGGGCCTTCAAAGCTTTGACTCTAATCTTTACTTCAAAACTTTGCTTCATCTACCAACAGATAATAACCCAATCATTCACTTGCGCAAAAAGAGGTGTCCATGGGGCGTTGGTCGGAGACTAGTGCAGATATCCTTGTACCTGGTGATATAATAAGCATCAAGCTTGGCGACATCATACCCGCAGATATCGTCTTGCTGGGAGGTGATCCTGTGCATGTTGATCAGTCAGCTTTAACAGGCGAGTCCTTACCTGTTACAAAGAAGTCAGGTGACAAGGTCCTCTCGGGATCAATCTGCAAACAGGGCGAGATCGAAGCTGTAGTAGTTGCCACTGGTGTGCGCACATTCCTTGGCAAGGCTGCTGATCTGGTTCATTCAACACATCAAGTCGGCCATTTCCAAAAGCTTCAATGGAAACCTTCAAATAGCGCTTTTCTTGGAGATGGAGCGTCAACACAGCAACAACATTATGGCCGATTCTTGAGCTCCAGGCAAATAGTCGCACGGTAGAATCAATCATTGCAGACGTGATGGAACACGAACCTACAATGAAAAAGACAGGATACAACAATGCACACTTCGATTAGCACAGGGACGAAAGGGGCGCCTACATCGACAACGACAACAGAAGCACCACAGGCAGATCCTTCTTTACTGGCGGCGATGAACGGAACAACGGAACAACAATTAGGCGACACAAGTTCTGTAAGTATCTGTCAATCGTCTCGCACGACAGACACGAGGTCCGTGAGCACAGTCTATCGTCTATCGCACGATAGATGCGAAGCACCTGTCTATCGCGCGACGGACACAACTCACGCGTAGCTCCTGTCTATCGTATTTCGTGCGACAGACACAAGCACTAGTCCAAACTGCCTTTCACTGTCCAAACCGTCTATCGCGAAGTAGCACTTACCGCTTATCGCGGAGTTTGTCTATCGTGGTTTTCAAACCGTCTATCGGGTTTCTTCAATTCTTCCTTTGTGCGGGTTCCTTCTTTTTGTTCGAGTTCGTCGTCTCATGAGCTTCTTGAAGAGATTTTAGTTGTTTGTTGTGTTCCGAGCGAAGCGTCTTCTTGGGAACTGTGTGTTCTCTTCAGCATTTCACAAGTAATTTTTCGTAATTTAGAAAAAGAGAAGATAAGAAGTTAAAACTCTTTTGTCATGGATTTGGCGACCTCCTCTCTTGTGAGAAGCAATCTGGCCCCTCCTCCCGGGGAGACCGTTAACCTGGCCTCTCTGTTGGAGGGGGGTTCTTGTGTCGCTCAAGGGACCCTCGAGAGTGTTGAACCCCCTTTGGTCTCCCTCAATAGATCCGCAATTTTGTCAACTCAGGAGGAGCTCAAGAAAGTTTGCCTCGTCGGCCAAATGTTCGGCCCTAAGCCCCCGCTCGAAACTGTGCGTCAGTGGCTCCGCAACGAGTGGTTCCCCCGCGGGCTAGTTGTTTGTAAGTGTCAGTTCTTACCGGCAAGCCACTTGCTGCTAGTCTTTGAAAATGAAGATATGGCATTTCGTGCCCTTAGTGTCGGAACTTGGCAACTCGGCCGGGCGACCCTGTGCCTATTCAGATGGTCCCCTGATTTTACTCCTGACAAATCGAAATCGCTTCGGTACCCCCTCTGGGTTGAGCTCCCTAACCTGCCATACTTCTTGTACAACTTCGTATGGGACATCGTTTCTCCTATCGGCAAGCCGTTGGCCTCACGCGAGGACATTGGTGGTCTCATTTATGAAGGCGCAAGACACTCGTTCAACGCCCGGTGGCACCCTCAAATTTGTGTCGAGGCTGACCTCAGTATGCCACTCCCATCGAAGATCAAACTGGACTTGGGCGAAGGGGATGTATGGGAGCAAGACATCAGCTACAAAAACCTTCCCAACGCGTGCTTTCGCTGTGGCCAACAAGGTCACAGGATCAAAGATTGCCCTTTGAGACGAAAAAGCAAGCGAAATCAAGAAGCCCCCAAAAATGCTCAAGACAGCAATGGAGTTTTGAATCACTCGACGAAAGTTGAGGAATTCAAGGGCCCCCGTAATCCAGAAGCTGATGCAGACGGGTTCATCGAAGTCAGAAGAAGAAGGAAAAGAAGCCCTAGGGCAACCTCTGAGCGAAACAACAAGTCTGTTTCCCCCTCCAGCAACTTGTATTGCAATCTGGAAAGGGAAATCAATGAGTTTGACTACCCAGGTGGGAACCAACTTGAGGAGGACACCGATGTCAAAGGCCTGGAGATCCCTGACAGTAAAGAAACCTTGCAGGAGGGTTACACTACAAGCAAAGAAGACGGTTTTACTACCAGCAACGAAGATAACATGGATAGTGAAAGCTCCATCATCGGATCGACTATTCCGGAAACGGGGCTGAAAACGGTGTCCAGTTCTCCCCAGCAGGAGGCATCCCGCAAAGGAAAACAACCTATGGAGTTACCGTGGAAAAGCCCCCACAAGAACCTATTGCTAGCTCGGGATCCGATCCGAGCGAAAAAGAAAGATGAACCCAAGAAAAGAAAGGACAAAGCACCCTCCCGCAAAGAGGGATTACCACGTCAATGATCATCATCTCGTTAAATGCTAGAGGGCTAACCGACCCCTCAAGAGCGACCATCATTGGTCAATGGCTTCGCGACATTAGCCTAAACCCAGATTTTATATGTATCCAAGAGATTAAAATTGACGGAGAAGACCTCCAGAAACGGCTTAGACATGTCTCCTCGACCCATGTTTGGATTTCAACGACGCATCAGCGGGGATCCGGCGGAACGGTAATCGGTATCAATCAACTCTGGTTTGAAAAGCTCGAGAACTCCTTTGAAGATGATCGCCATCGATGGATTGCTATTTCTTTCGGTGCTCCCTTTTGTTTTACTTTAGTTTCTTTGTATGCCCCCAATGGGGAGTTAGAGAGACTTAACACTTGGGCCTCCTTGGACTCGCTCCCCCACAACGTGCTTATCTGTGGTGACTTCAACATGGTTGAGGACCCTACGGACAGATGGATGGGCAAGGGTAGGGTCATCGACATTCGGGAGAAAGAAACGTGGGACAAAACTAAACTACACCTGTATTTGGTCGAATTCAAAGACTCGAAGGGCTTTTCTTGGTCAAATCTCCAAGCAGGCGAGGACCTGAGGAAAGCTAGACTTGATAGATGCTATATCTCCCAGAGTTTTACTCATCAGTGGGGCCACCCTTCCCTCGCGCAACGCACCGACCTCACCATTTCTGATCACTACCCGATCGTCATCACTTTTCAACCCCCCACCAAGACTCGTAAGGCTCCGTGGTTCCATGCCAGTGTGCCCTCCTTCTCTCTCCCCTTCGTCCATCAAGAAATTTTTGATGTGTGGAAGGAGGCATTTGCCTCTGGCTTGTCCCCAGCCAAGTGTTGGAGAAGTGCGGTCGATAAGTCACGACAGATCATGATTAGATCCAGGAAGATGCTTGAGACTGTGCGGCGGGCTCGCAGAGAAGCTCTATATCATAGACTCTGGCGGCTCGAGGAGGAAGTGAACAAAGGAAAATCTCAAGCCCAGAAAGGACTTCGAAAAATCAGAGCGCTGCTGAGATATGAGGAAGAGATACAAAGGAAAAATTTGCAAATTTTCTTCAAGGAGTGGTGGGCTGGCAAAGCCGACAAACACACCAAAGAGATGTGCCGTATCCTCAAAAGGAAACACAATAGAGATTCGATCCCCTTATTGCTAGACGCAAATGGCAATGTATGCAATACGGAAGAAGATAATTGTGGGATCATTGAAGGGCACTTCACGAGACTCCTGGGGACCTCAAACCCCCTCTCCCACCATAGAAGGGACTGTATGGCAGCGGGTTTCCCTCCACAGGATACCACCCAACCTTCACTCTTTGCTTCATGCCTCTATCTCTGAAGCCGAAATCATTGAGGTCATCGATGCCCTCCCCTCAGGTAAAAGCCCGGGCCCCGACGGGCTCACTAATGAGTTCTTCAAATCCTTCAAGTTGGTGGTTGCCACCCCTCTCCGTTTGGTTTGGCAAGAGGCACTCAAGTTTGGCGCATTTCCTTCTTGCCTCAACAATGGCATTATCAAGCTAGTACACAAAAAAGGGGAAAAGAACAGAATAGAGAATTGGCGTCCCATCACAATGCTCCAAACAGGATACAAGATCATCGCTAAAGTCATTGCCAACAGAATCTCTTGCCACTTGAGAGCGTGGTTAAGCGAGGACCAAAAAGGTTTCATCAAAGGCAGGTCAATTTTGGAAACCATAATAGATATCTGGGAAGGTCTTGAATTTGCAAATGAGTCTAAACAAGATGTGGTTTTCCTCAAGATCGACTTTGATAAAGCCTACGACAGGCTAGAATGGGACTATATTCTTCAGTCGCTACAGGATCTTGGATGTAGTCAGAAATTCACCAAGATGATCGCGACCCTTCTCGGAAACGCATCGACCCAAATTAACATTAATGGAAATCTTTCAAAGGTGATCAAACTTAGAAGATCTATCAGACAAGGGTGCCCATTGGCTCCCCTTCTCTTTGCCATTGCCACGGAAGGTCTTAGCAGGCTGGTGGAGCATCAGGTTGAAGCTGGTAACATTAAAGGCCTTCGTTTGCCGCATGACCACAGTCAGATCACCATGAGACTTTTTGCCGATGATATGAACGCTTTTGTGCACAATGATAGTACCAGCCTTGAGACGTTCTGGAAGTGTCTTGCTACTTTTTGTGAAGCCTCTGGATCCATAATCAACCACTCTAAGACCGCCTTTAGAGCTATTGGTGGGTCACAGCCCGACCTTCTCATTGATCATGGCTGTAATATCATCCCGCAGGGCCAAATTTTTCGGCTTCTGGGGATTCCCTTGGGGTTTGGCGTCTCTATGGAACAGCGGTGGAACTGGGTGCTTGCCAAACTCGAAAACAAGCTTAACTATTGGAGAGGTATGCAAATCAATCTTGCTGGTCGTGCTATGGTCATCAACACGTTCCTCTTATCATCTACCATTTATTTCCTCTCTTGTTGGAGACCGAAAGAGCAAGATCTGTCCAAACTGGATAGTATCTGTAGAAACTTCCTTTGGACGGGCGACCACAATAGGAGGGGGGTGCCTAAAATCAAATGGTCCATCTGCACCAGCCATAGAGATAGTGGGGGACTTGGTATCTTGGACATTGGGTGCATGGCTAACAAATTGTCGGCCAAATGGATGACTAAGGCTTGGTGCAACGGGGAGGCCTCGTGGGCCAAGCTGATCTTCAGAAACAAGAATGAGCTGGCGCTCATGGGCTTCCCAAATTGGAGGAATCTTGACATCTTGACCTTGCTGTTTTCCCCGATCCCCGTCTTCCCGAAAGGCTCTAATCTGGTGTGCTCCCTTTGGAAGAGTTGGAATAAAGTCAAAAGCTTCACAAGAATAAGTGAAGACTGGAAGTGGGCTGCCGGTATCAGACAAAACGACTCTATCTGGTTTCCGATCCATGGCATCCGGAGTGTGGAATCTTGGAACATTCAAAACGCCAAGAAGCTATGGAACAAAGGCTTCAAAAAATGGAAACATCTCTGGAAACAAGACACCAACCGCTGGATCAACTTTGAGGATATTGACCCTAGCATCAACATTTCGCATGAAGAATGGAACACTTTGCAAAGCAGATTTCACGCCTGGGACCGACACAAAGTTCGCCTTCTCATGGGACACGACATGCCGAGTTCGCTTGGTCTCAAATGGCACAATGGGAATAGTCTATCAAAAATCCCGAACATCAAAGAAACGATCGACTATCAGGCTAACCTCAACAAAAAGTGGTGCCTGTCATGGACGCGGCTTCGGTGGGACATGAAGTTCATGGCTATCTGGCACCCCCTCATAGAAATCAAAAAGTTTGTCCTCTTATGGCAAATTCTTCATCACGGAATCTGGACCAACCTTAAGGCTAGCAAAATCTATGGGATCCCTCCCTGGTGCAAACGCTGCCACCGGTCTATCGAAGATGTTACACACATCTTCTTTACCTGCCCCTCCAACAGACTCTGGCAGGTGGTTGGAAAGAGAATTAGACTTCAAAAACGTCTCAGTTGGCAGCAAGCCCTGCTGGGAGAAGCGATCGGCTGCTCCGCGACTCTCTGGAACGCCATCAGAGGGGAGGTTCTATGGAAAATCTGGCGGGAAAGATGTGCTTTCAACTTCGGTGACTCCCCCAAGGAGTGGTCAATTGAGAAATCGCTGCTCCTCCTTGGCAAAAGGATTGTCAACTGTAAGAAATCCCCCCCCCTTTAGGCATCATCAAGTACTCCTTTTGATCGATAACAAGCTTAAACCCAAGTGGGCCCCACACGAGGGTGATGAGAGGGTAATTAACCTTCTTTGTAATGTCATCTAAGCTCTGTAAAAGCTTCCCCTGCTTTGTGGGATTTGGGGGGTCCCGTGGGCACTAGTCCCCTTTTCTTGTACTTTTCTTTATTTAATTCAAGTCCGGGAGAGTAGGCTATTGCCGAACTTCCTTTACATTAAAAAAAGACATGTGTTGCCTCCGATGGTTCCCAATTCTCTAATTGATGCTTCTTTATTTCTTGACTTTGCCCAAGGGATCTAAGATTCTCCTCATGGCCCATATTTGAAAATTTGTTGGGCCTTCAAAGCTTTGACTCTAATCTTTACTTCAAAACTTTGCTTCATCTACCAACAGATAATAACCCAATCATTCACTTGCGCAAAAAGAGGTGTCCATAGAAAATCCTCTTTCCTATGGTAAACTCGATGAGGAAGAAGAGGGCATTCGAATAGAATATTAAAAAATGGTAAGCAGATATTGAACGATTTTGTGAGTATTTATAAACACAGAATATGAATCCTTTAATTCCTTTAATTTCATGTACTAAATCTAACAAAAATATAATTTTGTGAACCCGAAAATATCTCATATTTTCAAATATCTTTATTCTCTTGAAACATAAAAAACTTGTGTTGTATATTGTGCAATAAGTTTTTTTTTTTTTTTAATGAAAAACAAAAACATCACACTAAATTTCAAAATTCAGGCCACGTTAATGGTGCTTTTAATAGCTTTCTACTAAAATGACGTCTCTCATCATGTAAAAGAGATAGAGATATCATGTTTTATGTTACACGTAGCGACGTACTGTGTGTGTGTTTTCTAAATGGGTGATTAGCAAATAGTCGCTTTTATTCTTTTTTGTTTGTTTTTTTAAAGAGGTTCTACATACGCCTACTCCCCCGAACTTTAGCATTGTATAGGTGAATGAGCATAGTAACTGAGGGATCCATAGTATCCCACAAAGTAGAAGTTAGACTCCGTTACAACTGGTAAGGTGGATTATAATTGGTTAAACTTGCCTGAGCTATTACATGTCCAATCCGGAGGTTGAACTCTAGACCTATGCCTCACGAGGCCAAAGCTTTACTGAACTATTTTATTCTTTTTTAGCCGCAAGAAAATCTGAATGCATTGATCCCAAAACCCATGTCTCCTTAGACTTTATGATTTCACTTTCAGAGAGGCTTCAAGTCAAGGTAGAGTATAATTATGATTGTGCTCTAGAGGTTCATATGTTGGTATTATTGACAATTCAATCCCAAATTCCCAGTGTGGTTCAAAGGAGAAGCCGACAACACAGAAGTCTACGTAATTGATACATCTTTCAAGCTTTTGTTTCATGTTGGAAAAAAGATCTGTTGAGAGACCCACCCAAAAGCAAGAAAATCCCCCCTGAAGGAATACCTTTCCAAGTGGAGAGTTGTCCACACATGAGGAGGTCAGAGCTTCTTGTGAATGGAGATGGAGGTGATGTAGGCGGAGAGTGGAGGTGTTTGAAGAGTCGGGATTCAGCCTTCCAATACACATGATCGGATTCCTACTATATTTTCTTGCAGCGTCTGTCTGTACCCAAAAATAATTTGGTATCTTCAGATATCTTTTTTCTATTGAAACTTAAAAGATTTGCGTTGTGTATTGTGCAAAATTGTTTGTTTTCTTAATGAAAATAAAAAATCATCACACTAAATTTGAGAATCCACGCGAACTGAATGATGCTCTTAACATCTTTCTACTAAAATGGCGTCTCTCATCATGTGATGAAAAGAGATAGAAATATCATATTTTATGTTACACGTAGCGAGATACTATTTGTCTGTTTTCTTAATAGGTGATTAGCAAATGGCCGTTTGTATTCTTTTTTGTTTTTTTTTTAAGGAGGTTCATGTAATAAAGTAAATTTATGATCCAAGGGTCCGACTGGTTCAGATAGATCTGAAATCGGTCACTGTTTGGTCATCTGTGCGTATGACCAAACATCTCGATTCTAAACTTATTAGGAGGTCTTGTGCTATTGTGAACAAGTGATCCACTTAGCTTAGTGGTTAAGACTCAAGGATGTGAAGGAGAAGTATGACCAAACATCTCAAGTCTAGACTTTCTAGGAGGTCTTGTGGTCTTGTGAACAAGTGACTTAGCTTAGTGGTTAAGAATCAAGGATGTGAAGGAGGAGGTCTTGGGTTCAATCTCCATGGGGTACATGGGGAGAGTATTTTTCCCAAAGAAATCTAGAGCCTTTTAGAAGCATCCACTTGAGTAAACTTGTTAACTGGGACACTTGGCGCACATGCAGTTACATGGCTGACACATGGATGGTTAGTATCCACCTGCTCAAGAAGGCAGTCCCCTAGAGAGAGCTATATATATAGACATTTGGTTGAGAGGAGAGTCATCTCTCTAGCACGTGGTGGTCGTAATCTTGCAGTAAGAAGGTGCCTACTTCCCCCAACTTTAACTTTGAAAGTACAACTGTGTACAAGTGAATGAGCATAGTACCCATGGAACCCTCCTATCACTCTAGCACAATGGTGAGTACCAACGTGAGGAGCTCTACCTCATAAATGTCAATCCGTGGAGACGTGAGGACCGGTATGAAGACCAAGAGCAAGTGAAGTGCACAAGTGCATGAGTGAAATCACACAAGCATGCACACACATACACACACACACGCACAAGGTAAGAGCAAAGAGTGGAACAAGGGAAAGCTTCGATTACAAAAGAACTCTCTTACAAAGCTGAAAACTACAACAAGCTAACCTCAAAAATGAGCTCTCCAGCCCTTTTTATAGTTTTTGAGTGGTTTTGGCCCTGTCCAGACCTAGTGTCCGGCCTAGTTAAAAATTAGGTTCTCGGGCTTATTTGGGGGCTCAAACGGAATCTAAAAATTATGAAAATTGGTAGTATGATACATCTAATACTCCTCAAGCTCAAGGACTCCCTGGCTTGAACAAAATGGAGTTGTAAAAATAGAAAATGGTATTTACAATGATTTTTAGTGATAAAAATCACATAAAAGAGCTTGACCTTGAGCTTCAACACTCCCCCCCCTCTTGAGTCTGTCGTCCCTGACAGACCCTTGTTGTAGTGGTTGTTTCATGTAGTACGTTGAGAGGTAGTGTCCTTTACGTTCAACAGGAGTGATCCATCTTCCCAATGTAGCTTGATCGTTTGTCTGCTAGCTCTTGCAGTTTGTAGTCCCTTTGTATGTACTTCTTCCTTGTATTCCATCTTGATGGTGCATTTGTGAGCTTTCCAAAACTGCTAGTTGCTCAAAGGAGGTGGTCAATGTTGATTATGAGCAACTCTCGGTGGTGGATGGCTTCCGTGCTCTTGTAGTGGTCACCCTAATGTCCTCTGATTCTTCCAAAGATGGCTTTCATAGTTTTCATGCCAAGTACTTGTAACCCCCAATATATGATGGGTAAGTGCATTAGTGCATGGGTTGAACAAAATATGTGCCTTGTGCATGGCCTTGTAATGTGGCCCTACGTATGCATACTCGGAAAATGTGTGGCAAGAAGTATGGTGCAAGAGATTGGGTCTTGAGCTAAGTGCTCAAGGGTATGTTGACGAAGAGGTTTCTTAATCTATCATGGTTATCGTGTTGTTGAAGCATACATGTCTTACCATGGTGAAAGGTCCGTTGATCTTCATCTCTTCGTGCTGGAGTTCCATCATGGTGTTTGACCATCGGCTTGTCTTTTTTGTTGATGGATGTCCTTGCTGATAGTTTGCTGATGAGCATTTTCAAGCACATAGTCCTCTTCTTTTCTTTTCTTTCTTTTTTTTTTTTGTTGGTGCACACGATGGCATCAAACAAGAAGAAAGAGGTTAGTATCAATAAAATATTTTACATGTGAAAATTGTGTCTCATGTGCCTGGGATTCGCAATTGTGTCTATGCACAACCGTGTAATGTGGCCCTATATTAATGCATACTTTGGAAATGCATGACCTGAATGGTGCAAAAGACAAGGTTATGCCAAAGGCACATGGTTGTTGCACGTCGAGGCTTTCAATGTTGCTGGTGGATGATGATGCAGTCTTTGTTGGAGGTAGCGAGTGGATCTTGAAATGATGTAATCCTTCTTATAGGGATCCATTTGAGAATGGTACGTGGCTTTGTGGAGATCACTTCTGGTATCCAGCGTGGTTGGCTCTTTGATTTTGTGGAAGCTGCTAATACTTTTGGCTTCCAAACCCATATCCTTTTTGGTTGCCTTTTTATGATTGTCGAAGAGGTGGGTTGATCTGCTTTGGTTCTTTGTGCCTGGTGTTGACCCTTGCTTCTCCTTAGCGTCTTTGTGGAAGCTTTGCTTGGGAGGGAGATTTGTGGTGTTTGTGCATGTAAGAGTGTCTTGGGTACCCACATTTGTAATCGCCCGTGTTGAGCTGCAACTAACTTCTTTGGCACCCAAATTCGTACGTTATCATGGTCGGCCTCCCTCGATTGCTTTGGTACCCAGATTTGTCGAAGACCGTAGGATTGAGCTGGTCCTCGTTTCTTGATGCTTCTTTCAACATGGTTGGCTTTCCTCACTGGGAAGGGTTGTGGCAAAGTTGGTGGTTGTTCTTCTTTTCGTACCCAAATCTGCTTCATGCCCTGAGCTTCTTTCTTCTTGAATTCTATCTGTCTAGTTGATATAGCAGATGTCTTTTTTGCTTGCCTCTTTGGTCGAGTTACACTTATTAGTATGTGAGAGAGAAGAGAGGTTTGTTGGCCTATGAGCTTGTGCTTCCATGATTGAGTCCTTTTGCTTCGTAGGGTTTGTGACACACACGACATTTTCTTTACAAAGATTCGTTTCGGAAGAACTAAGAGAATGTGTGCTACTTGGCTTTGTGCGCATGCAATTCTCTAATTCTAATGTGATACGTTGTTCAGGCGCCCCAACTTGAAGGAGTTGACGTCGTAGGTTCAAGTTGATTGCATGGTCGTAAATCCAATCTTGACCCAGGACAAGTGGCTCTATAATGTCCTCATCATGACATACTAGCATTTTGACTTTCATTGGAACATCGTGAAGGTAGATGGGAAATTCCACCTCGCCCAAACAAGGGGTTTCCACACCTCCCAAGCCTATGAGATAGGCTTCTATTGGTTTTATGTTCAATTGCAAGTCTTGGCAGTAGGATAGTCTAACTGCACAAGTTGCTGCACGTGAGTCAATCAATGCTCTCAGAGTCCTTGCATTCTTCCCTTGTCCTACCGCTATGGTCACAAAAGGACGTCAATCAATTATTTGAGAAGCAATTGCACTTGATGTTTGACACATGGCCATGTGGTATCTTGGGGCCTCTCGATCGAATTCTAGGCCTACGAGCATGTTGCTTTAATGTATAAACCAACACTAGGTCTCCCTCTTTCAAGCCTTTATCTTTGATGTGTGCATCAAAGTATGCCTTTTGTCATTTCTTTGCAGCATAGATGTCTGTCGCTGCTCGTAGCCTTGTCTCACCTAAGCATTCTAAATCAAAGATCCTCGAGGATAACTCGTGTCCATTCCAGTCATGCTCTTGTGCTACTTTTAAAGTTGGGATTAGGAAGTCCAACGGTAGCACAGCATTTTGTCCGAAGACCATCTGAAATGGGGTGGCATTGAGTACCGTTTTATAGGCAACTCGGTAGGCCCAAACAGCATGATGAAGTTGTGTGTCCCAATCAGAGCGTTTGTTATTTACGAGTTTTGTCAATACGTTACATAGGATCTTATTCGTGCTCTCAGCTTGTTCGTTAGCTTGTGGATGATAGGGGGCAGACTTCTTATGTATCACCAAGAATTCTTGGAGAAGATTTTCAATGACTTCATTCAAGAAGTGTGTACCTCTATCACTTACTAACTCTATTGGAAGTCCATATCTCGTGAACACATTCTCAAATAAGAACTTTGCCGTTGTTTGAGCATCATTCTTTGTTGTGGCATTGACTTCTACCCACTTTGTAAGGTAATCGATGGCCACAATAATGTACTTTGCATGGGAGTTTCTTGCTGGGGGGTTAATAGGACCTACAAAGTCTATGCCCCACTTCGACAATGCACGTCCTCCCATCATTGGCCTCAAAGGCATCTCATCTTTTCTAATTGGGTACTGGGCACGTTGGCATGTGTCACATTTCTTCACATAGGTATGTGCATCCATATGAAGAGTGGGCCACCAAAGTCCTGAGAATAGAATAGACTTGATTACTCTGTCAGGCCCAAAGTGTCCACCTGCCACATTGCTATGTGCAGTTTCTAAGACTTTCAAATAATCTGATTCATGAACGCACAATCTTAAATAGCCATCTTTGCCTCTCCGGTATAGGTTATCCCCACTAAGGCATAGTCTTTAGCCTCTTGCTCCATGCTTCGTTTCCTTGCTAGACTAGCCTCTTTGGGTAATGTTCCCGATCTCATGAGTTCTACCAATGGAGCACTCCAGTCTAGAATTAATGACACGTGATAAAGGGTTGCATGCTCAATTGGGGGTCTCTCTTTGCACATTGGACAATTCTTAATCCACTCATGAATTTCTTTATCCATACTAGGCCAATACACTCCTAAATGTTTTATATTTTGCAGTGTTCGTTGTTTAGAATAGTGATTCCCTAGAAATCCTTCATGGGCTTGTTGCAACCAACTACTATGTTCATCGTCCTCGACACAACAAGCTAGAACACCTTCCCTGTCTTGTTTATACATGCTTCCTGCCAATATTTGATATTTTTGTGATTTTACAATTTCATCTTTGTTTGATTTCACATTCTTATTTGCAGGTCCAAAGGTTAGGACTGGTACCAACTTATTTGCCCATTTAGGAACAACTTCTAGATTGAAGAGATAAGCATCGGGCAATTCATCAAACACTCCTTGCGGTGGCTCTCCTGAAGTGATGCAAGAAAGGTGATCCGCTCTGAGGTGGGTCTTACCTTGCCTAACAACCACTTCAAAGTCATATTCCATTAGTAAGAGGAACCATCTTACTAAGCGTCCTGTGTTGCAAGGTTTATTGACCAAGTATAATAAAGCTTGATGATCAGTGAAAAATTTGAACTTGTTGGCCAACAGATAGTGTCTATACTTCTTTACGGCATATACCATGCCTAAACCTTCTCTTTCGGTTGTGGTGTAGTTTCGTTCAGCAGCATTCAATTGCCTGCTAGCATATGCTATAGGCAAATCTAAATTTCTTTCACCAGTTGGTTGTGACAGCACACATCCTATTGCATAATTGGATGCATCCACGTGTACATGGAATGCCTTCGTCCAATCAGGAGTGGTCAGTATTGGCGCAGTGCACAAGCGTTTCTTCAGCTCATTGAAGGACTTTTCGCACTCATCGTTCCACTCAAAATTTATCAACAAGGCATAAAGAGGTTTAGCTATGATTGCATACATGTGAATGAACCTGCGGTAATATCCACAATGGCCCATGAAGGCTTGTACCTCTTTAACATTCCTTGGCCGCGGCAACTCCGCTATGGCTTTTACCTTGTCCTCATCTGTCGATATTCCATTCTTAGAAACAATATGACCTAAGATTTTACCTTGACGTACCATGAACACACACTTTTCTGGGTTCAGACACACTCGATATTCTCTACACTTGTTGAAGATCTGTCTGAGCTCAGGAATGTGATATCTTCGCTCTTGGGAATGAGCACATAAATCATCCACATATACTTCTTAGCTCTTTCGCAAGAACTCTTTGAAGACATGACACATAAGCCTTTAAAATGTTGCAGGTGCATTGGTGAGCCCAAATGGCATCACACAAAATGCAAAGATCCCCCACTCTATGGCAAAAGCTGTTTTATGTTGATCTTCTGGGGCAATGGCTACTTGATTGTAACCTAAAAATCCATCAAGGAAGCTATAAACTTCCTTGCCTGCAACACACTCCAATAAATGTTCAGTGATTGGAAGCGGATAACTATCTCTTATCGTGGCGGCATTAACTTTTTTAAGGTTAATACACACACGTAGCTTTCCATTCTTCTTGGGCATCACTACAATGGGGGACACCCATTCAATATGCTCAATCTCATAGATGAATCCAGCTTCAATCAATCTATCAATTTCTTCTTTTATTTTGGCTGCATAAGTGTCATTATATGTGTAGGACTTATGTTTGGTGGGCTTGGCATCTGCTATCATGGGGGATCGTATGAGAACAAATTTTCGGATCTACTCCTTTCAAGTCTCTGTAGTGCCATGCAAATACGTCCCTATATTCTCTTAATAAGGCTACCAACTCTGATTCCTCTTCTTTACTTAGGTCATCTCCTATGTACGTACATCTCTCTTTGTTCTCTTCAATGGTGACTACGACTTTTTTGGTCTTTTCTTTGTTATCATACACTTCTCCTATGGTGGCCTCTCTCTTAGGCATTCGTACCAAAAATTTTCGGTCCTCAACTTCATATTTCTTGAAATTCTCGGGTACTTCGAACAATGATTCCTTCTCTTCTTGTTTCACTCCTTGTCTTTTCTTTTTCTTTTGACCTCCTTCACTTCCATCCTTTGAATTGACAGTTTTAATGCTTGTGAGAGGTTCTTCTTCCTTTTGGGTAAATACTCCTATGTCTTCTAGATAGTGCTCCTCTGAAATAAAGCAACTATCCATCACAATGGCTCTAGGTCGTCATCGTTCTCTTCTTTTTCTATGAAGTCATTAGAGTCACATTCTTCTAGCAAAGGCTAACACATGAACACTGAAATATCATAACCCTCCTCATCACAATGAGGTGTCCATTGTTCTTCATTGACAGCAATGTCCATGGTGGCTAAGATTTCTACCTAACCATGAGGCTCAAATTCCTCATCTGGAAATATCATCGGCGTATAGGGTGGGTCTCTAACTGGTCTATTTCCTTGAGAAGTGCCTTTTTCTCTTGCCTTTAAGTGTTTTTCCTCTTCCTTTGCGACCTTGTACATCCACAAATGAGTATCTTCATGCATCCAAGATGTATCAAATGAACTCTTAGAATGCACAGAGATTGAATCTTCTTGCTCCTTGTGGATAGGATTTCACTGTAGGGGTGGTACATCTCTGAAGGTGTAATCCTTCAAATTGACCTTGGTTGTGACCCCTAAGCGCTGCAAGTACAAGGAGTTGGTTCCCCAATCCTGTACTATTTGCAGTTGTCGTAGGAAGGGCCTTCCTAGAATCATCTCGTAGACATTATTTTTCTCAAAGTTACATATAGCAAATGTGTGTTCAAATTCTACACCACAGGTGTTTAGAGTTATCCCTTCGAGCAATCCTAGAGGTCTTTCCACATGGCCGTCAGCCATTTGAAGCTTCATTCTAGTTGGTCATAATGTGGGCTTGCCCCATCGCTTCCACAAGGAGGTGGTTGCAATAGCAGCACCAGCACCTGAATCTATGATTGCTTTGGTTGTGTAACCTTGGTAGGTGATTGGAAGATAAGTATTACCTTCGTCACCCTCACACATGTCCCCTATTTTATCAAGAGGTATCTCTGGAACTTTCTCTCTAGAGCCTGCTTTTGGCATTTTGGAATCAAGTTCAGGAACTTGATCCTTCACATGATTCCATAGCTCAGGTTTTGCTTTGAGCAGCTCCTCTACCGTGAGATGACACTGAATCTTAGTGTTCTTCACGACGTCAGTGTTTCTTGGAATCACCGAGTCTTCATTTCTGATCACTATTGTGGGAGCTCTAATCTGGAGAGATTCAGATTCCCATGGGCCTATGAACTATGGCAACTCTTGTAAAGAATTAGATTCAAAATCTAATCATTCATCTTCTTGTTGCTCTGTTTTTTTCTCCATAAATAGATGGAATGTCTTGTGGAAATTGATCATGAAGGTCATCAATCTCAAGAATAGGAGGGGGAACATCCTTCTCCTTAGCCCATTTCTCTTCTTGTATTTCCTGCAAGAACTTTTGAGTGTGTTGTTGATTTGAAAGAGGTTCCCCATCATCTATAGAGTGAGGAACATAGACTTTCTTCGGTGATGAGCTTTCTCTTTCAATAGTTAGTTGAGCCTGTGGAGGTAAAGAAACTTGTGGTTTGTTTACCAACTGCTCTAATCTATCTAGTAAGCCTTGGAAGTGCAAACCCGGTGTAATAGTATTCATCTGATTGAATGATTGATTGGCCTCAAACATAGCTTGAGCTAGTTCCACCATTTTAATGCACATTTTTGTCCGTTCAATCTCTAAATCTGCTCTAGGATAGCTCTTGTCTAGGTTTGCAGGTGTTGGCCCTTCTTGAAGTCGAGTCTGGTATGCCTTGAACATCATGTCCAAGTCTTCAGGGGTTTGATCTGCAAGAACATACCCTGGTTGTGGTTTATTTACAGTGGTTGGTGGGTGGGGATGAGGTGGTGTGGATGGAGTTTTTACCTGCGAGGGGTTTTGAGAGGCAATATCTTCTATTTTTGTTTTCGCATCTTTCAGGCTTTCTTCTAGTTTGGATAACTTTTTGGTCCACTTACGATTGGCCTTCTCTCTAGTATCCTTCCATGTTCTTGTTCTTCTCTTACTAGGCTCTCCTGATTCACTTGGCTCTGATTGCTCAGCTGGTTTAGTTTGTTGTAAGGCTTGTGCCCTAGTAACTGCGTGTATAGGAGGCACATTATCACTACTGAAACCTGAATCCCCCACTAAGCCTACTACATTAGCCGGTGTAACCTTTGGTGCACTAGAGGGATGTCTGGGACAATCTCTTAGGAGTTGTTCTTTGCCACACTCAAGACAGACAACTTGTATTGTGATGTTCTGCCCTTGTGTCGGAGATAGTGGGTGGGGTGATTGTTGTCCTAATATAGGTTGGCCATATCCTCCATGTTCATACAGTCTAGATGCTCCTCGTGATCCTGGACATGGGTTATACCTAGGAACTTCTCTGCCTTGTTCTGTAGGAGGGTACCTGTATGGTCTACATTGAAGTGGTACAAATGGTCATGGTTGTCTATTCATTGGATAGTTTTCGGTGTTGTAGTTGATGTACTTTTGCTCACTATAAGAGTACATGTTAGGCTCCTGAGTTGGTTGTCTATCGTAAGGGTAATGTTGTGATAACCCTAATACTTCTCTGGTGCAGACATGAGATGGATGATCCCCACCGCAAAGTGTGCAACTTCCTAACATTGGCACTCTCAAGGAAGAGTTCTCGTAGTTCCTTTGTCCTTGTATCCCTAATTTATTGACCACTAACTCTGTCACTTCCTCCACATAATTTGAACTAGAAGCTTCACTACTTATTGTATCCTCTGGCTTGGTAGGACCTTGTGTGGTTCTGAGATCCTCAGCTAAGTTGTCTTCCAAATCTATGCACTCCTGAAGACACTCACTTAGGGTTTGCAGTCGTTTTATGTATACTAAGATTCTCAATGTTCCATTGGTTAGACCTTCTAAAAACAATGATATCATTTTTTGCTGAGAAGGTCTCTCTATCACAGGGCATCAGGATACGTATTGCTTAAATCTTCGTGCTGCATTCTTTACTGTCTCATTAGGAGCTTGTTTGAAACTATGTATTAAGGATGATGAATTGTGCTTGATCCCTCGCTTAGTGAATTCCCAAATAAGTTCTTGGAAGAATTGTTCAATATGTTCAAAGCAACTTGGATCCAAGGATTGAAACTAGGTCAAGGCTATTCCTGTGAGGGTTAGCCCAAAGGACTCATATTGCATGAAAAAGTCATCCACTTGCTCTGCTCGCAATACCTGCTTGAATTCTGCAATGTGGTCATACAGCTCTCCTGTGCCATCGTAACGATTTCGCATACATTTGGCCAGTTGGATTGGTCTCAGTCTTCTGTCGGGCTCTGGGGATCGAGTTATGATGGGGACACCTTGGGGCGGTTCTGTCCTAAAGGTAGGTATATTCATATCTCCCATTCCCTGGCGAGTGTGGCTGTGGGGGTTAATTCCTGACATGGGGAATTTCTCATGTGGTCTATTGGGTATACTACCTTGGCTCGTTTGTCCTAACATCACATTTTCTATTCTTTGCTGGGTCTCGAATGGGTTTTGTGAGGTAGTTGCCTGATCTCGAGCTAACTCTCCTCTTTCATTAATCTAATCAAGATTTTCAGTTACTACATATATCTGGCCCATCTTGTCCCTATAAACTCCATCTTTGTACTTGACAGCTAGTCTTGGAACTATTTCTAATTCAGTAGTGTTTCTCATTCTTGCTACTGACCTGTATAGACCATCAAGGTAAATGGGTATTCCTTGCATGTTAGTGGATACGTATTGAAGAGACATCCTATATTCCCCTTCCACTATAGACATAAGACCTTCCCTAGGTATGGATCTATGCATGTCTTCAGAAGCCAAGAGTCCCTCCCAGTTAAGTGACATTTTTTACTCACTTGTCTGTGAACTCAATACGTAGTGTTAACCCCTGAGTTGACTTGGTTGTGCAGTTGAACTTAGTCTCAAGTGATTTGGTACTTTATCTTCCTAAGTGTCTACTTGATCTTAGGTTCCTAAGCCTTGTCTGCAAGTCCACAATTGTCCTTTGAATTGCTCAAAATCTTGTGGAACCCCTTGTTTCCTAGTCCAACCTGAGGGTCAACTTAAAAATACCCTATCTAATAATCCTGGTATTAATTTTACCGTAACCAGTCAATGTTTTTGTTGTACTCCCCACAAGCTTTCCAACAAACCAAAGATCACTCCGAATGGATTTCATATGAGAAAGTTATGCCAGTTCAGGGTTCTGGGGGTTAAAACAGGGAAACAAGACCTCTCAGAAAATGCTTCAAAACAGGTGATACACGACACTTAGTAAGTATCGCGATACTTGAAGTAGGCGATACTCGATACTTGCCTTGCCACGATACACGATACTTGACTAGTATCGCGAAAAAATCACGATACACGATACTTGGATAAAGACGATACTCAATACTCAGCAGACACGATACACGATCTCTGTGAAGTATCGCGATCGGTCAAACACGATACACGATCTCTGTGAAGTATCGCGATCGGTCGAACACGATACACGATCTCTGTGAAGTATCACGATCGGTCAAACACGATACACGATCTCTATGAAGTATTGCGATGTCGGGAAGAAGGAGGTCGAGCAGGAAGCCGGCGCTGGGGTTGGATTGGGCCCCTCTGGTGCACACCGTTCCCGCTGTCCTACGAGCGGCGTCTGCGCGCTGGGCGCCTCGCGTAAACTCTCTGGAGCGTGTGTGATCCTCGTAGGGCTCCCGCCTCTCGGAAGTGACGAGACGTGCATGCGTACGCGTGAGACCGTAGGCGTCGGGAAAGAGACAAATCAGATACAGCACTGATACTCAGAATCACTGGGTCGGTGCGTATACAAACTCGATGATACAATAAAATCTGAATGATACAGTGATGCCCGCTATAGTGCGGGTCCGCAATACAAAAATCCGCTACAGTGCGGAACAGGTAAATACAAATAAATGCCGTCGCTACAGTGCGGATCGGCTGGATATGACCTAGGCCTCCTGCTACAGTGCAAGAAGTCGCCCTCGTTCTTTGTCTTCTGGTCTTTGCGGATGGGTCCTTTCTTCCAAACTTCGGTCTTCTCTTTTCTTCAAGTATCTTTAGTAAATAATTTTTTTCACTTCATAAATCGCAATAGCCTCCAATCACACAGTAAGCTGGTCTAGTTTACATTGGCCGATCCACACTGTAGCGGCAGCATTTATCTTGTATCATCACACCGCACTGTAGCGGTTTCATTGTACCAGTGGTCCGCACTGTAGCGGCATATTTGTATCATTCATTTTTATTGGAGGACTTGAGTTTCATTTTCGTTGTATCATTGAGCTTCGTCTGCATCCCGTGTATTACTGCGATACCCGTTTATCTCTTTCCCGATGCCCACGATCCCACGCGTACGCACGCACGTCTCGTCACTTCCGAGGGGCAAGGGGCCCTACGAGGATCGCGCACACTCCAGAGAGTAGAGGCGAGGCGCCCTGCACGCAGACGCCGCTCACAGGACAACAAGAACGGTGCACCAGTGAGGGGCCTGATCCAACCCCATCGCCGGCTTCCTGCCCGACCCCCTTCTTCCCGACAGCGATCGGTCAAACACGATACACGATCTCTATCAAGTATCGCGATACTCAACCACAGGAGACCACGATACTTGGGAAGCATCGCGATACTGAACCGCAGAAGAACACGATACTTGGGTTTTCAGGAGTCCAAATTCAAAAATTTAGTACCTTGTGTCCTCCTTGTCACTCCTATGTGTCTGTAGATGCGAAATCTCCCTTCAAACCCGCGATATTGCATTCACGATACTTGGCGCAGGTTTCTTCATGTCTTGGCCTGATCACTCAATTTTTTGGGTATTTTGGTAGTATTTCTCCAGCGTTTTCGCTCTGCACCCTCTCTAAGGCTCTTTCTCACAACCAAAAGTAAAAAGTGAGGTGAATGTACTCTAAAAAATGGAAAAAACTGAGAAGATGAAGGTAGGTGGAGATGGTGATGATGATGAAGATGAAGGAGAAGAAAAACTCAAAAACTGAATTGAAAATGGTGATTTTTTTACCTTCCAACGTCGCTACTCTACGTCTTACCGTCACACGCTCGTCCTCCAAGCTCTCTCCCCGGCAACGGCGCCAAATTTGATGTCACTCTAGCACAATGGTGAGTACCAACGTGAGGAGCTCCACCTCATAAATGTCAATCCGTGGAGACGTGAGGACTGGTATGAAGACAAAGAGCAAGTGAAGTGCACAAGTGCATGAGTGAAAGCACACAAGCATGCACACACATACACACACACGTGCACAAGGTAAGAGCAAAGAGTGGAACAATGGAAAGCTTCGATTACAAAAGAACTCTCTTACAAAGCTGAAAACTACAACAAGGTAACCTCAAAAATGAGCTCTCCAGCCCTTTTTATAGTTTTTGAGTGGTTTTGGCCCTGTCCAAACCTAGTGTCCGGCCTAGTTAAAAATTAGGTTCTCGGGCTTATTTAGGGGCTCAAACGGAATCTAAAAATTATGAAAAATTGGTAGTATGATACATCTAATACTCCTCAAGCTCAAGGACTCCTTGGCTTGAACAAAATGGAGTTGTAAAAATAGAAAATGGTATTTACCATGATTTTTAGTGATAAAAATCACTATTTTTATAGGGATTTCTTCTGAAAATTTGACAGGTGCTTCTTGGAGCTCCCTACTTGCTCCTTCTTCTTGTGTCTCCACTTCCTTGATGCGCTTTTATGCATGTGCTTGACCTTGAGCTTCAACACCTCCATATCCCACAAAGTACGAATTAGACAAAGTTACAATCAATAGGTTGGGTTACAACTGATTTAAATTGGCCAAAGCCTTTACATGTCCAACCCAAGGGTTGAACTTTGGACCTCCACCTCAAGAGGCCAAAATTTTACCAAACCACCTAAAATCTTTATCTTTTTTTTTTTTTTTTAATGGAGGTTCGGCCGAGGCCTACTCCCCCGAAATTTAACTTTGAAATTACAACTGTACAAGGAAGGGCATAGTACCCATGGGACCCCCCTTATCCCACAAGAACAGGGGTTTACAAGACTGGGTTGAACGGCGGTCACAACTACCGCAGGGATGGTCAAATGGTGGCCAACAGCCACATAGAACAGTTTTCAGGATTCAAATGTCCCTACATGTTGCTGCCAGGGGTTGAACCCTCGCCCCCGCCTCAAGAGGCATGAGGCCCAACCACTAGGCGAGCGAACCGAGACAAAATCTTTATCTTTTTGCCACAAAGAAATCTGAATGCATTGATCCTAGGACGTAAAACCCATGTCTCCTTAGACTTACTTTATGATTTCACTTTCAAAGAGGCTTCAAGTTAACGTAGAGTACAATTATGATAGTGCTCTAGAGGTTGATACGTTGGTACTATTGATAATTCAATCCCAGTGTGGTTCAGAGGAGAAGCCGACAACACAGAAGTCTGAGTAATTGATACAGCTTTCAAGCTTTTGTTGCATGTTGGAAAAAAGACGTGTTGAGAGACCCACCAAAAGCAAGAAAATCCCCCTGAAGCAATACTTTCCAAGCGGAGAGTCGTCCACATATGAGGAGGTCACAGCTTCTTGTGAATGGAGATGGAGGTGATCAATGTTTCCCGTCTATTCGGAGCTTATAATGTAGGCGGAGAGTGAAGGTGTTTGAAGAGTCGGGACTCAGCCTTCTGGTACGCATGATCGGATTCCCACTGTGTTTTCTTGCTGCACATGGACCTTACAGAACTCGTTTGCATTATGAAAACGAATGTGTACAGAACGCTTCTGCTCATCGTGCTCACTCTCATGCTCGCAGAACCACTTTCCAGCCAGAATGTAAGCTTCAACATCAACAATTTTTCCTCTGCCAGTGATTTGCTTGTTCTAGGCGAGACGGTCGTCAGCGAGGAAGGAGCACTGTATATGACTTACAACCAGAGTGGAGATACTGGCCCTTATTTCCTTTCAAGAGTCCTACACAGGTCACCGATCCTCATGTACAACCTCTCTCAAGATCTCGCCGCTTCGTTCTCGACCTCCTTCACCTTTTCCATAGCTGTTAACGAAACAGACATCAGTGGCGACGGATTTACCTTTGCCATTGTACCCAACGCCCTCCTCCCACATACACAATCAGCCACTGCCGCTGCCATGGGCTTATTTGATGTGGACATCTACAACGGATCCAACAGATCCCTGCAGATTGTTGCGATCGAATATGATACTTTCTTGAATCCTCAGTATAACGACCCCGACGATCATCACGTAGGCTTGGATATCAATTCTCTGACATCCACGTTGGCCAGAAGCCTGCCATCTAATTTGGTGCTGAAGACAACGAATTACAGCCGCCGCCTTACTTCCTGGATTGATTATGATGCTGCGCAACGTCAATTGGATGTCTACCTTGGTGAAGCGCCAACAGAAAAGGCATCTGCTCAAAAAGTTCTGAGCTATTCTCCATTAAATCTGTGGGACTATGTAAACAGCAGAGCTTACGTTGGTTTCACAGCAGGTACAGGTATCTTCCAGGAGAGGAACGCAATATATGATTGGAATTTCTCAACTCAGCTTGTAGTGGTTCCTAATCTTTCACGATCAGCGCAATCTTTCGTATCGTCTCGCATCAAAACCTACCGGCTAATAGTTGGTATAGCCGCAGGTATTGTTATCGTTCTTACTGTCTTCTTCTTCATTGAATGGAGAAGAAGTTCCAAAGGTCTTCACCTCGATGTCGACCTCATGAGCACTCCTCACAAATTCACATACAAAGAACTGCGACTGGCGACCGCAAACTTCAAGGACTTACTCGGCCAAGGAGGATCAGGGACTGTGTATAAAGGCGTAATTACTACAAATAATGGACGAAGCGAACACGTTGCTGTGAAAAGGATCGCGAAAGCATCAAAAGAGGGAGCGAAAGAGTTCAAGTCAGAGATCATGACTATCGGGAGGCTAAGGCATCGTCATTTGGTGCATCTTATCGGTTGGAGCGAGGGGCAAGGAGACCTCTTGCTTGTCTACCAGTATATGCCGAACGGAAGTTTGGAAAAGCTTTTATATGCAGAGAGCGCACATGCCTTGAGCTGGCCGTCGAGATTCAACATTCTGCAAGGAGTAGCTGCTGCCCTGGTCTATCTACATGAAGACTGGGAGCAGATGATCATACACAGAGATATTAAAGCCAGCAACGTGTTGCTGGATTCGGATTTCAATGCAAGACTCGGTGACTTCGGCCTCGCCAGATTTTTCGACCATCAGAGAGATTGCATGCAGTCTTCGGTGACTGCAGTCGCGGGCACATTCGGGTACATAGCGCCTGAGTACGCCATGTCCAGGAGAGTCTCTCGAGAGTCGGACATTTTCAGCTTCGGCGTTCTGGCGCTAGAAGTAGCATGTGGAAGACGCCCTCTGTCAAGATCAGAAGAGTCGCTTTTGGACTTCGTGTGGAAGAAGCACGAGGAGGGAGAGCTGATAGACGCTAGCGACAGGCGTTTGCAGAGAGAGTTCGACATGGATGAGATGAGATGCGTGCTGCACACAGGCCTCTTATGCACTCATCCAGATCCCAAGTCAAGGCTTCCTACACGAGAAGTATTCAGGATTCTGATGAGAGAAAGGGAGATGCCAGAGCTACCTTCTTCAAGGCCTGTGGCACTATACGTGCAAATTCAAAGCAGAAATGTGTATGGAAGAGGAATTCTCACATCGACGACATCACCCACTTCACATAATCAGACTTCATCTTTGCTGTCTCAGGTTCAGCTGTCAGGCCCAAGGTAGAGATAATATTTCTTGCATGTAGCCATGGGAGGTTCGATGATCAATCCACTGCAGATGCTTTCTGCATGAGCTCTAATCTACGCGAACTCGTGATATTAATGTATTGGATATGGTTCCTCTGACAGAGCTTATAGCCGAAGGCAATGGCTTCCCTACTTTTGAGTAATCTGCAGGTTCCGTTCCAGGGGAGTCAGTACCCATTTTGCGTGAGTGCATCTCTGCACCTTGCTTTATCTCATGCAGCAGATTACAGACGATAGTTCTCATTCATCAGATGGTCGAATTTTCGGGGCCATCTGGTTCAAGATGAGTTTGGATTCATTCTGGGGGAGTTTGGATTCACTGTGTGTGAGTGCAACTCTGCATATTACTTTATTCTTGTGCAGTAGATGATATTCCAGAGTTCTCATCCATCAGAAGGTTGAACTTTTGGATCCATCTCTCTGGCATGGAATCGTTTCTCCAGGTACGAGTGAGAACTTATGGTAGACTGATGGTAGGACTTACGGTAGGCTGGTTTTTTCCACTTCATCTTTTGACTACATCCAAATAGGACCCAATGTAAATCCTACTACCGTAGCCATCTTGGATGTTTGACAAATCTTGAGAAGTGAACTTGTACTCTATACTTGAGTGTCAACAGTCTACATAGATTTACATCTTGAATGAATGTGTAACCAAACAAAATGCCTTTTCAAATGTGTAACCAAACAAAATGCCTTACTTGTTAGGACTCTAAATGCTCTTTAGGTGTGACTTCATCGAGACCAACATGAACGATATTTATCTTAAAGTCCAGAAGCTATACTTCAAAGAGCAGCTTTTCCTTTTCCTTGAATCCTTTTAAAGAATTTTAAGTCAAAGAAATACCTCTATATATCCTATCCTGGTTAGGTTTTTAGTGCTTTGATCACAAGATCATTCGATGATTTGATATTATCCCATGCTTATCTTAGAAGCTTCAAACCTATTGATGGAATAAACATTCATCCTTTTTTTCTAAGATCTTCAGCGTAATTATTCAAGATCCTATTAGTCCTTGCTCGAATAACTTGTAGTGACAAAAGATCATTCTTATCTTAAGATTCCTTCTTTGTCTCAAGCTTTCAGATAGCTACCCTCTACTCATGCTTTTCGATGTCTGATCTCAAAATCCCTTTATGGATAGGTAAATACAAGCTTCATCTTCCAACTTAATTACCTTCATTTATGATTATAAATTACATACTTGGAATTCAAACTTCCCTTTTAAGAAGTATAACCTTTGGGATGCTTATTCAGCATTTTGGCTGTATCCATGTTTGATGGGATTCCACTTTTCACCAACTTCAGAATGTAGTAAAGGTGCTTTTTGAGCAACTCCTTCTTTACTTGACATCTTTTATCTTAAAAGACATTAGTAGTCTAGACTCAGATGTTTGTGGAGAAATTTCACTCCAATATGCACAGTTGAAGTTAGAGAACCTCTTCTAGAAATTGTCTTGTCAGACACTTGCTTCCTAAAACATGATTCAATCATAACTCAAATATCCAATGACTCTAAGATGTTTTCCACACAAAGAAAATACCAGATTTCTAACAAGCTATAGACCACTCCATTTGTAGTTCAAATGACCAGGCAATTAACTACCTAACACTTCTTCTTAGATGTACACATACTTTGTACCTTTAGGCTTAGTAAAATGGGTGGATTTTTGTGTTTAAAATTCACCTCCAAACATAGAAGGGAACCTATTTTTATAATTCCTTGGCCAACCAATAGAATGTTATACATGGATTATCTTTCTAATTCTAAGAGTATATAACATCCTCTTTATGTTCAGAGAGAATAGCTTACCAAAAGTGGGTTCAATGTTCTTTCAAAACTTTACGTAGTTTTGAGCATCCACTTTAAGGGACTAGAATCCATAGGGATTAATCTAACTATTGTAGACTCCAATTGATTGTAAACTATTTTACTTGTTCTTCCAAAAAGATTAAGATCTTTATAACTACATCTCAAGATGGGAACTCATAGTGTAAAAGATCGTGTTATCTTTAAGATCATAAGTAAAAATAGATTATTCCAATCATTTCTTCAATGCTTAATCCTTATGGATCTTTAGTTGGATCTCAAATTAAAAATGTCCCACGTTGACATCGTAACTAGATCTCTCTAAATTTTCTCATTGACTTGAACTATCAAGTATCCAAAAGATGATCTTTCTCAGTACTCTTTCAAGCTTGGCCTAAGATCATCTTTATGTTCCTTGAATTATAGGTCATACCTTTTGGATGAAGCTTTTAGAGCTTCATCTTTTAGAGTTTACCTTCAAACTCAAAGAAGTTGATCTTCTCCTTATTTCTAACCCTCTATGAGAGATAGATCTTTTCATATTTTGTTGGTAGAATTATTTTTCCCTTTGAGAGGATAATTGAAGAAGATGCCTATTCCTAGACATTATCTTCATGATGTATTCCATTGGATCATGAGTCCCTTTTTTCTTTTGGCCATCAAGATTGAAGTCACGTACGGGTCAAGGTGTCACTTGGGAGAAGGTTCTCCCAAGACTAAGATTTCATTCCCTTAGGTTAATTTCCTAAGGAAACAAACCCTTCAATTTGAGACTTCTATGAAATAAAACCTCAAGGGTTAAATCCAAGAAACATAGGTTCCTTTTGGAGGGTCTAACCCATGATTTATGCAACATTCTTCCCCCCTTTAACATTTTCATCCTTGAAAATGTGTTTTGGTATATTATGTGAAGTATTCCCCCATGCACCATGATTCACTTCTTTTGATCATGGACTCACTCTCAAAAGATGCTTTCCTCGTTTTTAACCAATAGTTAAAAAAGAGGGAAATCTTTTATTTATGGAACTTACTTGTTCCCAAGTAGCACTTTCTTCGGTTCCATCCCTCCATTTAACTAGGCACTCTTTATATAAATGATTTCTTGTTTTCTTATCTCGAGTGCGCAGTATTCTCTCAGGTTCATGAGGAATGTTAAGAAGGGAGATTGGTTGAACGATTGTATCTGAAGATACAAGATTCTCTTGTTCAGCCAGTTTTCTTTTTAATCGACTTACATGGAATACTGGATGAAGTAAACAATCTTCTGGGAGTTCTAACTTGTAAGCCAAAGTCCCTATTCTTTTAAGAACCTTAAAAGGGCCACAGAATCTCGGAGAGAGTTTAGGACAAGGTCCTGTTTTTAATGTTTCAGATCTCTCAGGAACTTTAAGATATACTAATTCACCAACCTGAAAGGAAATATCTCGCCTTTTAGGGTCGCTAAAAGATTTAGCTCTATCTTGGGCTTTCCTCAGGTTTTCCTTGGCTAGTTTTAGCTTAAAGTTCATATCTTCTAAGAAATCTTTTGCTGCTTGGACTTTTTTGTTTTGAAGTCCAACTGCATAAGGTGCTCTAGGTTGAAACCCATACATTAACATAAAAGGACTATATTCCGTTGCAGAATGCTTTGCACTATTGTAAGCAAATTCTACTATCGGTAGATAGTCTTCCGAGTTAGTTTGGGTAGAAGATACGTATGCTCGTAACATATCTTCAAGTATTCGATTGACTCTTTCGGTTTGACCATCCGTTTGAGGATGTTCAGCAGTACTCAAATTAAGCTTAGTTTCTAACCGACTGAATACAGCTCTCCAGAAATGGCTAGTGAATTTTCTATCTCTATCAGACACTATGTCTTGAGGTAATCCATAGAGTCTATACAGTTGCTCTATGAATAATTTAGCCAATTCTGGAGTTTTTACTGTAGTTCGAGTAGGTAAGAAACAAGCCATTTTGGTCAATCGGTCAACTATGACCCAAACAGCATCATGAACTTTAGGGGTACGTGGCAAGCCTGTAATGAAATCCATGGAAATACTTTCCCATTTTCCATTTGGAATTTCTAAGGGTTGCAACAAACCCCCTATCTTAAACTTTTCAGCTTTGTTAACTTGGCACTTAGTGCATCTAAGTACATAATTATGTACATCTTTATGTATACTATGCTAGTAAAACTGTCTTTTTATTCATTCATAAGTTCTTTTGATTCCAGGATGTCCTGCACTTGGGGCATCATGACATTCAAACAAAACGTTTTTTCTAAGTTTGGAATTACAAGGAACATAGATCTTTCCTTTGTACAACAGATATTCATCTTGAATACTGTAATGTTTAAACTTATTTTCATTTGATAAGTTTGTACTTGGAGTAGAAACCTTCTTCTAGGCTTCGCTAAAACTAGTATCTTCTTGATACTTGCCCTTCATGAGTGTTACTAACTCATTAGAAATTTGTATGAAACTCAAAGAATTTAACATGGGCATCCTGCTTAATGCATCTGCCACAATATTAAATTTTCCCTTTCTATATTTGAGTTCATAATCAAATTCTTGGATTAATTCGGCCCATCTAGCTTTTCTACCTGATAGTTCAGATTGGTTTGCAAACCATTTAATACTTGCTTGATCAAAAACTATAGTTACTTTGGTGCCAAACAAGTAATGTCTCCATTTTTTCAGGGCATGCACAATTGCATAAAGCTCTTTTTCATAGATAGAATAATTTCTTTGAGCTGAATTTAGCTTTTGACTTTCAAAAGCAATTGGTCGACCATTTTGAATCAACACAGCTCCAATTGCTAGATCACTAGCATCTATTTCAACTACAAAGGGTTCATTCGGATCTACTATCTGTAGAACTGGGGCCAAAGCTAAGGCTTTTTTAAGTATTTCCATACTTTCAGCCTGTTCCTTCTCCCAAGTGAGGCTTTTGGGTTTTCCCTTTAATTTCTCAAATAAAGGGGTTGAGATTTTTGCAAAGTTGGGTACAAATTTTCTATGGTATCCTGCTAACCCTAAAAAACTTTGATGTTCTGTAATAGTTTTAGGGTGAGGCTAGTTAAGAATAACTTGGACCTTATCAGGATCTACTTGAATCACTTTATCAAATATAATGTGTCCAAGATATCTGATTTTTTACGAAAAGAGTTCACATTTATCTTATTTTCCGAATAATTTATTTTCTCTTAGAACTTGGAAAAGTTTTTTCAAATGTTCTAGATGAGAGGCTACATCTTGACTGTAGACAAGAATATCATCAAGAAAATCAACTACAAACTTTTCCAAATAAGGGCTTAATATAGTGTTCATTAGTGTCATGAACATGGCTGGGGCATTTGTTAGTCCAAAAGGCATGACTAGAAACTCAAAATGCCCGTATTTAGTTCTAAAAGCTGTTTTAGGAACATCTTCAGATTTAATTCTAATTTGATGATATCCTTGACGGAGATCAAGTTTTGAAAATATCTTAGCTCCTTTTAATTGATCAAATAAATCATCAATTCGGGGCATTGGATATTTATTCTTGATCGTAACTTTATTCAAGGCTCGATAGTCAATGCATAGTCTCATTGATCCATCTTTTTTCTTGACTAAAAGAATGGGTGCTACCTAGGGTGAAAGACTAGGCTGAATGAATCCCTTAACTAGGTATTCATTTAACTGCTTTTCTACTTCAGCCTGCTAGGAAAAAGTCTATAAGGGGATTTACATATAGGCTTAGTTCCTGGGAGCAAGTCTATAGCATGGTCGACTTGACCACGAGAAGGAGGTAAGCCATGGGGAAGTTCTTCTAGAAAAACATCCCGATAATTATTTATCAAACACTTAAATTTAAACCTTTCATGTTCAGACAAAGGAGACAAGATATAAGAAACTGGATTCATATTATGTACATTGTTTACATTAGTTGGAAGCATCATAAAAACTTCCGCTTTTGGGTATTTACAAGTTTTTTCAACTCCATGCTAGAAATCAAAGGAGTACTAGGCACATCATGTTCTCCTTGAATTAGATAACGGATTCCATTTCTCTCAAATTCCAAAGTATTCAGCTGATAGCTTCTTTTAAGTGTTTTTCCTAAACCCCAAAGCTATTCTCTACCCAAAACCACATCAGTTCTTTCGATGTGCATGATCTGAAAGTCTAATTTATCTTTATAACCTTGAAATTCTATTTCGAGGTTATAGATCATAGTATCCTAGACTTTCTTGTCTTGACCCTGCATCATAGATACCACATACTGATGAGGTGACTTTTGCTGGGGCAACTTTAATCTCTTCACCAGTGAGTAATTTAGAAAATTGTGGGTGGCTGAGTCGTCTATCATGACTCTGGCCTTTTCACCACTTATGCAAGCATGAAGTTTGACCAAGTCATGAGGTCCAAACTGGTTTCGGACCCACATTGAGTCAGACAAACAACACTGATGCTTGTCATCTTCGTGAAGGACTTCCACTTTTTTCCAAACTTTACTATTTTCGAGATTCAATGTTTGGACTAAGTGTATTCCTGTCTTTTCTTTCCCTCTTATCTCACGGGTGGCTTTTTGTTGTCCCCTAGTCATGCAATTCTTACTAAGATGTCCTTGCTTAAGGTAGTTAAAGCAAAGATTCTCATTTTTTGCTTTTTCCCAAACCTCAGGGTCTAGCCTAGGTCGTGAAAGTCTAGGGGTTTTAAAGTCATCTTTTTTGAATGTGCCTAGCTTTCTTTTACGCGGTTTAAATTTTTTACTATCTCCGATAAGATGAAGTGGTTGTGTTCCAATTTTAGCATGATCTTCATAGATCTGTGCTAACTTAATAGCATCTTCTAAACTTTTTGGAGCACTTCTTTTCACTTCATGTTTGACTTGCTTGTCGAGACCACGGATAAAACCTCTTACCTCATGAAAGTCATCTAGGTTTTGCAATTTAAGTACTATTTCTCGATAATGAGAAATATATAGAGAAAGGGGACGTCCTCTCTGCAGTACTTTGTCCCATTCTTCCCAGTTTATTTCATCCTCATTTTCTGGTAAGAATTCTTTTTTGAAGAATTCTTTGAATTGATTCCAAGTTTTTGGGATTCTTTGAGCCTCCTTTAAGCTCATCCACCACTTATAAGCCTTAGGTCCAAGTGATAAACTTGTTTCTAATACTTGATAAGCTTCAGGAGTGTTTTTTAACTGATGCAAGTCTTGCCATTTTTCTAAAAATATCAAGACTGCATCTTTGTTTCGGTCTTTATCTTCCCCTGAAAATTGAGGTGGTTTTAAGTCTTTTGCAAAAGACAGGCTTCTAGACTTCATGGCAGTATGAGGAGGATTTACTTCATTATCTTTATTTTTTAAAGATACATTACTATGCAAGGGCAAAGGGGCATAAGTTCCTTTACTAGGTGATGGGTTCCTTGGTCGAATAGACAAGGAACCCCTTTGTGCAGGTATGGGTAAGGATGGACAAATCGTATTAAGAATTTGTTCCATCTTCCCTTGAACTTTGATTGAAGTACGAAGGGTACCCATTTTGTTTTGGATTTCTTTAACAATGACCATATCCGCTTGGATATCGTTCATTTTTTCATCCAAACCATTCAACTCTTTATAAATATCTAATTTCTGCATTTCTTCTTGGCCTATCTCTGGAAGACCTGGAGTGTAATCTATTTGTCTACCCCCTTCCTGCGGTGCATAATCGTCTTCCTGCCTAGGAATGTGTAATAACATGTTAGTTGCATATGAAACCCCCATACTTCAGTGAATACTTTGGAATCAACTAGAAATAAGAAAATGCCGTTTCTAATACTGAAGGAAAATAGATGAAAATTAAATCCAGTACTTCCCCAATTTTTTTCTTTGATATCAACATCTAGTTGTAGGTCGGCTTGGGCCGCCTTGGATGATTCGCTATTTCACCGCCTCGGTTGAACTTTCTTACGCTCTTTAGTCTTTAATCCTTCGTTGTTTGTTCTTTTTTAAAGGCGTCGTGGGACCTCATGATCAGTAGTTCGTTGACTAGTTGTTGGATTTGAACTCATGGCCTACCAGCTAGGAGTATGATGGGCTAACCACTTGCCCCAAAAGCCATGGTTGAGGATTACTTCCTAATCCTTCCTCTTAGGGTGTGGTTCAACCATCTCCTGCCAGTCATATCTTGAGTCTAACACTCTCTTCCCCTTCTAGAGATCATTCTTCTCAATGATCAATCCTTGGTCTCCCCTTGGATTGATGTCCTCATCCTTGCACAGTCTCTTGAACCATCTTGTTCTCAACCTTGGTCTCTTGAGCCTTGCCTTTCCGCTTCTTGGCCACTTTGCCTACAGACTTGCCTTGCTCTCAACCCTGGTGTCTTGAGCCTTGCCTTTTCGCTTCTTGGCCACTTGCCTACGGACTTGCCTTGCTCTCAACCTTGGTATCTTGAACCTTGCCTTTTCGCTTCTTGGCAACTAGCCTACGGACTTGCCTTGCTCTCAACCTTGGTCTCTTGAACCTGGTTCTCACCCATGCTAGGTATCTTGGATCCCCAATCTAGTGTTTCCATTGGAATGCTTGTTTCAAGAGCTTTCCAACGGCATATTACATGTCTAAATCCGACCTACGGATTGGGAGATAAGCTCTAATCTATGTTGAACTTACCTTTGAAATCGACGTGCGCGCCTTCCATCCGCCTTGCCCAAGTCTACTTCCTTAGCTCTGATACCACCGTTGTGAAAAATTCTTTCTAGAGTATGGCATCCACCAGAGAGTGAGTGAGTACGTATCCACCCATCCAACTCCACCCATATATATACCAAAGGTCCAAGAGTTGCATGCTTTAATTTTTAGCCATGTGTCCTTCCAAGTGTCCTTCATGTGGATACTTTCCAAAGAGAATCACATGGCTTCTATTTCAATTGAAGTCACGTACGGGTCAAGGTGTCACTTGGGAGAAGCTTCTCCCAAGACTAAGGTTTTATTCCCTTAGGTTAATTTCCTAAGATAACAAACCCTTCAATTTGAGACTTCTATGAAATAAAACCTCAAGGGTTAAATCCAAGAAACATAGGTTCCTTTTGGAGGGTCTAACCCATGATTTATGAAAAACAAACCTTCTTCTAATCAAGTAAGATCTATTACTTCCTGGACTTGTAAGTGTTATTTCCACTACAGAGCATATGCATTGCCTATGCTACAATGGACTTTCAACTTACCAAGTTTCAGTTGCAACAAGACTAAATGTCAAAGATTGGTTTTTTCAATGATTCCTTTGTTTAGATGTACTCTAAAAGATTTTATGTCAGAATCTGAGAAAGAATAATTGACTTGCCAATCAACTCTCTATGTTTGAAGTAGATGGTAATTCCATTTACTATATACTCCTTTATTTCTAGGACATTAGAAAATGGTACTTAGGGTTTATTATAACCCTTTAGTTTTACCTTCTCTTCATGCCTTGCATATGCTTAGAAGAATAATGTAAAGCTCCAAATAGTTCTGTAGTTCTTTAAAAAACATTAATACTTTCATCTTCCAAAACTAAGATTCTGTTATACCATATTTTCTCTTCTTTAGAGCTTTGAGAAGATAATGCTCTAAGTTACCACGATTGTATCGTGGTTTTAAAAGAGGAAATTTTTGTATTACTACCTTAAGTCTATGGCCTTGCTGATTAGGCATGCCATGGGCTTTTATGGAATTTAAAATTCCATAAGAGGGAATTTAAGCTGAAGGTATCTTCAAGGAGTTAGGATTATTTGGCTTTTAATTACTAAGCCAAACATAAAGAATTTAAATGGTTTATAGTGGCCAATTGGCCTCATCATCATTCTTCCTACAAACCAATAAAATCAAATCTTATTTAAACTTAACTTCAAGAACTTAATCTCCCTCTCAACTCAAAAACCCATGTAATATGTTCCATGTGCATAGTGCTTTCCAAGAATTTACACCTTTATTGGAAAAGGTGTAGCATGCATAAGGTTCAGAAGTTGAACCCCTCCTTAAAGCATGCAAAAGTTCCAAATTTGAACTCTGTTTGTTCAAAGGATGGTGCAAAATTTCCATGCTTCTTTCTTTCTGTGCATATGAGTTTCCATAATGCATACTTCATAGACCATTTTCCATGAAAATGCACAACCAATCTTTCTTTACAAATCAATGAAGTGGATGCATAGTGCAAATAATTTCATGACTAACTATATAGGTGACCAAGCAACTAAGCCATCTGAATCTATGCATCTACTTCCAAGGCCATGTCTATAATGACATGCATGGTATGTTCTATGGTTTGCAAGGAAAAGAAAGGGGTGCAAATGCTTATCCAGAATTTAAGCTTCGTCCATCTCTTGACTTTGTTTGAGTGTTCCTGTGATGATGAAGTAGACTTGGGCCATCACACTTCTTCCCTTCCATCTTGGCACTTCATACTTACTTGAGTGTTCTCATGTCGATGAAATAGGCTTCGGTCAACCCATCTTGTTCATTGTTGAAATCTCTCTTGGGCACTTGATACTTACTTGTGTGCGCAAATGTGTGCATCTTAAAATCATGCATGGGATATCATAAAAATTGAGAGGAAACTCTAATGAAAAACTTACTCAAACTTCATTGTTTCTTTTGATCCTGGTGAGGAGCTTTTCAAAACTTATGATTGTCCCATAGTGCATTTTAATTTCATGCAATCATCTTATGCATGAACATGCTTCTTTTTTTTTTGAAAAAAGAAAAATTTCAAACAAAAACACACTTTTTTATAAATGCATATACAAGCATATTGCAAGAGAAGCTTATGCACATGATTATTGAATTCATATGCCCTTAAACAAATCGTGAACCACATGCTATGAAAGAGCATAATTGAAGGAGTACTCAGCTTTTTATTGCAACCTCGTTCTTTCTTTTCTTTTCTTCTTTGTAAGGAATCTTGCTCCATACCTTCAATTGAAAGGATGTTCTCCTTTCACGGGTTCTACAAGTCTCCTAAAAAACTTTAAAAAGAAAATGCTTGGCATGCTAAACCGCTCTTCATCCAAAAGAGATTTTTGCACATAATTCATAAACGGTCAATTCTATCATGCATGATGTTTGTCTTAATGCATCAGAGATTCGTGTACAAAATTCTCAACTTTGTACATCCTCAAGCAAGTCATTAATGGTAAAAATTGAGAAAGAGCTTTAAGAAAAAAAAGAAAAATACTTAGCTTTCATTTTGGTCTTGCTCATTCTTTGATCCTTGTGAGGGGCCTTTGATCCATAACAAAGCTTATGGATTGAATCTTTTAGCTCCTTCCTTGATAGTACTTCGACGAAGAAAATACATCCATGATCGTGCATGGGTGGCATGCTATTAACATGAAAGAGAGCTCGCAAAAGATTTGCGTCTTTATCCTCATGAGAGGACGTTTAACCATCCCAAAGAAGCTCCGTCTAATAGTGTGAAGTCCTCAAAAACAAAATCAAAAACAAAAATGATAATTGGCTATGATATCAATCAACAGAACACCTTTTTTGCGGATGAATTGATTCTCGATCCCATAAATGCATTTCAGAAAAAGGTGCGTGCAGTATATATAAACGATGTGCACTTTCAATCTATCAGTACAGATGGGAAAGAGCATGCGATAATCTCTCTCATATATCACGTGCCCGACGGGAATCTTCTGTATTCTGACCCATACTTACCCGAATAGCCACCATCGCCACACGTTTGGGTGGTTGGTCGATTGGTCCCCCATTGAGATGGCACATGCCCACGCTTTTGCTTCCCACACGAGGCAAAAGGTAATCTTCTCGACGTTCGCGAGGCTACAGATTTCGAGTTCGAAAACTCCATTGAAAGATCTGAACTAGAGATGGAAAATGTCCCATCTCTAATACCACTATTGTTGAAGAACTCCATAGCCTCCACAATTGAACAACTAATCAACTAAGAAGACTAACTAGCCAAGCTCACACTATGAGAGAGATAGATGTGTTTCCACCCAACCAACCCCTCCAATATATAGCGCCAAGACCAAGGGGGTAAGTCCCTCTCAAGAGGACATGTGTACCTTCCATCACATGGGTGCTAAGGTGTTCACATGGTTTCCAAGCTTAGGAAATCACATGGCTTCTAAAAGAAGACTCTCCAAGCTTTCACGTGCAAACCAAGTGGCTAGGAGAAGCTTCCAATCAAGCCTAAGGTACTCAACCTTAGAGAATTAACCCAAAGGTTCAAGACCCATCTAAAAGGGGTAAATAAACCATAAATCCAAAGGGTTTCACACCTAGAAACCCAAGGGTTCTACCCCTTAGACCCATGTAATTATACAACAGAGCACTACAAGGAATACGGATGCATAGCGACGGTTAACCGACACAATTTTGTCGCTATATAATTTCATAAAGCATCACAACAAACGTCGAGCACGTAGCATCAATTAAATGATGAAAAATTTGATGTTCCTATCGACGTGTGGAGCGATGTAAGCATCGCTAAAGCAATGATATAAAACAACATCACGTAAGCAACAATAAATTGCTTTGCATAAACGACAATAAAACTATCGCTTATGCGATGCAATTTGGAGACAGATATATGATAGTTTAGCATCAGTTACACAATGGTTTTTTGACCAAAAAACTAAAAATTTTTTAGGTTCTTTGATCGGCATCTACATGCATTTGATCGAAGAGCTTTCCAACATTCACAATTGCCTTGTGCTTACCAGGTAAAGCAATTGTTTGCTGAATCGTTGTTTTGTCTACTCTCTATCTTATTCTCTCTCTCTCTCTCTCTCTCTCTCTCTCTCTCTCTCTCTCTCTCTCTCTCTCTCTCTCTCTCTCTCTCTCTCTCTCTCTCTCTCTGTTTCTCTCCTTTTCTCTGTTTCTCTCCTTTCTACTTCTTTCTCTTTGAATTCTCTCTCTCTCTCTCTCTCTCTCTCTCTCTCTCTCTCTCTCTCTCTCTCTCTCTCTCTCTCTCTCTCTCTCTCTCTCTCTCTCTCTCTCTCTCTCTCTTGGTATTCAAGAAGTTAACCAAGCAAAAAACATGGCTAACTGTTGTAAGTACAGATTCCATTCTTTGTATATCATTTGAATTGTGTTATTCTCATTAGTTTATACACTTATACATGAAGATGCATGTTCACACATATACACATGCACATACACACACACATACATATGCACATACATGCATATAAACACATACACATGCACATGCACAAACACATACATATGCACATACACTTACACATGCACATGCATATACACAAATACATATGCACATAAATACATGCACATATATATACATAGATACACACATATACATGCATATAGACACACTTACACAAATATAGATATATACCTACATGTGCATACATACATTTTGTAAACACATAAGCACACATAAATATGAATGAGTTATACAATCAAGTAATAAAACGCATACTAAATAAAAATAATAATAAAATTCATTAGAACAAGACTTTTCATTACTTAATACCATGGACACAATTCAAAACATAACTAGAATGAACAATATATATATATATATATATATATATATATATATATATATATATATATATATATATATATAAATGTAAATATATATCCAATTTCATAATCAAGAATCATAATCATGATCCTCCTCATCATCAAGAGTCGCATCCTCATCCTCATCATCATGATCATCCGCATAATCTGATGTATCTATAGTGGCATCATGGGTGGTGGTGCAAGCACTCTATGACGATTGAGATCATCCCGCCTATGTTTGTCTCTCCACCTCATCCATATTTGCCTCTCCATAATACTCCTATATTACATATAATAAACATAAATAAGTGAAACATACAAAACATCCATTAAAATAAAATAATTATATGAAATTCAATAATACTCACAAAAGCATCGGGATGATCTCTCATATACTTGCTCAAATGCCGATATCCAAAATGTGTAGTATACTCGATCTCATGTTTCGAAGGATCGACCACAATCCTTTCGCTGTACTGAAACAAATACATAAGATTAGTCTCTTTTGTTTTAACTAAAATAAAAAATATACTTTTATTAACACATATACTTACAAATGTAGCTACAAAACCATGATGGCTCATTTGGCCTAAGTGAGATAGCATGAGTACTTATGGAATATACTTGAATGCAACATCCTTTACTAGTATAGGGATTTCACATGTAGAAAATGAAAGATTATATATTGATGGAAGACCTTACATGCATGGAAATATAGCAGGTTTAATAAATAGTAGTCAAGGGTTATATAATAGTTCAAGGACTAGTTGCACATTTGAGGAGCATGAAAATAGTCATGAATCACCATACATGAGTAGAGATGTAGCAAGATACATAGTTGTGAATGATATTACTTCATTGCATGTTGGTGATGAATTATTAGCTAATTATGGATGGTGTAGACCTCTAAGAGCAGGTTTTAGCTAGAGAGAGGATGTAAACTTTCTATCCACCTATCTTGTGTTGCATTGGAAAACTCTAATTTCAATCTCTTTTCAAAATAACTTACATATTTAATTTTATGTTTAAAGTTTACTATTCATTCATTTATGAAATACGAATGATTTTTATTCATGTGTGTAGATTCCAATGTATGATGTTGATAATATTCCACCAAACCATTAAGAGTTGTCAGTAAGACCTCGTTTATCTGAAGCTTCTATAAGGAGGCTATGCAAAAGTGATCATGTGGATATGCAAGGTTGAAAGACCTATATTCAAAAGAAGATAAAGTACAAGATTTGAGCAACAATGGTGAAGATGAGAAATATGTTCGAGAGGAATTTCTAAAGCATGTATATGAAGGAAGTCGTTTTACATATTTCTAAAAATGAGAAATATGTTCGAGAGGAATGTCTAAAGCATGTATATGAAGGAAGTCGTTTTACACGACTAACTGCAAGCTTACTTATTCTCAATCTTCAAAATTGTTTTGGATGGAGTAATGTATCTGTTTCGGCACTATTAAGGTATAATTTTTAATTTTCTATCTATTTATATATATGCATGCATACACATATACATATAAATACATACATACATAGACATACACATAGACATACACATATACATGAATGTATACACACATATAAACATACACACACATATACATACATACACATGTTATGAAACTAAGGTCAAATTATACATACCTCTATCGAATGAAGATATTATGTCCATCTAGCCTTTGGAATTGTCTGCCCAACCTTTAGAATCTTCTTGACACATCTGCTTCTCCTATTCCAGTCGACCTAATACCTATGCTGCTAACTCTTTTATGAACTTTGCATACAAATATTAAGTATCAGTTAGCTATGGAGGTATTAGGTCATTTGGGAAATCGGAGCAGCAAATTTATCTAGAAGATTTTGAAGGATGGAAGAATAATTTTAAAGGATGGGTAGAAAGAAAGCGTGCATTCAATGTAGGTTCTTGTTCTTACCTTAGCTAAGGTAAGAACAAGAACTTGCATTGAATGGACACTTTCTGTCTGTCCATCCTTTAAAACTATTCGTCCATCTTTCAAAGTCTTCCAAATAAATCTACTCCTCCTATTTTCCAAACTACCTAATACCTCCAATATGGCTAACTTATACTTTAGATTCGTAAACAAATATGTAAGTCTTAGTTAGCAAGGCAGGTAATTGATTGACTATAAAATGGAAGATATCCAAACGATTTAGTGGTCTAGATATCTATATGAAAGTTTGCATACCACAATAAACAACAAAGAAAATTAGAAACAAAATCAAATATACACACCTACACATACATACATACACATACATACATACATACATACATACACACATACATATACATACATATATGCGTACACATATGCATACATATACATACATACATATACACATATACATAACATATACACACATACAAAACATATACACACATACATACACATACACATAGGCATATGTATACACATGCACATGCATATACACATCCACATAGACATATACATAAGAATACAAATATACATACACATATGCATATATATATATATATATATATATATATATATATATATATATATATATATATATATATATATATATATATATATATATATTAATATGACTTTTTTCATGAACTTACAGGTTGTTATCTAAAAAGTTTTTACCAAGTCAGAATATTCTTTCTACCTCACATGATGAAATGAAGAAGATAATCAACAATCTTGTATAGATTATCAATGTATACATGCATGTCCTAATGATTGTATTTTATACAGAGGTGAATATGTAGACGTTTTGACATCTCCAAAATGTCAATCTCCTCGATATAAGGATGAAGAAGGTAAAATCCCAAAAAATGTATTGAGACATTTTCTGTTGGCTCCACGGATTAGACATATGTTTCAAAGCCCCAAATTATCAAATCTTTTGACATGAGGACATGATCATAAAAGTATTGATGGAATATCAGAATTCCAATAGATAGTGTAGCTTTTTAGCATATTGATTCTACATGGCCTGATTTTGCACAAAAACCACAAAATCTAAAGTTAGGAGTTGCATTAGATGGGGTTAATCCATTCCCCATGAAATCTAGTAAATGGTCAGCATGGCCAGTGGTAGTCATAAATTACAATCTTCCACGGTATCTTAGCATTGAAAAGGAACATTTAATGCTTTCACTTTTAATCCGAGGAAAAATACAAGTTAAAGATATGAATATATATCTTGCTCCTCTTATTGATGATCCCCAAGAGTTATGGAGAGGCATTGATGTCATTGATGTATCGAAAAGCATCAATGAAAGATATATTATGGTTCGTGGTATTGTGGCTTGGACTATTCATGATTTTCCAAGATATGGTGTTTGTTCAGGTATTGATGTAATTTTTTTATTTAATATGCATACAAATATATGTGAGTTAATCTAATTACATTTTTATTGTTTTCATGATGTAGAAATATCTACTAAGGGTTATAAAGCTTGTCCATATTGTGGTGATTGGTTGAGATCAATTTATAGTAAGAATCTCAACAAAAATATTTATATTTCATATCGATGATTCTTTCCTGATGATCATCCATTAAGATGTAAAAGAGAAGCGATTCATTTTAATGGAAAGCTTCAAACAGGTCATGTACAAAACCAATGATGCCTATGGATTGGTATCGAAAATGGACAGATGGGTCTCTGATAGATCTAGAATAAAAAATATTCAGTGATGATAAAGATAACGAGAATGTGAAGAGGGGTAAAGGAAAATTACCACTCTTAGAGAATATATCGATATGGTATTCTTTGGAGTATTGGAAAGAGTTAAAGGTTTATCATCTTTTTTATCCGATGCATATATTCAAGAATATTGGTAATTCATTATGGCAGCATCTTCTTGGATTAAAAGACACCATAGCATCAAGGAATGATTTGAAGGACCAAAACTCAAAACAAAAGTTATGGCCAATTTTTTATAGACATCGACAAGAAACGACTTATGCACCTGCTCCTTGGGTACTTACGACAAAGGAGATGCAGACTATCAAAAATAAGATTCAATTGATTCGGACTCCTGGAATTTTTCCATGGAAAAGCAAAGGAGGGCAATGGGAGGGTAGAAAGATGGGCGAAGGGAGGGTTGAGGGGGCTGAGATGGATAGGGCATAGAGGGATAAGGATGAGATGGATAGGGCAGGGAGGGGTAAGGATTCGGCTGGGCAGAACGGTAAAGGGAGGGTGAGTGAGTAGGATTATGGGATCTAGAGAGGGCCAAAATGATCAAACCGTAAAGCCGTAGAGGGTGCATATTGGAAATTGTGAAACATAAGGTAAAACAAAGTGAGAATAGAGCATGTGGACCATGTGATTAAATAAAAACATGTGATAAATGTGCTCAAAACATGTGGGTTTTGACCAAAAGTCAGAGAAAAGGTGAGATTTTGGAAAAATTAAGGCAAAAAAGGAATCCATAGGTGCCGAAATACATGAAAATGACCCCAGTTGTGAAACAACTGGCCATCCCAGCTGCGATCCAGAGCCAAAAGGTTTGAACCATGAAAATGAAATATATATATATATATATATATATATATATATATATATATATATATAAATAAAAATAAAATTTTTATCTTTCTTTTTGGGAACGCACAGAAATTAAATAAATACAAAATAAAGAAACAAAAAAAATAAATAAATAAATAATAATAAAAAATAAAATAAAATAAAATATAAAATATAAAATATAAAATATATAAAATAATAATTAAAAAATGGGGGCCGCGAGGGGGGCCGGAGAGAGAGAGAGAGAGAGAGAGAGAGAGAGAGAGAGAGATTTTTTTTGCTTTTTTATTTTTTTCTCTAAATTTTCCTCCCTTTTTTGGAAAAGAATAAAGGGGGGGGCTTTTTTTTTGTGAAAATATCTTTAAAAAATAGAGAAAAATACTAAAAAATCCAAAAAATTGCAAAAAAGCTCCAAAATATTCTCAAAAAATTCTCAAAAAAATTCCTACAGGTTTAGGCCAATTTCCTCACTCAAAACCATAGAAACCTTCCTTAATTCCTCGAGTTTGGCAAGAAAAGGACATTTGAAAAGGATGAAAAAATGCTATAAAATTTTTAAAAATACTTGAAAAATTCCCAAAAATCTCCAAAAATTGTACGTATGCCAAGGACTATGAAAGGGTTGCTCAGTTTGCTAAAAACGCAAGGAACAAGCATGAAAAAAGATAAAAACTACTAAAACTTGAGAAATTGAAATGAGAGGGCTATGTACAACTTGGACAAATTTTGTAGGTTCCAGGTGATCCATAAATCTTTAGTTGTGATGATGATAGGCCTTGAGCCTTGATATATTGACTAGTGGTAGGGCCTCTCCTTTTAGCATCTCTAACTCCACAGCACCCCAATTCAGCATTGTTTTAACTCGATAAGGTCCTTCCTAGTGTGGAAGCCATTTTCTCCTGACTTGTGTTTGGATTTGAGGTCTATGGAGAAGAACTAACATGCCTCGTTGTAAGTTGTTGTTCGACAGATACCGATCATGTGCCTCCTTCCTCTTCATCTGAGTCTCTATCAATTGTTTTGTAGCATGTAGACGTATCTCTTCCACTTTATGCAGTGCTCCAAGCCTCTGAGAGACACCACAATTTTTCTTTCCATGCATGAATGCTACTTTTGATGATCCATGTAGAAATTCAAAGGGTTCAATAGGCAATATACCATAAACCAGTTGGAATGGAGAATATCCAGTAGCCTCTTTGTAAGCTAACCTGTATGCCCATAGGGTACCTTGATAAGCTATGCCCTAGTAAGCGTGTTCTAACATACATTCCTTCCTTGACATGGCAATCAATACCTTGTTGGTGGATTCTGCCTCTCCATTAGCTCTTGGATAATAGGCACAAGAGGTCCTATGTAGAATTTTGTACCTGTTGAAAATTTCCTGTAGGATCTTATTCACAAATGAGTACCTTGGTATGTACAAATTTCAAGTGGACATCCAAACCTACAAATGATGCTATTGTAGATGAATTTAGCAACAGTTTGAGCAGTGCAGTCAGGGGAGGCAATAGCTTCAGCCCACTTTGTCGCATAGTCTGTGGCGATCAATAGATACTTCTCTCTTTTTGGAATCGATGGAGGGTAGATGGGCCCTATAAAATTGAGCCCCCACTTCTCAAATAGTTGCCAAGAAGTGGAAATAATCAAGGGGTTTCACCTCTACTTTGTTGGTTTGGGTCCACATCTCTGCCAAACATCACACTCCTTTCCCCATTCCTCTGCATCTTTGAATAATGTAGGCCACCATAAGCCAGCATCAAGGATCCTCTGACTCATAATGTGTCCTGGAAGGTGCCCACCACCGTTTCCTTCATGTGCAGATCTAAGGACTTCCCTCACTTCTTCTTCTTCCATGCACTTCCTAACCCTGTTATCTTTTCCCTGTCTATATAATTTTCCTTCAATGAAGGTAAAAGTTCTGCTTTTGATTAGCAGTCTCTTTCTTTGCACAACACTAGCCTTCTCCGGATATAATCCCGTTTTAATAAAATTCTTGATGTCCTCAATTAACCTGTGAGCATCTGGAAAATCATCATTTACTCCAAGAGCTTGACCCATCATGTTGATCCTGGATAAGTGGTCTACCATAACATTTTCTTTACCTGCTCTATGGACTATAGAAAAATCAAATTCCTGGAAAAGCAGTAACCACCTCCATATCCTACCAGTAGCTTGTGGTTTGTTCAGTAAGTATTTGAGTGGTTGATGATCAGTTATGATAACAAAATTCACTCCCAGCAAGTAATGATGAAACTTTTGGACAACAAAAACCATGGCTAAAGCCTCCCTTTCTGTGGTGCTATAATTCCTATCAGCTTGGTCAAAATTCGACTGGCATATTGAATTGGTCTATCCACTTTGTATTCTTAATTGTGTTGCGTCAAAATTGCCCCCATTGCATATGCACTGACATCTACATGTATACAAAAAAGTTTTGACCACTCAGGTGTGATCAGAATGGGAGCAGCTACTAACCTTGACCTTAATGATTGATATGCTTTTTCCTCCTCTTCTTCCCATTTAAAAGGTACTTCCTTGCCTATAAGCCTAGCCAATAGTGGGGCTATTTTTGCATACATCTTAATAAACCTTCGGTGGTACCCTGTATGTCCTAGAAAACTTTGAATCTCTTTTGGAGATTTAGGTCTAGGTAACTTTAATATAGCTATAATTTTGTCTAGGTCAGGTGCCATACCTTTGGAGGATACCACATGTCCCAGGAGGGTACCTTCAGTCACCAGAAAATGGCATTGATTTGGGTTCAATTTCAACTTTGTTTCTTTGCACCTCTTAAAAACTTGTTGTAATTGAATCAGATGCTTTTCTAAACAATCCAATTGAGTCTCTGCAAGAGTACCTGAAAAGGATGAAAAATCATCCATGAAAATTCTGAGAGATTCTAGCAGCAATGGTCCAAAAATGAGATTAAATGTTCGATTGAAAGTAGCTGGGCCATTTCTCAGTCCAAATGGCATCTTTAGATATACATAAGGTCCCCAAGGTGTAATGAATGTAGTCTTCTCTCGATCCTCAGGGTGGATGGATATTTGATTATATCCACTGAATCCATCCATGAAGTTGTAAAGTGTATGTCCCACTACTTCTTCTATGACCTGTTCAGCAAATGGAATTGGAAATCCATCTCGGATGATGACCTTGTTCGATGCTCTAAAGTCTACACAGATTCTAATCTTGTTAGTGTTTTTCTTTGGAACAATTACCATAGGAGATAGCCATTATGAATGCTCTATAGGGATGATAATTCTTGCATCTTCCATTTTTTGAATTTCCAAGTAAACAGCTTCAGCATATTTAGGATTCAACCTATAACTCTTACCTCTCACTGGTTTTGCTCCTTCAATGAGAGGGATTCTGTGCTCTCCATAACTAGGTGGTACTCCTTCTAAATCCTTGTAGTACCAAGCAAAGATGTCTGTAAATGACTTCATGAAAGATGTTACCTTTAAGAGCACCTCCGGATGATTCCCTATCCATGTGGCTAGTAAAATGGGACATGGCTGATCCTTATTGCCCAATTGCACCTCCTTCACTGGATGTCTGTTTACAATGCTATCTGTAATTCCTTCCTGAGTAGCATCCTTAGTTACATTGTCCCACATAGCGTCGATATCATAAGCAGGAACATCTTGGATGTCTAGTTGCACTTCTTCCTCTTGAATCCATCCTGGAGGGATTTCATGAAGTGGTAATGTATCCTCTTCTATATTCTTATTCTTACCTTTTAACTCTGAATCTTCCTTTTGGTTGCAATCCCCATAAATAGTTCCTCTATATGGTTGTATAGAGGAGATTTCTTTCCCCTTCTGTGGTCTTTTACTCGCTCTCCCAGCCCAGCTACTTGAAATTTTTCCTCTTTTTCTAAATACCCTTCTTCTCTGTCTAAGTTAGATGGAAAATTTCCAAAGCAAGGGAAAGAACTCCCTGCTTCTAACCATGGGAGCATATTTTCTTCATCATATAGATCCACTTCCTTACCTTCTTGATGTCTATATAGTCCATATCTACATGTATACCAACTGATCGCATCATGCTGGTATATCCTTGTTGATTGGGACCTTCTTCCAACGGTAATTGTCTTAATTCAGCACCTTCCTGTTGGACCCACATGGTATCTTTGCCCCAATCATGTATTACACTAGCATGCCTTAGCCAGGGTCTTCCAATTAATAGAGGAAACCCTCCCTACACATTTGGTAATCTTATAACTATGAAGTCCAACACAAATTTGCTACCTTGTACTTCCATCCAAATGTTAGGGACTACTCCCATAGGTCTGAGTGTACTTTGGTCTGCCAGTGTTAGAGTGAAGTTGACAGGTCTTGAAGGATGTAGTCCTATCTTTTTCATGGTATGTTCAGGCATCAAGTTAATGCCAGAACCACCATCCACAATAACTCCTTGAAACTCATGACCTTTGATAGAGACTGTTATCCGAGGGCTCTTGTAATCTGTGAGGGGTGCTTACCCTACAGTTTTCTCCTTATGCATAAATGCAGTCTCTGCCACTAAACTTGTTGTGGAAGCCTCATCAATTATCTGCAAGAGTTCTGACCTGAATTTTCCATCCACCTTTATTAAATCAAAAATACTAACCTCCTTTTTCATGGACTTGAGTAAGCATGAAGCTTCTGATTCCTTACGAGCATGGACTCCAATGGGCTTATGAACCTCCTCATGAGCCCTTCTGAATGCATGTCCAATGGCATCACTGGTACCTATGAGGTTTTCTTTTCACCTTGTATCTACACATGTTGTGGCTTTATCTTCAAATGTCTCTTTTTCATTGTTAAATCCATTAATTCTTGATTCTTGAACTTTATCTACTTGAGCCTTCTCTTTGCTTCTTGTCTATATTGTAAAAGATTCAATTTCTTCTAGCTGCACCATCCTGGTAGATGGAGATGGCACATTGACTTGATCTATTATATCTTCGTTGCACACAAAAATCATTTGAATGTGGGGCCTAGATGAAGATGCTTGGTTCTTCGGACAACAATTAGTATAGTGGTCTCTGGCTTCTGGGCAGTTCCTGCAAGGAGGGGCATTTTCTGGTAGAGGGCACCTACTTTGGTAATGCCCACATTCTCCAAATCTGAAACAAATAATTGGCCTCCTAGGACCATTTCCAAAGTTATTCCTCTATATAGGGTTGTAATTGTTACCTTGATTAGGTGCAGCCGCCATCACATTAGCTGGTGGTAGGGCTCCTTGTGTCCAATATGTTGTTGCAGGTATTCCTCTTGATTGACATTCTTGGGCATCATGACCAGATTTCGTGCATAACTGGCAAGTTACACTTAATAAAGGACATTCACTTACTGCATGGCCCTGTTTGTTGCCATGGTACACCATAGCCCATTTTTTATGCCACCCCCTTTGAGTTCCTGCAACTCATGTCAAAGTTGAGTCAGCTCTTCTGCTTGGGCCTCCTCTTCCTTTTGTAGCTTCAATGCCTCAATCTCCCTCCTTAATTAAGTAACAGCATTCTCTTCCTCCTTATGGGGCTTATTCCTTTTTAATCCCTCCAGCTCTTTCCTTAGTTGGATTAGTGGATCCTCCATTTCTGTAGAATAGGGTAGTTGAGAAGAAATTGCTCCATATTGTTGCCTTATTTGCTCCAGTCGTGAAGTTGTGTTGATGAACTCCTCTATGGAGGCGATTGGCAACACTAATTCCTTGATTTTAGATTGGGTGGTCACTGGGAGTTGCTTAGCTAACCATTTCTTAATAAAAAAATCATGTGGGGGATTTGGCAACTTAGCCATTAGTGCCTTGGCCCTAGTTACAAACTCTAGAAACTTTTCACCTGGACCCAGTCTCAAGTTTTCTAATTCCTGTATGATGATCTCTGTAGTATTTCCATGTTGGAATTGAGTTTGAATGCATCTTTCATTAAGTCCCAAGTGGTGAAATGGTTCTCAACAAACTGGCTGAACCATTTATTTGCTAACCCTTCTAATGTGGCAGGGAAGAGTATCAAAAAGGCATCCTCTCTTCCCACCAAGCCTCTTGTTTTCATAGTGCTAAAAACCTCCTAATATGCTCGTCCGGATCTTCCTGAGCTAGGCCTTTGAAAGAAGGAAATTTTATATTTAATCTTGATAATAGGGTTTCCAAGTCTACCTGACTTGCCATGCTCTTTACTGATGAGGTTGACGAAAGTGGACAGGAGGATCTTCTAACAGCCTTCCTTCTTGTAGCTTTGCAGGTGACCCTCAATATTTGGGATTGGGTTGCGGTCATGAGCTATTCATAGTTCTCTTAGTATGAGATAATTGATAAGAATCTTTACCTCTTAGCTCAATGAAGTAGAACTGTAGCACTCTCGGCACTTGACCTCTTCTACAGTTTGCACTTGGCTTCTCCTATGCTCAAATCTTCTTGGAGTCCCACCGGGCGTGTCGAATTTTGTTGGGGGATTCTTGGACAAGAATGGATTTGAGTGTCTGTAGGAGAAAAGGGAAAGACAAGAAGAAATATATGTTGGAGGATAAACACTCCTATGTGCACAACAAAAGCAAATGAACCTGAAATTTTTCAGACATAGGTTCTGTATTTTCTGAGTTTCTCTGAGTGTATGCAAAGACTAAAAATGAAATTTTGCAGGCATAAACTAGACTTTAAGAGCTTTCAAATGAGAGTAAAAGCACTCCCTTTGGATACTGGATGATGCCTCAACCAGCTGCAACAAAACAGATAACTTGATCTCTTCATAGAGTATGAGCTAACTGGACAGACACTGTTCTGGACATTTCTCTGCACATGTGCAGGCACTGAACCTGAGACTTATACCAGACAAAGTAGAACTTATAAGCTTTCCAACAAGACAAACATCATTGCAAATGGATTCCGGATGAAGGAGAAACAACAATTACAAGACCAGGGGGTCTGCCAAAAACATCTAGATAGATAGAGTGTGTAAAAGTGAAATTTCTGCAAAATATGTAGAGAACAGCTAGTAGGGGGTGTGCTTAAGCAAGGGGGCAGCTTGGGCACGTATTTCCACGACTCTAAGTCATAATACAACTCATTAGAGGTTTTAAAGACCACCTACTAACCTCTTTAACCAATCAAAAACATATACATGTCAAAAGTGAGGTCCAATCACATCAAGAGGTGAGCTAAATCTTCTCTAATCAACTTCTTTCCATTATGGGCAATACCATACCACAAGATCCGTGATATCTCAGTTGGTGATAGATGATACTCGACAAGTATCACGATACACAGGAGTTCTGGTATCACAATATATGAACTTGACCGAACATGATACTTGGAGTTTTGAGGTCCAAATTCAAAAATTTTTGTAGATATGTGTACCGTGTGTCCTCCTTGTCACTCCTATGAGGTTGTGGATGCAAGATCACATACCAAATGTAGGTTGTGTCATGCTGCACGATTTTCACTAAGTTTTTTGGTGGTTTCAGAGTGTGAAACTCAGTATTTCCTCCACCCTTCAGCTCTAAACTCTTTTTGGACTCCTTGCACAACCAAGAACGAACAAAAAAGATCAAGTGTAGTGAATGTATAGTCAAAAAGCAAAAAAAATATGAGAAGATGAAGATGGGTGGAGATGGTGGTGATGATGATGATTAAGGTGAGGAAAAACTCAGAAACTGAACTAAAAATGACTATTTTTTTACCTTCGAACATCACTACTCTATGTCTTACCATCACAATGCTTGTCCTTGAAGCTCTCTCCCCGGCAACGGTGCCAAATTTGGTGTCACTCTACCACAATGGGAAGTACCAACGTGAGGAGATCCACATCATAAATGTCAATCTGTGGAGACTTGAGGACTGGTATGAAGACCGTGAGCAAGTGATGGCACAAGTGCATGAGTGAAAGCACACAAGCATGCACACACATACACACACACGCACAAGGTAAAAGCAAAGAGAGGGACAATGGAAAGATTCTATTACAAAGGAAATCTCTTACAAAAGACTTGACTTTGTAGTGTTTTGGAAATGATCCTCCAAAGCATTCCATATATCACTTTCACTTTCAAGACCTCTAATATGAGGTAGCAAGTAATCATTGACTCCCATGTAGATAATGCTCCTTGCTTGAGCATCCTTCTTCATCCAAGTCTTCAAATCTGATAGTTCATCCCTAGTTAGAACACTAGGATCTCTGAATTGTGGTTTTTCTTCTTTACCTATGATGTAACCTATCAAGTCTTTGCTCATTAGATGAGCTTCCATCCTCATAGACCATGCTGGATAGTTTTCTCTATCCAATTTCTCTATCTGAAGAGAATCTCCCATCCTTTCTTCACCTGTATATTAAATTCTTCAAACTTTATGAGGAATAGATGTACCTTTACTTCAAACGAAGTTCTTTTTTATCTTCTTGATAACTTCTAGTCTCCTTCTCAATCTTTCCTTTCTAGCTTTCACCTTTTGAACCTTCAAGTGTTGATTTCTTTATAACTCCAGTAGTTAGGATCGTCCTTTCTTCTATTTTGATGATTCCTGCTCTGATACCACTGATGGAGAGTGTTAATCTCCAAAAGAACAAGCTATCCTTAATGTTAGAGCACCTCTATATCAAGAATAACTCAAAACCTTTACCAATTTGGAGGATCAATACTCAATTATCAAAATCTTGAACTAACTGTGAAGAGAATAACTACTCAGAAAGTCTATTGCACATAACTCACTCATTGACTAATCAAATGTGTAAAGTTTTTCATAAAACTTTGCACAAGGTTTTTCATAGATTGTGCACCTTCTCCAAGTTAAATCATTTGAAAAGATTAAGTACATCTTGAGAAATGAATCAAACAGTTCACCTATGTCTAAAATTGTTCTCCTATATAGTCGATTTTGACACGTGCAACTTCTAACACATGGTTCTCTCAAACTAGAACCCGTTTAAGCAAATGCTTTTAGCCATAGATGGCTTACCTTCCAACTTAGATTTTGACTCCTCATTTGTGCAAAACTTTACACTGTGAACTGAGAACTGATCAATTCTTTGACCATCGAGATTGCACCTGTTTTAGAAGACACTCAACACTTCTTCACATACAAATGTTCCTACACATAATTCTCTCAACCTGTTTATAATTAAGCTCTCAAACTTTAACCATAGACTCATTAACTATGGAATTAGATATCTACAAAATGATTCGTGAAATGATCAAGCACAGAAGGAGAACACAGCAAAATATTGGGCACAACTTTTTCTTCTATTCAGAAAAGTTTACATCTAGATGAGAGAGAGATCTTCCTCACTTCTAAAGTGTCTAATGACTTCTAATTCTTCTAATCTCTTGTTCTATCATACTCTCTCATATTTGCCCTGACTTTTTACTTGTATATATAGGCATATATGTACAAGCTTATGACCATACAAAAGGTGTAAGTGAGCTAACTATAAACTAATGTACATATGTACACAAGTCTTCATCTTCTGAACATGTATTATCTTCAAGCTTCATAAACCAATCTTTTCTTCATTCTTTGTCTTCAAGTCTTTATCCAAAACATCAATTGGTGGTTGACCTGCACCAACAATATATATATATATATATTTATATATATATATATATATAGAGAGAGAGAGAGAGAGATAGAGAGACAGAGAAATATGTATATATATGCATGTATATCTATCTATATATATATATTTATTTATTTACTTATTTATTTATACTTATATATATATATATATATATATATAGAGAGAGAGAGAGACAAAGAGATATGTATATATATATATGCATATATATCTATCTATTTATTTATTTATTTATTTATTTATTTATTTACTTATTTACTTATTTACTTATTTATTTATACTTCATTGTGTGTACATATCGATCTATTTGTCTATCTATCTATCTACCCATGTATGTATCGATTTCTCTCTCTCTCTCTCTCTCTCTCTCTCAATCTCTCTCTCTCTCTCTCTCTCTCTCTCTCTCTCTCTCTCTCTCTCTCTCTCTCTCTCTCTCTCTCTCTCTCTCTCTCTCTCTCTCTCTCTCTCTCTCTCTCTCTCTCTCTCTCTCTCTCTCTCTCTCTCTCTCTCCCCTCTCTCTCTCTCTCTCTCTCTCTCTCTCTCTCTCTATATATATATATATATATATATATATATATATATATATATATATATATATATATATATATATATATATATATATATATATATATATATATATATATATATATATATATATATATATATATATATATATATATATATATATATATATATATATATATATATATATATATATATATATGTGTGTGTGTGTGTGTGTGTGTGTGTGTGTGTGTGTGTTTATATTCATGTCTATCTATCTTTGTCTCTATCTTTCTATCTATCTATCTATCTATCTATCTATCTATCTATCTATCTATCTATCTATCTATCTATCTATCTATCTATCTATCTATCTATCTATCTATCTATCGATATATATATATATATATATATATATATGTGTGTGTGTGTGTGTGTGTGTGTGTGTGTGTGTGTGTATCTATTGATCTATATATATATCTATCTATCTATCTATCTATCTATCTATCTATCTATCTATCTATCTATCTATCTGCCTATCTACCTATCTACCTATCTACCTATCTATCTATTTATCTATCTATCTATCTATCTATCTATCTATCTATCTATCTATCTATCTATCTAATCCATCTATCTATTGTGAAGATATGGATTTCTAGTTGATGAAGATGAAGTTGTGCTGCAAAAACGTTTCACTACACCAGCCAAATGGACTCCAGAGATATGTGGTGGGCCCTTTTAGCTTTCCAAATGATGTATTAGACACCCTATGTACCTTGGAAGATCACTCGCAAAAAGTTTAATCAAAATAGATAAGTTGGAGTAGATTCAAGAGCAAAAAACTTGCTATTTATGTTCATACATCTGTCCAACATTTTGAACATTTCTCTAGCCACAGTAGCAATTAACTTAATTCCTTTTGGGGAACTCGTATAGCTTAGTAATCTAACAATCAAGAGTTATGTAAACAAAAATGATGGACTACACAAGGAGAAAGATGTTTAGCAAGTGGTAGCATGACCCCGATTTTCTCGAGCTGTAATAGTACTTAGACTGGTGAGTAGAACAACGAGAATATCTCAAGATTCAAGAACTCAATGCTTATGACATTTTGTAGGCATATACTAGATATTATGAGGATTCTAATACGCATTGAATCATGGAAAATGGAGAAGTACACACTGAGAAATTGCTCTAACAAAATGATTGTTCTAAGAGAGTGCTGACAGAGAAGTAGAAAATGAGGTGACATGGTTGACTTCAAATGATCATATCTCACGATAGAAACATCCAATTGCAATGCAAATTTGTGACCATTCAATAGATGTAGAGAGCTAACGTTACCAAGTTAAATCATGGAAAAGGATGCACCAAGCTCAGAGTAATAATCTCTACAATCTGATGGAGAAAAATGAGAGATATGGGAGTGAACAGTACACGTCACAAGAACATGAAAATATGAACTCAAATGATCATGAAAATGAAAGTATATTGATTGTAAAATACCATGGACTTGCTGGTACATATTTGTGCCTTGAAACCATACCTTGATATGACATAAAGCGTAGGTCATGGAGGCCTTTTTTCCACGACTAAAATTTCCATATATTTATAGTTGGTCTTGGGAACCTAACTTCCTACAATCACTCTCCAATCTATTAGTGATTGATTTGATCTTCCAAGTATCTTCAATCATGAGTTCGTGGCTTTTCTTTCCTTTTTTGATCAAGTGGACTCAACCACTTTAGATGCTTTCACTTTTACGTCAAATAACGACTTCAAAAAGTTACATGAGGTAGTTCACAAGTGAACTTTACATTGTCTTCACTTTAAGGCTTCTTCTATCGCTTTGTGAGGCTCAAGACAATACTTAGGATTGTCATAGACTTGATCCAACAGCTCCCCCTCAAGCCAAGTATGTTTGAGGTCTTCAATCTTCCAAGATTACCTGCAAATCAATCATGGCTTTGAATTTGCAAATTCTTCTATCATCCAATGCTTTGGTTAGAATATCTGCACATTGTTGATGAGTGGACACGTATGATATTTGAATCTCCTTGCTCACAATCTTCTCTCTTACATAGTGATATGAACTTCAATATGTTTAGTCCTTGCATGAAAAATTGGATTAGTAGCGAAGTGAATAGAGCTCATATTGTCACCAAAAATATTTGGAGTCCAATTTGCAAACCAAGATCTGTGAATAGTGTCTTTATCCACATAGCTTCTTGAGTAGCTATGGCAAGACCTCTTTATTCAGCTTCAGTAGAAGAGAGAGCAACTGTGGGTTGCTTCTTGGATGACCATGAAACAAGTTTTGAACCTGCAAAGGTAAGATAACCTAAGGTGCTCCTTTTGTCTTCCTTAGAGCCAGCCCAATCTGCATCAAAGAACAATTTCAAACTTAAATCAGATGCATAACGGTAATATAGCCCCTCATTCATGGTCCCTTTGAGATATCTAAGTATCCTCTTGGCAGCCTCCATGTGAGGTTTCCTGGGTGTGTGCATAAATTGACTTAGCACACTCACACTATAACATATATCAACCCTTGTCAATGTGGCATAGTTCAAACTACCCACAAGGCTTTGATAACCCGTCACATCTTCTATGATTTCACCTTCATGTGAGCTCAATTTGTGATTAACCTCCATTGGAGTACCTGCAATCCTCCAATCTTGCATCTTGAATTTTGCTAACATGTCTTTAATTTACTTTCTTGGAGTAAGAAACAAACCATGATCTTTCTAGACAACTTTCAATCCTAGGAAGTAGGTAAGTGAACCCAAATCACTTATCTTGAATTCTTCCCTCATGAGTTCTTTGATTCTCTTCATGCCATCTGTATCATTTCCTGTAAGTATACTATCATCTACGTACACACACAAATAGATGACTTCAAAATTACTCCTTTTTATGAATAGTGATGCCAAGCCCTTGGGGCTTTTTTGAGTCCATATAAGGTTGTATTAAGTTTACACACATAATGAGGATATATGTGATTCTCAAAACTAGGTGGTTGTGACATATATACCTCTTTTGTTATCAATCCATTAAGAAATGCATTTTTTACATCCAATTGAAGTATCTTCCAATTCTTGGAAGAGGCAATACTAAGAAAAACCCTAATAGTAGGCATCTTTGCCACAGGAGAGAAGGTCACCTCATAATCAATTCCCTGAGTTTGTGCAAAGCCTTTTGCCACAAGCCTTGCCTTATACCTGTTAAGGGAGCCATCTGAGTTCTTCTTCAATTTGTAGATCCACCTTGAGCCTATCACTTTCATTGATGGAGAGTTGGGGACCAACTCCCAAGTGTTATTCTCCTCAAGAGCTCCAATTTCTTCTTCCATTGCATGCCTCCATTCTGATTTCCTCTTTGCTTCCTCAAATGTTAAAGGTTCCTCTTGATTTATGTCCTGTTCTAGATAGATTGAATGTTTAGTGACTAGAGAAGTATCAAACCCATACCTTTCTGGCTTTCTTTTCTCCCTCATGAGCCTTCTTAGGCCATGATGTGATGATTCTGCCTCTTGTAAGTTCCTGCATTTTTGCTTTACCTTTAGACTTCCACATTTTGATTTTTTCATACGGAGTTGCTTCATCATCTTCTGAGGTATCGTGCTCTTCAACATTAGAAGAACTATCCTTAACAAGTTTTGGAAAATCTTCTTCAAGATCAAATACTACATCTCTAATCACCAAGAATCCTTTGGTTGTTGTGTTATATAATCTATAACCCTTTTGATTTTTGTCATATCCAATGAATACACACCTTTCTGCTTTGGGATCCATCTTGCCTCTAACCTGTGAAGGAACATGAGAAAAAGCAACACATCAAAAAATCTTACAATGATCCAAGCTTGGTCTTCTTCCATTCCAAGCCTCATATGGTGTCATGCCATCAAGTGATTTTGAAGGTAACCTATTAATCAAATAAGTTGCTGTGGATACAACCTCAGTCCATAAGTAATTAGGTAAGTGCTTTTCATTTAGCATAGACCTTGCAACTTCAACAATTATCCTATTCCTTCTTTCTGCCACTCCATTTTGCTCAAGAGTGTACCTTGTAGTGATCTCTCTTTTGATTCCTCTTTCTTGCAGAAAGGATTCAAATTCATGGGAGTACTCTCCCCCTCCATCTAACGTTAACCTTTTTAGTGTTTTACCTGTTTGATTCTCCACAAGAGCCAAATATCTTTTAAAGCATGAAAAGCCTTCATCTTTGTGTTTCATAAAGTGTAATATAGTCCACCTACTGCAATCATCAATGAAGGAGACATATTACAACATTGATCAAAATATTGAAGTATCCTTGCTAGGTCCCCATACATTTGTATGAACCAACTCCAAGAGATCTCCATGCATATATCATTTCTTCATGAATGGTAACATGTGAGACTTTCCAAATTGACATGCACTACACTTATAAATCATGTGTTGTTTTGACAAGTTAGGGAGTCCAAGTACACTTTGGTCCCTGCGAATTTGCTTTAATGATCTTTCACCAATATGTGCTAACCTTTTGTGCCATACTTCCAATTTTGTGAGTGTTTGACTACCATAGTTAAAGAGAGCAATGTTCCTAGTGTCTTGTAATTCAAATGTGAACAATCTACCTATCTTTTCACCTTTTGTACTTCCCTTGAATCCTTGACTTGGATCTTCAACAAATTCTCCTGCTTTTGTGAACCTGACTTGCAACCCTTTCTCTACTATATGCCCAACACTTATCAAACTCTTTGTAATGCTAGGGATATAGAGTACCTTACTGAGTAAGTTGATGTTTCCATCAGGTTCTTTGACATTTCCTATTTTCTCCACAAGGTGTCTTGTATCATCTCTTGTTTGTACCTCATGCTTCTTCCTTGGATCTTCTAAATCTAATAGGAGGGCTACATTTCCTACCACATGATTTGAACAACCTGAATCTATGTAGAAAACATGCTCATCAGATTTACCTTGTGGCATGGCCATATTCATGATTAGCAAAGAGTCCTCTTGATTTGAGTCTTCTGTGTAGTTATTGAAGTCTCTTCTTCCCCTATTGCCTCCTTGATAGTTTGAATGGTTGTAATTGTTGTGGTTGCCATGGTAATTGTTGAACCTTCCTCTTGAGTAGCCATAACTTCCTCTATTGTAGCCTCTACCTCTTTGATTCCTGGAATTCTTAAAGAAATTTTCAGTTCTTCCTCTACCTCTACCATGTCTTCCTCTACCTGCATAGTTAGCTTGATGTGTACCTACTTCATCATCAACTTTCTTTCCTCTTCCTTTGTTTTCTTTGGGCTTGATTTTATGAGTATACAAAGCTGAAGATTGATTACCTTTGGAGCTTTCTCCATTCTTGAAAAGCTTGGCCTCTTGAGTAAGTAGTTGTCTTATGAGTGTGTTGAAATTTGGTACATGCATATCCATGTATAGATCCATAGTTGTGGTGAATGCTTCCCACTTGTCATCTGCCTTCAAGTCATTGATGACCTGCCTTACAATTTGTTCTTCATCTATTACCTCTCCAATGCTTCCCAACTGATCCGTTATGTCCTTGAGCTTTGTGACAAAATCACTCACATTTTGTTTGGGAGCTTTCTTGAGAGTTGTGAAGTCTAGCCATAGTTGATGCTTCCTGGCCTTTGTACTTGAAGAGAAGAAAGCTTCAAGTGCATTCCACACTTCCGGAGATGTTTTACAACTTCTAATGTGAGGCAACAAAAATATGAGATAGAGTTGAGGAGGTAAGACCTTGCAAGTGCATCCTTGGAGCACCATGTGCTCAATCTTTCTTGCTCTTCTTGTGTTGGTTGACTTTTGTTTCTGAAACTTGGCATAACTTCATCTCTAGCTATATAACAATATAAATTCCTTCCTTTAAGATATGCTT
>CM035408.1:5073863-5151363 GCA_020310875.1 Ceratopteris richardii | reverse complement strand
ATATACTTTTTTGAAAGTTCATAAATCAAGGATTCTATACCAAAAAAAAAAATTGGTAAAACTCTTCTTGTATTTTGAGATATAGCTATTTCTTTGTTTGTTGTTCTATCCTAAATCTACTAGGAAAACTAGGTTGTCTTGTGTTGAATTGATAAGTCTATAGGTGTCCAAGTCCACTTATTGATAGCTCATTGGAAAGCGCTTTTTATCTGGTTTTTGTGGCTGAAAGGGTTTGTTGATTGGATTCAGGGCTTGTGAGATATACTAGTTTTAGTGAGTATTGGTATGAGTGCAGATAGGTCTTGGGCACGGTCTTAGCTTCTTGTTGTGCATTTGCAGGAGAAATCTTCCATCACTAGTATTTCTGTGCTGGTGCATTTTTATCCAAGCCTAGTTCTTGATTAATCCTTAGTATAAAAATATTTATGAGTACTCTCAATGAGAGAAACCATAGAAACTCTCTTGTAAAAGTTGAAGTTTGACCACATTAAAAGTAAAAGGTTCTTGAAGAATCACGTGACTTTGTTTGGCACAAATCACGAGGATAGTAAGGAGAGAATGATCAACCAAAGATTCCCCTAATGTAAGGGAGCATTTAGGTAGCATCCCTCCAAAGTTTGAATTCAAAATCTCTTATATATACACATGAGAAGAGTCGTGATTTAGAGCAGACTTTGGAGCTACACTTTAATGGGATTTTGACCAAGCATCATAGTGTTTGTGAAGCACATATTGTGCTCATCCTTCCCAAGCTTCATCCCCAGTTAAATCATGTACCATATGCGCAATACAGATTGATATCTCAACTATATCTTGGAGCACTCTTCAACTACTACTACAGGTCAATTTTCATATTTTCAATCAACTTTGATCTTTGATTTATCTGTGTATACTTACTCTTTTGAGGAGATTTAAATTGGTATAGGTAAATTAATAAGTCCATTTCCATCTATCAATTTTCATCATCATTGGTTCAATACTCTATGAGCCACATCTATTTGAAGTGACCTATGTATGCATGCAATTATTCCTTGAAATGTCCAGATAGCACCCAATGTTCCTAAATTAAATTCTATTAGTATGGTTCATCAAATTTGTTGCTTTATATTCATTATATATCTAATTTAAAGTGTGCAAAATATCTCTGGATAGTTGTGAGCTCTGGGTGAAATTCCAAAGAGCACCTCATCCCAAAATAGCAATTAAGTTTGAGTCATCCGTTTTGAATTAAGTTAGTTGTTTTGATGTATCAATTTGAGAATGATCTTCCAAATCACTAAGGTGGTCTATATGCATCCTCAGCAAGCACAAAGTGTGTACTTACTATCCCTGAAGCTATCTTGGTAGGTGTAGAGCAGGTTTTTTCAACACTAGGCTCATTTTTAGAGGTATCCACCATCTCTTCTCACAGTGGTACTAGTGCATAGTTGAATCAACATGGAAGATGGTTTTCCTTCTACCATTGACAAATTGGATAGAAACAACTACCTAGCTTGGTCTCTAAGGATGGAGGCCTACCTTCAAGGAAGAAATCTACTTGGGTACATATCTGGAGATGGTCATGCCAACAATGAGAAGCAAAGGGCAACCATCACATGAAGAACAAGAGAGGCTTACAACTTGGTGTTCAAAGGATGCACTAACCAGGTCCTATATTCTAAACTCAATTTCTGATGTTCTCTTACCTCATTTGAAAGGATGCAAGACCTCAAGAGAGACCTAGAATGCACTTGTTGCCTTCTTCTCTTCAAACACTAGAGCTAGGAAGATCGAGTTATGGATGGAATTCACTACCTTGAAGAAAATTCCCAAGCAAAGTGTGACTGATTATGTCACCAAGATGAAGGAAATTTCTAATCAATAGAGAAGCATTGGAGAGGTGATTGAAGAGGAGCAAATCATAAGGTAAATCATCAATGGCATCAAAGCTGATGACAAGTGGGAATCATTCACAACTAACATGGACCTATACATGGACATGTGAGTACCTGATCTCAACACCTTGATGGGTGAGCTCTTCACACATGAAGCAAAGATAAACAAGAATGGTCAATCTTCAAGAGGTAATCAATCTTCTACCTTATACTCTAATAGAGCTAAAGCTAAGTATAAGTCAAAGACTAAAAAGAATGAAGATGAAGGTAGCTCTTTCCAAGCCAACTTTATAGGTAGAGGAAGATCTAGAGGAAGAGGCAGAGGAGGAAAGCAAGGCAGAGGGACACCCAAACATCTCAAAATTGTAATATATGTGGTTATTCTAATCACACTACTCAAGAGTGTTACAAGAATCCAAGAATTTCTAGAGGAAAAGGATTCAATAGAGGTGGTTATCGATCAAATTGAGGCAGATACAATAGAGGATATAACGATAACTACTACAAAAACAATAACAACTATCAAAGTGGATTCAGAGTAAGGATGGATTGCAATAACTACACTAAAGACCAAAGCCAAGAGGACTCACCACTTCTCATGAACCTATCATTGACGCAAGGTAAGGATGATGATCATGTCTTTTATATTGATTAAATATGCTCCAATCATGTATTAAGAATTGTAGCATTGCTCTCTGACTTAGAAGATCCGAAGAATAAACATGAAGTGCAGAAAAGTGATGATACAAGGCATTCAGTGGAAAAGATAGTTAATATCAAGACATCAAATGGCAATATGAATCTTCTAAGCAAGGTATTGTATATACCTACAATAACAAAAAACTTGATAAGTGTTGGAAACATTGTAGAGAAAGGATAGCAGGTTAGGTTTACAAGACGTGGAGCATATGTGGAAGACCCCACGCAAGGATTTAGAAGAATAGCCAAAGGAGATAAGACGGGAAGACTCTTCACCTTTGAAGTGGAAGACACCAAGAACATAGCATTTTTTAGCTATGGATCTCAAACACTCTCTGAATTGGAGGTATGGCATAAAAGGCTTGCTCATATTGGTGAAAGAACCTTGAAACAAATATGTAGGGATCAAAGTGTACTTGGATTTCCCAACATCACAAAGAAACATATGATCTACAAGTGTGGAGCTTGTCAATTTTCCAAAGCACATAGACAACCTTTCAACAAGAAAGTATATATCCATCATGAGCTATTGGATCTTGTACACACAGATGTGTGGGGTCTGAACAAAGAATCTTCTATCTCACATTCAAGATATTGTGTATCTTTTATTGATGATTGCAATAGGTGGACAATTTTGTACTTTATGAAGCATAAAGATGAAGTTTTCAATTGTTTCAAAAGGTATCTTTCTCTTGTAGAGAACCAAACAGGTAGATGTCTCAAAAGACTCAGATATGATGGTGGTGGAGATGCTTTCCTACAAGAAAGAGGCATTAAAAGAGAGGTAACTACAAGATACACACTTGAAGTCAATGAAGTAGCTCAAAGGAGGAACAGGACTATAGTAGAAGCAATTAGATCTATGCTAAATGAAAAAGTTCTACCTAATTATCTTTGGGTAAAGGCTGTGTCAACATCCACATACCTTATTAATAGACTTCCATCAAAGTCTTTAGCACGTATGACTCCTTATGAAATGTGGAATGGAAGAAGACCTAGCTTAGAGCATTGCAAAATCTTTGGATATCTATCTTATGCTCATATTCCTTCTCAAGTAAGAGGGAAATTGGATCCTAAGGAAGAGAAGTGTGTCTTTATTGGTTATGATCAAAATAAAAAAGGATACAGATTGTATAATCCCACCAACAAAGGATTCTTAGTTAGTAGGGATGTAATCTTTGATAAAAATAAATCTTGGTTTGATGATGATAGGAAAGTGAAGCTACCCTCTCGCTTGGAAGAAGACTTTCCATCTCTTCCAACAAAGGAACCAAAGCATCTTCAGGATAGTGATTCTATAGATAACATGATAGAGTTGGAGTAATTAAAGCTATGGAAGAACAAAGGGAAAGCTAAGGTGCAAGACCTACCTCAAGATTCAAAAAGCTCTCTTCAACCAATCAGATGGTCGATAAGAGAAAAGAAGAAATGAGAAAGATATGGATTTGATACCTCTTTAGTCACAAAGCACTCAATCTATATGGCTAAGGAATCCAACAACGAAGAACCAACATCTTATGAAGAAGCTCAAAAGCAGGAAGGAGTGGAGAGAAGCATTGGATGAAGAAGCTCAAAAGCAGGAAGGAGTGGAGAGAAGCATTGGATGAAGAAATGGAAGCTCCCATGGACAATTATACATGGGAACTTATCCCTAGCAAACCATCAATGAAGGCAAGGTAGTATTAATAGATAGAAGGCAAGGTTATAAAGTTAAAAGAAGTCTAGATGGTAAGTTAAAAGAAGTCTAGATGGTAGTATTAATAGATAGAAGGCAAGGTTAGTAGCCAAGGGGCTTGCTCAAACCCATGGGATAGACTATGAAGAACCTTCTCACCTGTAGCTAAAATGCCTACCATTAGAGTACTTGTTAGCATTGATGCATCTAGGAATTGGAAGCTATACCAATTAGATGTAAAAATGCATTTCTCAATGGATGGATTTCAAAAGAATTTTACATGGCACAACCACCAGGTTATGAAGATGCACATCATCCAAATTATGTGTGCAAATTGAAAAAGGTTTTGTATGGTTTGAATCAAGCTCCAAGAGCTTGGAATCACAGATTAGTGGCCTACTTGCAAGATCAAGGATTCAAGGCTAGCAAAGTAGATACATCCTTATTCATCAAGAAGAATGGATCAGAAGTTATTTATCTTTGTGCGTATGTTGATGACATTATAATTACAAGGAATGACATCAATGGAATCAAATAGGTAAAGGCTGGAATTGTTCATGGAAAAGTCGCGGCTAAGACTCATCATTCTCGAGCTCATTACTGTCAATTCTGAGTATGTGTGAGGCCTACACTCTAACCCACACCTATCTACACCATTAGTCAATGATCTTCATGCCAATGGATTTGTATACAAGTGTTCATTAATACATATATCATCATTGTTCATTTCTGAGTTCTCTATCATACTACTTGAAAGTCTGTCAACTTGTGGAGTGCATATCTCAGTCATTTCTCCACCAAATTCAAAGATCTAAAGCTTGTTTGAACCAGCTCAAAGTTATTTACATGCTCAAAGATTCTATTCATCCAATTTAGAGAAAAGCTCGTCGAGGTGATCACTGGTCATTGTCTGCAACAGTCCTAAAAAATCGGGGGTAAAGGTTTACTTGCTAAATTGATTTCTCTTAGCATGGCTTATCTTTTTACATCATTCCGCTTGGAATAGTTAGCTAGCTAAGCTAATAAGATACTCCTAAAAGGAATTTTTCCAATTCTTATTGTGCTGGTCATAGTGAGCAAAAGATCCAGTAGGTGTCAAGACATAAATAGAAGGTTTTCTTGAGATTTTAAGTTTCAAAGTTATCTGTTTTGGTTCAATCTTTACACACATAATTTCCAAAGTACATAGGCCATTTTATGGTGTCATTGGGAAGCTAAAGAAGTCTACGTATCAAGTTTGAAGCATTAGGGGGCTGGTACAAAGCAGGTTTTGGCAGTAGCTACTCAATCTCTTGGAGTATCCATCCATCTTTCCCAACAGTGGTATCATAGCAAACTAAGGTAAAATGGGAGATGGTTTTCCTTCATTTATTAATAAATTGGACAGGAACAACTATCAAGCATGGTCTCTAAGGATGAAGACCTATCTAGAAGGAAGGAGTCTTTATGGATATATCTCAAGAGATGAGGAATTGCCCTCATTCAAAACAAGAGGATTACCAACAAAGGAAGAACATGAAAAGCTCAACACATGGTGTTCTAAGGATGCATTGGCAAGGTCCTACTTGTGGCTGGCAATGTAGCACTACTCTCTGATCTTGAGGAACCAAAAGGTACGCATCAAGTCCAAACAGGTGATGACACCAAGCACTCAATAGTTAAAGTTGGAAATGTTAAGACTTGTGATGGAAATCAGAATTTGTTGAGTAGGGTACTCTATGTACCAACCATTACCAAAAATCTGATGAGTGTTGGACAGATTGTGGAGAAAGGTTTGCAGGTTAGGTTCAACCAATTTGGAGCATTTGTGGAGGATCCTAAGCAGGGGTTCAAGAGGATTGCTAAAGGAGAAAAATCAGGTAGACTTTCTACTTTTGAGCTAGAAGATACAAAGAACATTGCATTATACAGTTATAAAGATCAAACACTTTCAGAGCTTGAGATTTGGCACAAAAGATTAGGACATGTAGGAGAAAGAACCTTGAAACAGATATGCAGGGATCAATGTGTAATTGGAATACCCAATGTTTCCAAACAACACATGATATATAAGTGTAGTGCTTGTCAATTTGGGAAATCTCACAGGTTACCCCTCTCAAGAAAAGGATACATGCATGAAGACTACCTAGAGCTTGTTCATACAGATGTATGGGGACCAAGCAAAGACCCCTCAATCTCAGGATCCAGGTACTATGTATCTTTTATTGATGATTATAGCAGATGGATTGTATTGTACTTCATGAAGCACAAGGATGAGGTGTTTAATTGTTTTAAAAAATATCTTGCACTAGTTGAAAATCAGACAGGGAAGAATTTAAGAGGCTAAGGTCAGATGGAGGAGGTGAGTACTTCTCCAATGAGTTTGAACATTTCTTGCAGGACAGAGGCATTAAAAGAGAAATCACCACAAGATATACTCCTGAACAGAATGGGGTAGTGTCACTCTAGCACAATGGTGAGTTCCAACGTGAGGAGATACACCTCATAAATGTCAATCCGTGGAGACGTGAGGACCGGTATGAAGACCGAGAGCAAGTGATGGCACAAGTGCGTGAGTGAAAGCACACAAGCATGCACACACATACACACACACGCGCACAAGGTAAGAGCAAAGAGTGGAACAATGGAAAGCTTTGATTACCAAAGAGCTCTCTTACAAAACTGAAATCTACAACAAGCTAACCTCAAAAATGAGCTCTCCAGCCCTTTTTATAGTTTTTGAGTGGTTTTGGCCCTGTCCAGACCTAGTGTCCGGCCTAGTTAAAAAATAGGTTCCAGGGCTTATTTGGGGGCTCAAACGGAGTCTAAAAATCATGAAAATTGGTAGGATGGTAGATTTAATACTCCTCAAGCTCGAGGACTCCTCGGCTTGGACAAAATGGAGTTACAAAAATGAAAAATGGTATTTACAATGGTTTTTAGTGATAAAAATCACTATTTTTGTAGGGATTTCTTTTGAAAATTTGACATGTGCTTCTTGGAGCTCCCTACTTGCTCCTTCTTCTTGTGTGTCCACTTCCTTGGTGCGCTTCCATGCTTTGTCCTTGACCTTAAGCTTCAACACTCCCCCCCCTCTTGAGTCTGTCGTCCCTGACAGACCCTTGTTGTAGTGGTCGTTCCATGTAGTACGTTGAGAGGTAGCGTCCTTTGCGTCCAACAGGAGCGATCCCTCTTCCCAATGTATCCTGGTCGTTTGTCTGGTTCTTCACTTTGCCACTGTTATCTCTTGCAGTTTGTAGTCCTTTTGTACGTACTTCTGCCTTGTATTCCATCTGGGTGGTGCATTTGTGAGTTTTCCAAAACTGCTAGCTGCTCAAAGGATGTGGTCAATGTTGATTGTGAGCAACTCTCGGTGGTGGATGGCTCCCTTGTTCTTGTAGTGGTCACCGTGATGTCCTCTGATTCTTCCAAAGATGGCTTTCATAGTTTGCGTGCCAAGTACTTGTAACCCATAATGGATGATGGTTAAGTGCATTAGTGCATGGGTTGAACAAATTATGTGCCTTGTGCATGGCCTTGTAATGTGGCCCTACGTATGCGTACTTGGATAATGCATGGCAAGAAGTATGGTGCAAGAGATTGGGTCTTGAGCTAAGTGCTCAAGGGTATGCTGACGAAGAGGTTTCCTAATCTATCATGGTTATAGTGTTGTTGAAACATACACGTCTTACCATGGTGACGGGTCCGTTGATCTTCATCTCTTCGTGTTGTGGTTCCCTCATGATGTTTGATCGTCGGCTTGTCCTTTTTGTTGAGGGATGTCCTTGCTGGAAGTTCGCTGATGAGCACTTTCAAGCACATAGTTTTTTTTTTTTTTTTTTTTTTTTTTTTTTTTTTTTTTTTTTGGAACACGATGGCATCAAACAAGAAGAAAGAGGTTAGTATCAATAACATATTTTTCGTGTGAAAATTGTGTCTCATGTGCCTGGGATTTCTCAATTGTGTCTATGCACGGCCATGTAAGGTGGCCCTATATTGATGCATACTTTGGAAATGCATGACCTGAATGGTGCAAACGACTTGGTTATGCCAAAGGCACATGGTTGCTGCTGGTCGAGGCTTTTGATGTTACTTGTATACTTGATGAATTCTTTGTTTGGAGGTGTCGATTGGATCTCGAAATGATGTAATCCTCCTAATGGGAACCCATTTCCGAATAGTATTTGGCCCTGTAGAGATCACCTCAGGCCAGTTCTTCTGTGGATGTTGTCCAAACTTTGGTATCCAGTGTGGTTGACCCCTTGGTTCTGTGGATGTTGCTTGTGCTTTTGGCTTCCAAACCCATATCCTGGGTGAGTGCCTGCTTATTTTTGTAGAAGGGTTAAGTGTATCTTCTTTTGGTCTTTGTGCTTTGTTCTTACCCTTTGTTTTCCTTGGCTTCTTTGTTGAGACCTTTTGCATGGTGGGGAGCATAGGCCTTTGTACGTGTAAGAGCTTCTTGGGTACCCACATCTGTAATCGCCCGTGTTGAGCTGTAGCTAATTTTTTAGGCACCCAAATTTGTACCTGATTGTGGTCGGCCTTCATTGATAGCTTCGGTACCCAAATTTGATGGATTCTTCGTGCTTGACCCTGTCGTAGGTGCTTGGTCCTTCTGTAGTCATGGTCGATCTGGTTGGGTGGGAGTCCTTGAGGCAGCATCGATGGTTGTACGCCTTTCTTTACCCAGATCTGTGTCATGCCCAACACTTCCTTCTTCTTGAGGGCTCGTTGTCTATTTGATAGACTGGCTGTCTTGCACTGTCTTGCTTGCTTCTGAGGTTGAGCTCCTGTGGATGCTTTGCTCTTTAAAAAACAAGAAGAAGGTTCATCATGCCTTTGCGACTGTCCTTCCGTGATTGCGTCCGTTTGGATCATAGAGCTTTTGACATCTACAACATCTTGTTCGAGAAGATTAGCCTTAGAGGAACACAGAGAGTGTGTGGTGTCAGTTTCAGTGGGCATGCAATTCTCCAACTCTAATGTAATGCATTGATTATATACCCACACTTGAAGAAGTTGACTTCTTAGGTTCAAGTTGACAGCATGGTCGTAAATCCAATCTTGACCCAAGACAAGTGGCTCTGTGAGGTCCTCATCATGACACACTAGCATTTTGACTTTTATTGGAATATCTTGAAGGTAGATGGGAAGTTCCACCTCGCCCAAACAGGGTGTTTCCACGCCTCCTAATCCTATGAGATAGGCTTCTATGGGCTTGATGTCCAAATGCAGGTCTTGGCAGTATGAAAGTCTAACTGCACTAGTTGCTGCTCCTGAGTCGACCAATGCTCTCACAGTTCTTACACTCTTTCCTTGTCCTACCTCTATAGTCACAAAGGGCCGTCGATCAGTTATTCGAGAAGTAGTTATGCCCGATTTTTGGCACATGTCCATGTGATATTTTGGAGCTTTTGTGTTGACATCTAGGCCTAGCCGCCGTAACTTATTTCTTCTGATGCGCTCTCTAGCTTCTGCTTGTGCTTCTTCTCTAACCCTTAACTCTTCTTCTTTTCGTTTCTTAGCAGTGTTGAGTCTCATGAGCATTTCCTCTGTAAGAGGTTCTTGATATAACTTGACTCGGCATCCACTAATATAGTTTGGTAGGATATCACCTTCTAAAGTGGCCAATTGAACTGCACCGCTAGTGGAGAGTCTATTAATGATCATGGGTCCATATCCTCGTTTCTCCAATTTGCGGGCATGTTGCTTTAGCGTATAAACCAGCACTAGATCTCCTTCCTTCAATCCTTTATCCTTTACATGGGCATCAAAGTATGCCTTTTGCCTTTTCTTTGCAGCATAAATGCCTGCTGCTGCCCGTAGCCTCGTCTCACCTAAGCGTTCTAGATCAAAGATCCTGGAAGACAACTCATGTCCATTCCACTCATGCTCTTGTGCTACTTTCAAGGCTGGGATTAAGAAGTCCAATGGTAGCACGGCAGTCTGTCCAAAGACCATCTGAAATGGGGTAGCATTGAGTACCGTTTTGTAGGCAACTCGGTATGCCCAAACAGCATGATGAAGTTGTTTGTCCCAATCAGAGCGTTTATTATTTACAAGTTTCGTCAATACGTTACATAGGATCTTGTTCGTGCTCTCGGCCTGTCCGTTAGCTTGTGGGTGATAAGGGGCAGACTTCTTGTGTATCACCATGAATTCTTGAAGGAGATTTTCAATGACCTCATTCAAGAAGTGCGTACCTCTATCACTGACCAACTCTATTGGTAACCCATATCTAGTGAACACATTTTCGAATAAGAACTTAGCCGTCGTTTGAGCATCATTCTTTGTCGTGGCTTTTACTTCCACCCACTTTGTAAGGTAATATGTGGCTACAATAATGTATTCTGCATGGGAGTTTCTAGCTGGGGGGTTAATAGGACCAACAAAGTCTATACCCCACTTTGAAAATGCACGTCCTCCCATCATTGGCCTTAAAGGCATCTCATCTTTTCTTATCGGATATTGGGCACGTTGGCATATGTCACATTTCTTCACATAAGTATGTGCATCCATATGAAGAGTGGGCCACCAAAGTCCTGAGAATAAAATGGTCTTAATTACTCTGTCAGGCCCAAAGTGTCCACCTGCAGCACCGCTGTGTGCAGTTTCTAAGACTTTCAAATAGTCTGATTCATGAACGCACAGTCTTAGGTAACCATCCTTGCCTCGTCGATATAGGTTGTCTCCTACTAAGGCATAGTCTTGAGCCTCTTGCTCCATGCTCCGTTTTCTTGCAAGACTAGCCTGATTGGGTAATGTTCTTGATCTCGTGAACTCAACCAATGGAGCACTCCAATCTGGGATTAATGACACATGATAAAGAGTGGCATGCTCCACTGGGGGTCTCTTCTGGCACACTGGACAATTTTGGATCCACTCCTGTATTTCTTTGTCCATGCTAGGCCAATACACTCCTAAACGTTTTAGATTCTGCGATGTTCGTTGTTTAGAGTAGTGATTTCCTAGCAGTCCCTCATGGGCTTGTTGCAACCAACTAATATGTTCATCGTCCTCGACACAACAAGCTAATACACCCTCTAGATCTTGTTTGTACATACTTCCGGCCAATATTTGATACTTTTGTGATTTTACAATTTCTTCTTTGCTTGTTTTCACATTTTTATTTGCAGGTCCGAAGGTTAGGACTGGCACCAACTTATTTGCCCATTTAGGAACAACTTCTAAATTGAACAGATAAGCATCGGGCAATTCATCAGACACTCCTTGCGGTGGCTCTCCTGAAGTGATACGAGAAAGATGGTCTGCCCTAAGATGGGTTCTACCTTTCCTGACAACAACTTCAAAGTCGTATTCCATTAGTAAGAGGAACCATCTTACTAAGCGGCCTGTATTGCAAGGTTTATTGACCAAATATAGTAAAGCTTGATGATCAGTGAAAAACTTGAACTTATTGGCCAATAGATAGTGTCTAAACTTCTTCACGGCATATACCATACCTAAGCCTTCCCTCTCCGTTGTGGTATAATTTCGTTCAGCTGCATTTAATTGCCTACTAGCATATGCTATTGGCAAATCTAGGTTTCCTTCACCTGTGGGTTGTGCTAGCACACATCCTATTGCATGATTGGAGGCATCTACATGGACATGAAAGGGTTTGCTCCAATCCGGAGTGGTCAGTATTGGTGCTGTGCACAAACATCTTTTCAGCTCGTTGAAGGAATTCTCGCATTCCTCGTTCCACTCAAAATTTGTTAACAACCCATAAAGAGGTTTAGCTATGATGGCATACATGTGGATAAACCTACGGTAATATCCACAATGGCCCATAAAGGCCTGTACCTCTTTAACATTTCTTGGTCTTGGCAACTCTGCTATCGCTCTTACCTTGTCCTCATCTGTTGAAATTCCATTTTTAGAAACAATATGACCTAAGATTTTACCTTGTCGTACCATGAACACACACTTCTCTGGGTTCAGACACACTCGATAATCTCTACACTTGTTGAAGATTTGTCTGAGCTCAGGGATGTGGTAACTTCTTTGTTGGGAATGCGCACATAAATCATCCACATATACTTCTAAGCTCTTCCGCAAGAACTCTTTGAAGACATGACACATGAGCCTTTGGAATGTTGCAGGTGCATTGGTGAGCCCAAATGGCATCACACGAAATGCAAAAATTCCCCATTCTGTGGCAAAGGCCGTTTTGTGTTGATCTTCGGGGGCAATAGCTACTTGGTTGTAACCTGAAAATCCATCAAGGAAGCTATAAACTTCCTTGCCTGCAACACGCTCCAATAGATGTTCGGTGATTGGAAGTGGATAACTATCTCTGATCGTTGCGGCATTAACTTTTTTAAGGTTAATGCACACTCGCAATTTCCCATTCTTCTTGGGCACCACCACAATGGGGGACACCCATTCAGTGTGCTCAATCTCATAGATGAATCCAGCTTCAATCAGCCTGTCAATTTCCTCCTTTATTTTGGCTGCATAATTGTCATTATATGTGTAGGGCTTTTGTTTAGTGGGCTTGGCATCAGCGGTCATCGGAATCGTATGAGAGCAAATCTTTGGATCTACTCCTTTCAAGTCTCTATAGTGCCATGCGAATACATCCCTATATTCCCTTAATAGAGCTACAAGCTCTGCTTCTTCTTTTGCACTTAGGTCATCTCCTATGTACGTACATCGTTCTTCGTTCCCTTCAATGGTCACTACAATTTTTTTGGTCTTTTCTTTATTGTCATATGCTTCTCCTATAATGGCCTCTCTCTTAGGCATTCGTACCAAAATTTTTCGGTCTTCCACTTCATATTTCTTGAAATTTTCTGGTACTTCAAACAGTGATTCTTCCTCTTCTTGTTTCACTGCTTTTCTTTTCTTTTTCTTTTGACCTCCTTCACTTCCTTCCTTTGAATTTATCGTTTTAATACTCGTGAGGGGTTCTTCTTCTTTTTGGGTTAACACTCCTATGTCTTCTAAATAGTGTTCCTCTGAGTCAAAGTAAGTATCCATCACAATGGATTCTAGATCATCGTCATTCTCTTCTTCTTCTATGAACTCACTAGGATCACACTCTTCCAACAGGGGCTGACACATGAACACTGAAATATCATAACCCTCCTCATCACAGTGAGGTGTCCATTGTTCTTCATTGACTGCTATGTCCATGGTAGCTAAGATTTCTGCCCAACCATGAGGCTCAAATTCCTCATCTGGAAATATCATCGGTGTATAGGCTGGGTCTTTTATTGGTCTATCTCCTGGGGGAGTTCCTTCTTCTCTCGCTTTTAGGCGCTTTTCCTCTTCCTCTGCGACCTTGCACATCCACAAGTGAGTATCTTCATGCAGCCAGGATGGATCAGGTGAACTTCCAGAATGCACGGAGATAGAATCTTCTTTTGCTTTGTGGATAGGATTCCACTGTAGGGGTGGTACATCTCTGAAGGTGTAATCCTTCAAATTGACCTTGGTTGTGACCCCTAAGTGCTGTAAGTACAAGGAGTTGGTTCCCCAATCCTGTACTATTTGCAATTGTCGTAGGAAGGGTCTTCCTAGTATCATCTCGTAGACATTATTTTTCTCAAAGTCACATATAGCAAATGTATGTTCAAACTCTACACCACATGTGGTTAGAGTTATCCCTTCAAGCAATCCTAGAGGTCTTTCAAAATGACCATCTGCCATTTGAAGTTTCATTCTTGTTGGTCTTAAGGTGGGTTTGCCCCATCGCTTCCACAAGGAGGTGGTCGCAATAGCAACACCGGCACCTGAATCTACGATTGCTTTGGTTGTGTAACCTTGATAGGTGATTGGAAGATAAGTGTTACCTTCTTCACCTTCGCTCATATCTCCTATCTTGTCGAGAGGTATCTCTGGAACTTTTTGCTTAGAGCCTACTTTTGGCATATTGGATTCAAGTTCTGGAACCTGATCCTTCACATGATTCCATAGCTCCGGTTTTGCCTTGAGCAGCTCCTCTACAATGAGATGACATTGAACCTTAGTGTTCTTCACAACATCAGTGTCTCTTGGAATCACTGAGTCTTCATTTCTTACCAATATTGTGGGAGCTCTGATCTGGAGAGATTCAGATTCCCACGGGCCTGTGTAATGAGGCAACTCTTGTAAAGAATTAGATTCAAAATCTAATCTTTCATCTTCTTGTTGCTCAGCTTGGTCTCCATAGATAGACGGAATGTCTTGGGGAAATTGATCATGAAGATCATCAATCTCAGGAATAGGAGGGGAATTACCCTTCTCCTTGGCCCATTTCTCTTCCTGTATTTCCCGCAAGAACTCTTGAGAGTATTGTTGAATTGAAGGAGGTATTCCACCATCCGTGGAATTAGGAACATAAGCTCCCATTGGTGGTGAGCTTCCTCTTTCAATAACTGGTTGAGCCTGTGGAGGTAAAGAAATTTGTGGTTTATTTACCAACTGCTCTAATCTTTCTAGTAAACCTTGGAAATGCAAATCCGGTTTGACAGAGTTTGTCTGATTGAACTTTTGACTAGTCTCAAGTATAGCTTGAGCTTGTTCTACCATTTTCATGCACATTTTCATCCGTTCAATCTCTAAATCTGCTCTAGGGTAACTCTTGTCTAGGTTTGCAGCTGTTGGCCCTTCTTGAAGACGAGCCTGGTAGGCCTTGAACATCATGTCCAAACCTTCTGGGGTTGGATCTGCAAGAACAGACCCTGGTTGTGGATTATTTACAATGGGTGTTGGAGTGGAATGAGGTGGAGAGGATGGAGCTTCGGCATGCGAGGGGCTTTGAGACGCGATGTCTTCTATTTTTGTTTTGGTATCCCTTAGGCTTTCTTCTAGCTCGGATAGCTTTCTGTTCCACTTGCGATTAGCCTTCTCTCTGGTATCCTTCCATGTTCTTGGTTTCCTCTTACTAGGTTCTCCTGCCTCACTTGACTCTGACTGCTGAGATGGTTTTGCTTGTTGTGCAGCCTGTGCCCTAGTAACTGCCTGTACAGGAGCCACATTATTGCTACTTGAACTTGAATCTGCCACTAAGCCTACCACGTTGATGGGTGTGACCTTGGGTACACTAGAGGGATTCCTGGGACACTCTCTAGGAAGATGTTCCTTGCCGCACTCAGGACAAAAGCCTTGTATTGTGATGTTCTGTCCTGATCCCAGAGCTGGTTGGTGGGGACATTCACGAATGAAATGCTCACCCTGACATCTAAAGCATGGTCCTCTAGGAGCTTGTGGTCTTACTTGTCTCAATTGGGGCCTAGGATTTGGATTCGTATACATGACATTGGAGTATTCCGGCTCCCAATTTTGTTCCATAGGTGGTGTCTCATATTGATATTGAGAAGTCTCACTTTGCTCAGGTGACTCTATATAATAAGCATGTGGACTATCTTCATGGAAGTAGTTTGAACCATGAGCGTGAGAATCATTTTCTGAGACCCATGGGGTTAGTGGTACCAATGCTCTATTAGGGTTCTCCTCTGCCATCGTATATTTAACTGGGATCACATTGGCAGGAGTTGGTGGTTGATTTCCTAGGACTGGTTGTGGCCTATATGGTGCCTGATATTGCTGCTGGTATTGCGGTTGATATTGTTGTGGCCTATAATATGGCTGTTGGTACTGATTCTGATACCTAACCTGCTGGTAAGGTTGCTGATAATTTTGTCTAACAGCCTGTCTGTTATAGGGACAATCTTGGGCCGTATGATTTGTGTATTTTCTCTCAATGGTGCAATATAGAGCATTAGGGTTTCCTTGGGGTTGAGTCATCATTGGACAGACATTAGCCAGGTGATCTCCTCCACACGTATAACATCACTTCACTGAGGTGACCCTTGGCATTTGTCTATTTTGAACTCCTAGCTTTTTGGCCACTTGCTCAGCTATCTCATCTATCTCAGTGGAGGCTCTAGAGGTATGACTTGTAGAATTATCAGAGTCCTTATAGAGTTTGGATAGTCCTAACTCCTCACCCAAGTTGTCTTCTATGTCAATGCACATCCGTATACACTCTTCTATGGATCTAGGCTCTTTCAAGTATACATATGACCTTAATTTTGTGCTCAATAGGCCATCTAAAAACAGTGCCACCTGTTTGGCTGATGTGGGTAATTCTGGTACAGGGCATCTTTCCAAGTACTGCCTAAATCTTCTTCTTGCGAGTCGCACTGTTTCTTGGGGTGTCTGCTTGAAGCTGTGGATCAAGGATGATGTGTTATGCCTGATACCGCTTTTGGAAAATTCCACAATGAATTCTTCTAGCAGCTGACCTATCTCTCTATAGTTGCGACTGTTTAGAGGTTGAAACCACGCTAAGGCAGTACCCTTAAGAGTCAAACCAAATGCCTCGAACTGGGTGAATAAGTCTTCAACCTGTTCAGCTCTTAGCACTTGTTTGAACTCCGCCACATGATCATAAGGATCTCCAAATCCATCAAAGTAGTTCTTCATTGTCTTAACCACTTGAGACGGTCTAAGGGTTCTTGAGTGCTCTCGTGGTCTAGGCAATGGAAAATCATGTTCATCTCTTTGGTGCCTATGAGCTCTATGTCTCTCCCTTTCAAGTCTTTCCGTTCCATATCCTGATTTGTCTCTGCCTATAGTGTCTGCAAAGCTTACCTCCGGTCTCTCTCTAGTTCTTTCTCTCTGGGTTTCATGAGCCTTGGATGATCCGGCTCCTTGGAGGCCCTGGGAAACATTAGATCTTGGTGGAGGGAAAATTGATTCACCTTGCCAAGTGTAAGCATGTCTGTCATGATCTGATACCAAGAATAATTTCTGAGATGTGTGATCTAGATAGACAGCTTTCCCTGGTGTCTCTGGGTCCTTGAATTCATAGATGGTGACTACTGGGCAGGGTTGATCTGGCCTAAACCTCCAAAAGGCTTCCTCCGTTTCTCTATTCACGAATAGTTCTATGCTTTTATTATCTTGAGGGATCCATTCTGGAGTGAGTACTCTGGTTAAGACTGACTTACCTCTAGGGGTCTTGGGTTCTCCTCCTAGGTCCCCTTGCTCTAGGTCTCCTATCTCCTTCTCAGGAATGATATTTCCAAACTCATCTGTCCTATCTGGTAAGTTGGTAACCACATACATGGTTCCTTCCTTATCAATGTAAGCACCCTCTTCAAACTTGACCACTGGGTGTTCAAGTCCAAAGGGTTGGTCAGGATTCTTGAGTTGAACCACTGATCGTCTTAGACCATCCTCATAGATGCGAGCACCTAATTGGTTGGTCCTGATATACTCCAATTGGGTCTTATAGGGACCTTCTGGTGTCTGTAAATAGGCAATGCCTGAGCTACGTGTGGGTCTTTCCATGCTAAAAGACATTTCCGAGTCACTGGTTTCTGAACTTCGTGTGTAAGGATAACCACTAAGCTGTTGAGCCCAAGACTTGGATGTATGGTTGACACTAGCCTCAGATGACCTAATGCTTTGTCTATCCTTGCCTAAGTGTCTGCCAGATCTCAGGTTCATAAGCCTTGGCTTCTAGTCCCAAAGTTCTCTTATATTGCTCAAAATCCTTTGGAACACCTTGATTTTCTAGTTTCCCTCAGGGTCAACTTCAAAATACCCTATCTAATAATCCTGGTATTAATTGTGACATAACCAGTCGATGTTTTGGTTGTATTCCCCACGAGCTTTCCAACAAAACCAAAATCACAGCAAACGGATTTCGTATGAGAAAGTTATGCCAGTTCAGGGTTTTGGGGGTTAAAACAGGGAAACAGGATCACTCTGGGAGCTCAGAACAGACGAGACGATACCAGATTCCCCTCGATACGATACCTCTTTCTTGCACGATACCACTTTAGACGACACGATACCACCGGGATTACTGAAATCGCGATACCAACATCACGATACGATACCAAGGGTTTGCCACGATACGACACCAAAAATGGTATCGCGATACACTTCCTGGTAAGGAAACGATACGACACCACTAGTCTTGGCGATACGATACTATTTCAAGTGTCGCGATACTACCTTGGGAAGTAGGCGATACGATACTAAAACTTCGACGATACGATACGAGAGGACCAGGGCGATACGACCTCAGAATGGTATCGCGATACCCTTGGGAAAGTGGGCGACACGATACTGCTAGGTAAGGTAAGATCGCGATACCAACTTCAGGGCACGATACCAGAATGGTATCGCGTTACCAAAATAAGTACCCGACGATACGATACTGCACAATCAACGATACGATACCAAGGATGGCACGATACGATACCACCGGGGCGACCGCGATCGCGACACCAACACTTGACGATACGATACCAGAATGGTATCGCGATACCTCAAGTGGGCAGGCACGATGCGATATCTCGACAAGTATCGCGATACACGGGAGTTCTGGTATCGCGATACCAAATCTCAACCGGACACGATACTTGGAGATTTTCACACCCAAATTCAAAAATTTTTACAGGTTTGTGTACCTTGTGTCCTCCTTGTCCCTCCTATCAGCCTGTGGATGCAAAGTCACCCTCCAAAATCACAATATGATGCTCGCGATACCAGGCGCAGGTCGCTTCAGCCCGCGCGATACTGAGTTGAATTTTTGGAGTTTTGAGAGGTTTTCCAAGTGATTTTCTTCAGCGCTTTCGGTTCTCAGCTCCTCCTAAGCTTGTTTCTCACAGCCACGAGTAAAAAACGAGTGAATGTAGTGGCGAAAATGGAAAAAATCAGAGAATATGAAGAGGGAAGGAGATGGTGATGATGATGAAGATGAAGAAGAGGAAAAAAACTCAGAAACTGAACTGAAAGATGGCGATTTTTTTACCCTCCAACGTCGCTACTCTACGTCTTACCGTCACACGCTCGTCCTCCAAGCTCTCTCCCCGGCAACGGCGCCAAATTTGGTGTCACTCTAGCACAATGGTGAGTTCCAACGTGAGGAGATACACCTCATAAATGTCAATCCGTGGAGACGTGAGGACCGGTATGAAGACCGAGAGCAAGTGATGGCACAAGTGCGTGAGTGAAAGCACACAAGCATGCACACACATACACACACACGCGCACAAGGTAAGAGCAAAGAGTGGAACAATGGAAAGCTTTGATTACCAAAGAGCTCTCTTACAAAACTGAAATCTACAACAAGCTAACCTCAAAAATGAGCTCTCCAGCCCTTTTTATAGTTTTTGAGTGGTTTTGGCCCTGTCCAGACCTAGTGTCCGGCCTAGTTAAAAAATAGGTTCCAGGGCTTATTTGGGGGCTCAAACGGAGTCTAAAAATCATGAAAATTGGTAGGATGGTAGATCTAATACTCCTCAAGCTCGAGGACTCCTCGGCTTGGACAAAATGGAGTTACAAAAATGAAAAATGGTATTTACAATGGTTTTTAGTGATAAAAATCACTATTTTTGTAGGGATTTCTTTTGAAAATTTGACATGTGCTTCTTGGAGCTCCCTACTTGCTCCTTCTTCTTGTGTGTCCACTTCCTTGGTGCGCTTCCATGCTTTGTCCTTGACCTTAAGCTTCAACAGGTAGCTGAGAGAAGAAATAGGTTGATTGTTGAGACAACAGATCTATGTTGAATGAGAAAAAGTTACCTAACTATCTATGGGCAGAAAGTGTTTCTACTGCCACTTACCTCATAAACAGGTTACCATCTAAATCCCTTGATGGGATGACACCCTATGAAGCATGGCATGGTAAGAGACCCTCACTAGACCATTGTAGGATATTTGGATGTGTAGCATATGTACACATTCCATCTCAGATAAGAGGTAAGCTAGACCCAAAGGCTGAAAAGTGCATCTTTATTGGATATGACCTAAATCAAAAAGGCTACAAGTTCTACAACCCTTCCAATAAGGGATTCATGGTTAGTAGAGATGTTGTCTTTGATGAAAATGATTCTTGGTATGAGAATGAATGCAGGAAGTTCAAATTACCCTATGACTTGGAAGAGGAGTTTCCAAGTCTTGCAAAAGAAGAACCTAATCAGGATGAAGATTCAACTTCATATGATGAAGATGTTATCAACCTTGAAGAGTTCAAGGCATGTAAGTCCAAAGGGAAAGTCAAAATGAAGAAGCTTGAAGACATACCTGAATCTTCAAATCAGTCAATCAGAAGATCACAAAGAGAGAGCAAAAAACCTATCAGATATGGGTATGATACATCTCTTGTTACTAAACACTCTGTTTATCTTGCCAAAGATTTGTCAATTTAAGAACCAGGATCATATGAAGAATCCATAACCAAGACAGAATGGAAAGAAGCTATGGATGAGGAGATTGAAGCACTCAAGGAAAGTGACACATGGGAGCTAGTACCAAAGAAGGAATCCATGAAGGTAATAGGATCCAGATGGATCTATAAACTTAAAAGAAATTCTGATGGCTCAATCAACAGGTATAAAGCCAGATTGGTAGCCAAGGGTTTTGCACAAACCCAAGGCATTGACTATGAAGAGACATTCTCTCTAGTGGCCAAGATGCCAACAATTAGAGTGTTGGTAAGTGTGGCGGCATCAAAAAATTGGAATATGTACCAATTGGATGTCAAGAATGCTTTCTTGAATGGATGGATTTTAGAGGAGGTATATATGTCACAACCTCCTAGCTATAAGGACCCTAAGAAGGTAACATATGTTTGCAAATTGAAAAAGGCTTTATATGGATTAAAGCAGGCACCTAGGGCATGGAATTACAGGTTAACTACATACCTCCAAGATCAAGGTTTTGTCATGAGCAAGGCAGACACTTCTCTATTTATCAAGAGAAGTAATTCAGAGGTAATATATCTTTGTGTTTATGTTGTACTTATAGGCAATGATGTCAATGGAATCAAACAAATCAAAATCCAGATGATGGAGTTCAAGATCAATGATCTTGGTCTACTAAAGTATTTTCTTGGGCTTGAGTTAGTCTATACTAACTCAGGAATATACATTACTCAGAAAAAATACATACAGGACATGAAGAAGTTTCATTTGCAGGATGCCAAAGTTGCAAGTACTCCAATGGAGGTAAACCTAAAACTAAGTGCCCATGAAGGTGATGAAGTTAATGACATTACAGGTTATCAAAGTATGGTGGGTAGCCTGAACTATGCTACCTTAACAAGGATAGATATTGCATATGGAGTTAGTGTGCTAAGTTAGTTTATGCACAACCCAAGAGCACCTCACTTGAAGGCTGCAAAAAGAATATTAAAGTATCTCAAGGGTACACAACATCATGTTTTGTATTTTCCTTACACTTCAAACATTGATATCAAGATCTATTCAGATGCAAATTGGGCAGGATGCAAGGATGATAGGAGGAGCACCTCAGGATACATTTCATTTACAGGTGACAAACCAATTTCATGGTCTTCAAAGAAGCAACCTACTGTTGCTTTGTCTTCTACAGAGGTAGAGTATAGAGGATTGGCTAATGCCACACAAGAAGCCATATGGATCAAACTATTATATACAGAATTGGGTTTGTATACTAGGTCACCAATAATCTTTGGAGATAATACAAGTTCACTTCACCTTGCAGCTAATCCTATCTATCATGCTAGGACCAAACATATAGAGGTCCATTACCATTATGTGAGAGAGAAGTTGCTAAACAAAGACATTCAACTAACCTATGTATCAACCAATATGCAGTGTGCAGATTTGTTGACTAAAGCTTTGGATGGAACCAAACTTTGCAGGTTCAAAGCAATGATCGGATTGCAAGATATACACAAAGAATGAAGGATGAAGACCAAGCCAAAATGTTTGGCTTGAGGGGGAGTTGTTGGTGTAATTCACAAGCCTACACATTTGGCTTGATGGATACATTAATGGCCATACACATATGCAAAAGCATAGGAACTATTGCTAGTGGTTAATTACCACTTTACCTCATTGTAAAAGTCATATTTGACTTAGAATCTTTGTAAGCACCTACCAAAAGAAATTTGTGGAAAAACTTTAGCTTTGATTGAAGGAATATCTCCTAGGATATAGGAGCTTGATCATAGGGAGCCAAAAGTTTGAATTTGAATTCAAATTTTTACTCAATCACTATAAAAGTGTTCATGGAAAATTCACGGCTAAGACTCATCATTCCCGAGCTCATTACTACCAATTCTGAGTATGTGTGAGGCCTACACTCTAGCCCACACCTATCTACACCATTAGGCAATGATCTTCATGCCAATGGATTTGTATACAAGTGTTCATCAATACATATATCATCATTGTTCATTTATGAGTTCTCTATCATACTACTTGAAAGTCTGTCAACTTGTGGAGTGCATATCTCAGTCATTTCTTCACAAAATTCAAAGATCTAAAGCTTCTTGGAACCAGCTCAAAGTTTTATCATGCGATCAAAATTTGAAGAGATTCTATTCAGCCAATTCAGAGAAAAGCTCGTCCAAGTTATCACTGGTCATTGTTTGCAACATTCCTAAAAAATCGGGGGTAAAGGTTTACTTGCTAAATTGATTTCTCTTAGCATGGTTTATTTTTTTACATCATTCCACTTTGAATAGTTAGCTAGCTAAGGTAATTAGATACTCCTAAAAGGAATTTTTCAATTCCTACTGTGCTGGTCATACTGAGCAAAAGATCCAGCAAGTGTCAAGACATAAATAGAAGGTTTTCTTGAGATTTTGAGTTTCAAAGTTATCTGTTTTGGTTCAGTCTTTACACACATCATTTCCAAAGTACATAGGCCATTTTATGGTGTCATTGGGAAGCTAAAGAAGTCTACTTATCAAGTCTGAAGCATTAGGGGGCTGGTACAAAGTAGGTTTCGGCAGTACTTACTCAATCTCTTGGAGTATCCATCCATCTTTCCCAACAATCCAGGACCACAAGCAACACCTAGGCCATATGAGCAAGGGCAATATGGACAACCTCAACCAATATTAGGACAACAACCACCACTTCCACAGAATGTAGTGTCGGATACTCAACCAGAGGAAAACATGGAGCCATAGTGCCAGCTACGCCCTTAGCCTGTTTAGAACCAATGAATCAAGGCTATGAGCAAACTCTAGGAGAATACTATCCCTATGATGCCAGTTTGCTGGAATATGACCAAATTTATGATCCACAATACTATGGTTATGAGGGATACGACAACACCTATGGACAGGAGTTTGCAACCCTAATGTACATTGCACCCAAAGCACCAGCACCCATGAGGCCACCCATTAGACTGCCTGTGCCAAAGGGACCTTGCTTTAGATGTGGAGGAGACCACTTCATCAGAGAGTGCACTTGGCCATACAACCCACCACCTCCCAAGACTTGGGAAGGGTATTGCAATGAATGTGGGAAGGAACATCTCTTTAGAGACTGTCCAAAGAATCCCAATAAGACTCATGACACTGCACAAATCAATGTGATTGAAGTAATTGAATCGTCAGGCAGTGATAAAGAGTACATAGTACCATTAAAAGCTATCACATGAGCACAAGCCAAAGGACAAGAGAGAAAAAACGTAGACTCGGTACAAGGAAAGAATAAAAACCTAGAACCTAACATACAGGTTGTGGAAGATTCTGAAGACCCACATGAGAGTACCCAAGCAAAGAAGACCCAAAGTTGGAATGATAGAAGGGAAAAACTTAAAGACAAATGGATGAAGAACAAAAGTAAGGAGGACAAAAGAAACATGAGAGACAGTAAGAAAATTGGGAAAACAGAAATACGAGAAGAGACTCCACTTACGACTCAAGCACAAGAACCAAACAAGTCAGGATCGATCTTGGCAGACCCAAGACCAGACAATTTGGATATGTGGTTAAAAGCTTACCGAGCTAGAATCACGAATGGACCAAACATAGAGTAGCATGAGAAACTATATCCACAAGGGGAATTAGAAAAGGAGAGACTTGCGATATGTAGAAAACTCATAGAGGTAGCCCAGGCCACTCTAGAAAAGACTATCCCTGTCCTCCCAGAGATGAGAATATCCGAGAATCAATACAATGATTGTCTTAAAACCAAGGACCAGAAACCAGAAGAGAAAGAAAATAAGGAAGATTTACCTTGCACTCAAGACAAATCAACCTCTGTAATCCCTGAATTAGAGGCTGATTGGCCAAGAGAGTTGTGGAAAAAGAATGGAAATGCAAAACCTCCATTTGAGGAAGTAGATGTGGAAGACTATCAGCCAACGCCAAATTTGGAAGAAATATATGAGGAAGTCTCTATGCTAGACCGAAATAGAGAGGAAGCACACAGCATTTCTACCCTACCAAACTACATGGGAGAATATGAGAAGGAATCCATAGTCTTCCGTGCTCCCAAACTACGAGGAAAGGAAAAGGAGTCTTCAGACAAGACCTCACACAATTTAGCACAACTCAAAAAGACCAAAGTACAATGTCGGTTGACAGTGGAAGAATTACTACGGGTCAAGCCTCAAATATGGAAACAATTAGCGGGACAGTTGAAATTAGAGCATGAGAAGAACAAAACTAAAAGTAAGGAAACTAAAACCCCTTCTACTATACAAATTCTGGTGGATAAAGTTGGAGAATTTAGTGAAGGGGATGAGGGCAACACATGTCTACCCGTCACATACAATGGATACATGACCAAGGCCATACTAGATACAGGATCAAGAGTAGGAATAGCCACCAAAGAGATTTGGGAGAAATGGGGAAAGCCAGCCCTACGACCAACTCATATGAAGCTTCAATTAGCAGATGGTCATGTAGAAAGACCCGTGGGAATATTGGAAAAAATTAAGTTAACCACTTGTGGAGTCGAGTTTGAGCATACATTAGCTATATGTCAATTTGCAAAGGCAAATAATTATGAAATGATATTAGGACGACCTTTCATGAGACAACTCAGGGTAGTACAAGACTCGGGAAGAGACTCGTTATACCTACAACACCAAGGAAGTACTACCAAGATAAATTTTCATACATTTGCATATAGGGATGTACTACCACTACAATGGAATCCCATACACAAGGAAGAAGATGATTTGTCAATCCATAGTGCCAGTTCAAGTGATCAATCCTAGATGCACAAGGATGCCCAATTATGGATGTGTAAGGAAGCAAAGAGAGAAGAGAAAAAGACTCGAACATGGCCTATCGGACATCAAAATTATTGACCCATAGAGGACCCTATGTACATGCCCCAAGCTTTTGCCGATGAAGCATTCGAACCACATGGTTGGATGGAGATTCTAGCCACTTTGGATGTATGTGTAAATGAAGAAGTATTGACCATGAATGAATGTGTGGACGAAGAAGGTTATGATGTAAGCTTTTACATGGTAGTCCTTCAGGAGATAGAAGCAAGAGAAGTATTAGAAAAGGAATGGAAGGAAGAGTACGAGAGCATAGAGATGGAGCCGGAGTTTGATTCAGAGGAACACTATTTAGAAGTCATCCAAGCCAAGGACAAGGATGGAACAACCAAGGTGTTAGCAATAGAGGCATCTTAGATAGCATCAGACCATGAGGAAACCACGGGTAAGACCGAACCAACCCTAGATCTATTTGAAGTCCCAGAACACTTCAAAGGATACAAAGTAGAGGAAAGAAAGATAGTCATTCAGATGCCTAAGAGAGAAGCAAGAGAAGGAGAAGCATATGACAACAAGGAACAAACAAAGAAAGTAATAGTGACTGTAGAAGATGGAGAAGAAAGATGCACGTACATAGGAAAAGATGTGTCACCTGAGGAAGAAGAAGAATTGATAAGACTGATTTGAGAATATCGAGATGTGTTTGCATGGACCTACAAAGACCTCAAAGGTGTGGAGCCCTCCATTTGTTCTCATCAAATACCAATGACACTTGATGCAAAACCATCAAAGCAATGCCCTTACACTTATAATGATGTTTATGCAGCAAAATTTAAGGAAGAGATAGACAAGCTATTAGCATCGGGATTTATATATGAGATAGAACATACCGAATGGGTGTCACCATTAGTAATTGTGCCCAAAAAGAACGGGAAACTAAGAGTGTGCATTAATCTAAAGAAAGTCAACGTAGCCATAATCTGTGATAGCTACCCATTACCTATCACTGATCATCTCTTGGAAAAAGTCGCAGGTAAGGAAGTCTATAGCTTCCTGGATGGATTCTTTGGATACAACCAAGTAGCTATTGCTACTCAGGACCAACATAAGACTGCATTTGCGACTGAATGGGGAGTCTATGCTTTCAGGGTGATGCCGTTTGGGCTCACAAATGCCCCTACTACTTTCCAATGGTTGATGTGTCATGTCTTCGAATAATTCCTAAGGAAGAGTATGGAAGTATATGTAGACGACTTATGCACATACTCAGATTGGAGACAGGAACATATTCCAGAGTTGCAAAGAATATTTATAAAATGTCGGCAATATAGAGTGTGCCTGAATCCTAAGAAGTGCGTACTTATGGTGAGATAAGGAAAAATCCTAGGACACATTGTATCTAGGAATGGAATATCCACTGATGAAGACAAGATCAAAGTAATTCTAGAACTCCCAAGACCAAAAAATGCAAAGGAAGTGCAAGCGTTTATGGGTCATTGTGGATATTATCATTGATTAATTCACATGTACGCTATAATTGCCAAGCCGTTGTATGGATTGTTGACTCAATTCACATGGACAGATGAATGCGAGAAAGCATTTAAGGAACTAAAAAAACGACTTACCGCAGCACTTATTTTGAAAACACCCAACTGGAACAAGCCTTTTCATATTCATGTGGATGCTTCCAACTATGTAATAGGATGCATTTTAGCTCAACTTGCAGATGAAGGGAAACTGGACCACCCTATTGCCTATGCGAGCAGACAACTGAATCAAGCTAAAAGAAACTATACAACTATGGAGCGAGAAGTTTTAGGGATAATGTACGTTGTTAAGAAATTCAGACACTACCTTTTAGCCAACAAGTTCAAGTTCTTCATAGATCATCAAGCCTTATTGTACTTAGTCAATAAGCCTTGTAATACGGGAAGACTAGTGAGATGTTTTTGTTGTTAATGGAGTTTGATTTTGAAGTGATTGTAAAAAAAGGAAATACCCACGTGAGAGATGATCATCTCTCTAGGTTAACACACGGAGAACCACCTAGCGGAGTACTCGACAATTTGCCAGACACTTACCTATTCAATTTGGAAGTATGTCCTAAGTGGGAAAAAAAGCTAATTGCAATACTCACTCATGGAACACAACACTCAATTAACAAGGAGATTAGAAAGGAAATTCTACAATCGCGTAACTTACACATTGTAGCTAGAAGTGTATACCATAAAGAACCCACTGGTGTATTGTCTAGATGTGTAGAAGAAGACAAACAGAAGAACTTGATTGAACAAGTGCACGTAATGGAGAATGCTCAAGGGAACTCATGGAACTCTAAGAGAATTGAAATGATTAGGATTCTATTGGCCTGATATGCCTAAGGATGTTCACAAGTATGTTGGTAGTTGCATGAAATGTCAAGAAACCAATCCAGATGACCATACATCATTACTCTTCTCTATAATAGCGCCCAACTAGAGTAAGATGTTAGTGAAATTCTTAAAGACACAAGAGCATGAGGACGAAACCAGTTTAGCTAGGAAATGATCCCTAGAAGAAATGAGTAAGGATTATGTTATCATAGGGAGACAATTATTCAAGAGAGGGAAATTCAATCAACTACGACTATGTGTACATGAAGGAGAGTACATACCCATATTAGAAATGGCACATGCAGGTGCCACAGGAGGACATTTCTCAGCCAAAAGAACTATAAAAATGATTCTCTTTGCAGGTTTGTGGTGGCCAACTCTACATATGGATGTAGACACCTATGTATGAAGTTGTGAGGCATGCCAAAGAGCTAAATACCCTATTAGACGAGATGACATGCCTTTGAGACCTATGGTTTGCACGAGAGCCTTTTCCAAATGGGGCATTGATTTCATAGGACCTATTAATTCACCAACCAAAGGATCACACATTGAGCACATAATATTGGTGACAGATTATTTAACTAAATGGGTAGAAGCAAAAGCAACTAGAAAAAATGATGCTCTTACCATAGCTAAGTTTCTTTTTTAGCACATCTTTACTCACTTTGGACTACCTAGAGATCGTAAGTGATCAAGGAACGCACGTTATTAATGAAGTAATAGAGTACTTGATGAATGAATTCTTAGTGATTCATAAAAAATCAGCCCCTTATCATCCTCAAGCCAATGGTCAAGTAGAAAGTTCCAATAAAGTGTTGTGCATTGTATTGACAAAGATAGTCAATAGTGGAAGTTCAAATTGGGACAAACAATTGCATCATGCAATTTGGGCCTTCCATGTGGCCTACAAAACAGCCATTGGAACTACACCATTCAACCTCGTATATGGACAAAATGCAATCCTGCCAATCAATTTTTTGGTGCCTACTTTAAGAGTAGCACAACAGTATGAATGGACAGGACATGAGTTGTCCAAGCAAGTCGAACAAATTGAGAAGCTACACGAAACAAGACTACAAGTTGTTGCAAGAATTTATGCTGCAAAGAGGAGACAAAAAGCATATTATGATGCACATAGCAAAGATAAAGGCCTAAAAGAAGGAGATTTAGTCCTGGTGTATACTTTGAAGAAACACGCCAAGAAGCTGCAAAAACATGGATATGGACCCCTAATAATCAATAGGATTTCAACGAGTGGAGCAGTAACCTAGCCACATTGGATGGAGATATACTACATAATTACATAAGTGGTTGTCGAGTAAAGTGATATATGGAACCATTGATGGATCAACTGTTAGCACGACTATTAGGTGCACAAAACCAGAAAAACAAACAAGAGAGAATTAGAGAAGAAGTAAGGCAAGAAGCCCTAGAGCGTATCAAGAAACAAAAGGAGTGGATAAGGCAATGAGATGAGCGATATTTACAAGGAGAAGAACCAATTCCCATGGCCAATTACCAAGTTCACCAAGCCAACACAAATAACCTCAGCATATCTCAACCATATTTGAACCTACGGATTGGCACTATAGAATACCAGTTGATAGATGCATTAATCGACTCAGGGGCTGCACTCAGCTACATACGAATGACGGTCATTATGCATTTTCAAACGATCATGAAACCAACTAAAGCTCACATGATAGGCATTGGGGGACAAGTCATAGAATGTATTGGAGAAGCCCTAATATCCCTCCACCTAGGAAATTCCACTATGGAGCAACGAGTTTTGGTATGTAAAGACGAGGATTTAATAGAAAGCCTAATCCTAGGGCAAGATTGGATTATTGAGAATGAAGTGAGCATTCATCTAGCTCAAGGATACATCTCAGCCAAAATAGGGCATAAGGAGATCTTTAGCCTATTAGAAGAAAGACTCCCTCACATGCATGAAGCGATCAAGCGTGAGAAAGAAACCCTAGAAGAGGAGTTAGAAAATGAATCAATCGAGAGTTTACCCAAAGAGTACCCTAAGCGAGGATTGACCACCAATACAAATGTGTTAGTTGATGATGTGCCTTCATTCCCCATGAACGATGAATCCAAGAGAAAATGTGAAGACAACGCTCCTAAAGTCACCTACAACAAGGGAAGAACATCCACATGGAATTCTACTACTCGATTATCGCAGCCAGGAAACGCTAACTTACACTGGGTTCGCAAGGATCGAATGAGGGAATCCAAGAATTCAACACCGATACAAGTCACTCACCCTATGAAGGCAAGGAGAAACAATAATTTCCCTTTATTACAATCAGAACCAAAAAGGCTCCTAAAAGTATGGCTTCCAAAGTCATTAATAGAAGCCTAGAAAGCATGACAACATATTTGGATTCCAAAGAAGGTCAAACAGACTGCAAGTCAAGAGCTAGACAAGCGAGAGGGAATATTACACCGACAAAGCAAGACCACGAAGCCCAACAAGACCCACCAAAGGTACTAGAGGAACACGACATCAACCAATCAGACTTCAAAAAAGAAAGAGGAAAGGCCTAGAATACAACAAAACCAAGAGAAGATGAAGCCTCAAACATTAGCTACAAAATGGATATGGAGACCCAAGAGGCTACACCGACAGGAACAACAGACTCAAAAGGATTCCAATTGCACTCATGAAGAGTCGATTGCACCTAAAGTTTGCATGCCTGGGCCACACTATGAGGCCATGCATTTGGCAGATAATATGTTCAACAAAACTAGTGGTGCACATTTCCCAATTGGGAATAGATCCTAGATTCTACTCCCATAGGAATGAACCTATTGTGTAAATAAATAAATGCTTCGGCTAAACTAACTCTTGTTTTCTTTCAAGAATATAAATGAAAATATGTGTGGTAAGAGATCTTACTTACTTGAGTAAGGGGAAATGGAGTGATGCAATAAGCAACATGTCACTGAGACACACATAACTCACGACTGAACTTCTATAAGAAGCTGATGTTCTCCTTATTACAAGTGCAGATGGCTTTTGAGGACTCTGAAGCAACTATTCAAGAAGAGGTGCTAGAATTCCCCTTACAGAGTGTGATGAAAGCAAAAGGTCGCTAGTTTCAGGAGGACCAACCTGTTGGGAACTATTTGTTCTTAGTAACAATCAAGATTATGGACATAGACCAGCAGTTTCCAGTGATGCCCCAAGATTTCAAAGTCATGCATGAACTTCCATCCACTATAGAAATAATGAAGAAAGTAGGCATTCAAAAGTACTTTGAACTACCAATCTACAAACCGGACTTCTAGCGATGCACACAAGTAATGAATACCCTGCAACCGGCTCTACATGACCCATTAGTACATGAAGCTAGAGTTCTAGATGTTGTAGGAGAATGGGTAATCATTCAATTTACCCATGAGTTGATAAAGGAATCCTTCGGGTGGGAAAAGGATAGGAACACAGTTCTGAAAGATGAAAGCCAAGGCGCTAAAACATGCACATTCACGAACATTAATCGTATCGACATAGAAGAAGAAGTCATATTGATCCACCAACACTTTTGCTTCCCAAACATGCACCGATATACCGCACCAAAAAAGATCATAGTGCAGATGTTGTCCCATGCCATCAAACAGATAGGGAACCAAGTGAATATGATGCCATATTTTCAAGAACGACTTTTCAAAGCAAAGAAGCAATGGAACCATAGGAAGTTCTTGAACGAAAGCATTGCCTTAACAGTACTGATCTATCATGCCCTAGGCATTCGGGAACATTTGGAAGAGATGCCTTCATCTGAAGAAATGACTAAGTATGCGAAGATTGCCACAGTTCCAAGGAAAAAGAAAGGAGTAAAAATAGTGGAAGAAGCTAAAACTAGCTCTCGATCGAGAATGAGAGGTACCAAAAGATTACAAGAGATGATGCAGGCAGAAGAAGCCATTCCAGCTTCAAAGAGGACACATGTACTTCCAAGAACAAGGCTTGAAGACAATCCACCCATCACGGAAGAGGAATTAACAAAGGCAATGGAAGCAACTCATTAGTATATCGAAGGTCAAGTAAACCTACCGGTCCAAGGGCATCATTACCAACAAACTATCATAGACAATGAACAACGAAAACGTCTGACGAAGGTTCATCGATATAGAGAGTTGGGGTTGGCCAACTCTAGTTCATCGTCTGATACACTAGACAAGCAAGAAACATCTATGCTAAATTGGGATATTAAAAGTGATTCAAAGGATGATGGTCAATGGGAGGAATTGAATCAAGTAATTGATGCCCTTGGAATAGAAAATACAATGATAGATCAGATTCCTGATGACACCATCAAAGGAACCACAAGGCAGGAATCATCTAAAGAAGAAATTCATGTATTCAAGATGAATGAAGAAATGAATGTTCAAATTACAGAGACTCACTTAGAAGGAGGAGCATCGGTCAAGAACCCCAAGGAGGAAAAAGTACAAGACCCCGTGAAGGAGCCTGAACCCTTCACACCGATTCGAGTAGTAGCAGAGCCCTCCCCACTAGACATCACTTTTCAAGGCAGTACCACCAAGTCGACGACGAATAAAGATGAAGAACAAGAGCAAGAAGTACATCTCCAGATAAGACAACCGCATAACGAGACGATACATGTGGAACAAGGAAGAGACATACAAACAGGGGAAGAATCGAGCATCCCCAAAACATGTTTGAATGTGGATGTAGCTCAACTAAAGCCTGTAGTGCAACAAATGTTACAAACTGCTATGGATACTCGACACTTAATTTTTGAAGCAGATGTTGAGTATGATAAGGCCATGAGAGAGAAAAATCAATTCCAGGTAATAAGTGAAAGCTTATCTACAAAATTAATGCAAGCTCAACAGGCACTCTCGGCAAGGAATCAGAGGCCGAAGAAGCAAAATGCAAAAACGCATTGTTAGCGACGGAGAACCAACAACTTCGAGATCAACTTAATGAGCTACAAAGAAAGTACAATGCTGGTGAAGCCAAGAAGGTCAGAATGAACACACGAAGTAAGCTGCTTGAGAGTCACATCAAAGTATATATGGAGGAAGCAAACACCTTAAGGAATAGAAATAAAGAGCTTATGATGGCGATATTATGTAACCAACCCATCGAAGCACATGTAACGACCACAAGCAGCACAAAATATTGGAGGATCAAATAGAAAAATATGAAGATCAGCTGAAAAACGAGCAAGCCATCATAGCGGAATGGGAAAAAAGATATATGGACGACACAAATGAACTTAGGAGGAAATGGGGGATGGCAAAGAATCAATACCTAGTACAATGCAATGAGGGCGCTAATCAACTTGCTACCATCGAAGAGGAACTCTTGAAGAACAAGGACACAATCACGCAATCCACCGCAGAAATCAAAGCAAAGGATTAACTCATCACTAAATTAAAAGCTCAAATAGAACAACAGGTAACCGTGGGGACACCAGTAGTTCCAAGCTCCACAGCGGCTACTGAGGGGACTGAGGTACGTCCTCTTTCTCTCCCCATGCAACATTCACCGATAAGGGAGGAAACAGAAACCCACACTGAAAGACATAATCGGGCTAATGTAGAACTAAGCTGAAATGAGCGGGCACTACTGGTGTCTCAGCTTACGAAAGATTTTGAAGAACAATTAATCAAAGTAATGAGATAATTGAAGATTGAGAGCAAGAATCTGGAACAGGTTATGAAGCCTTTCAATGTACCTTATGGGTTACTCAAAGAAGAAACACACCAGTATATCAGGAAGACCACCAATAAAGAACCAGATAATAATTTGCAGTTCAATGTGCACACATTTACCTATACACAAGAGGATTTTGATAAAGCAGATCCTATATGGAGATGCAAGTTTTGGGAAAAAACCCACGTTACGGATCCACTGGGAATCAGCACCTTACGTACTTCAAATTAATCCATCTTTTTGCCTAGTACCTAGAAGACGCTCCTGGATGTAGGGAAGCACAGTGCTAGGGAAGCTTAAATATTCAATGGCTAAATTATCCACTATTACCGAGCCCACCTCACAACTACTTACTCACGGAAGAATACATGGTGAAGACTATCAAGTTTTGGATCGCCAGATATGCCACAGTACCGGATTTAGCCATCAAAATGACAAACAAAATTTTGACTATGTTACTTAAAGCAATAAAGGTCTTTCAACACGCTCAATATACCTTTTTAAAAAGGACTGAAGAAAAGTTCAAGTTATGAAGCATGGAGGAAGTACATATTCAGAAGATGAAGATGTGTACACATATGTACATTAATTCAGAGATAGTTCACTTATGCTTTTGTATAGTCATGATATTGTAAATATTTGCCTATATATACAAGGAAGAAAGTTGGGGCAAATATGAGAGAGCATGAGAATAGATAAATCAATAGTGATATGAGTCATTAGACATCTTAGATGTGATTAAGAGTCTCTCTAATCACTCAGTTGTAAATTTCTTCAGGAATGAAAGAAAATTGCACCCAATGTTTCCGTGTATTCTCCTTCTGTGCTTGATCACTTCGACAATCCTTTTGTAGATGTCTAATTCCATAGTTAATGAGTCTATGGTTAAAGTTTGAGAGCCTAATTGTAAACAAGCTGTGAGAATTTTCTGTAGGAACATTCATATGTGAAGAAGTGTTCACTAGTTCCTGAAACAGGCACAAAATTTGATGTTAATGTTTTGGTCAGTTCTCCTTCCACAGTGTAAAGTTTTGAGCAAGCAAGCACTCAATCTTTAAGTTGGAAGGTAAGCTATCTGTGGCTAAAAGCATTTTCTTTAAGTTTTGAGCAAGCAAGCACTCAATCTTTAAGTTGGAAGGTAACTTGTTGAGATCATTTCTCAAGATATACTGAATATTTTGGAGTAATTCAACTTGGAGAAGGTGCGCAAACTTTAGGAAACACCTTGTGCAAAGTTTCATTAAAAACTTTACACAATTCATAAGTTAATGTGAGAGATATGTGCAGTAGACTTTCTGTGTAGTCATCTCCTTCACATATTTTTTCCAAATCTTTATAATTGATCATTGATCCTCTAAAATTGGTGAAGGTTTGAGTTATTCTTGTTATAGAGGTGCTCTAACTACAAGAGTAGCTTATTCTTTTGGAGATTAACACTCTCCATCAGTGGTATCAGAGCAGGAAGCATCAGAATTGAAGGAAGGAGGATCCCGACTACTGCAGCTGCAAAGAATTCAACATCTGAAGGTTCAAAAGTTGAAAGCTTGAGGACAAGGCTTGAGAAGGAGGTCATATGACATCAAAAAAGACAAAAGGAACATTATTCGAAGTAAAGGTACATCTATTACTCATAAAGGTTGAAGAATTCAATATACAGGTGAAGAAAGGATGGGAGATTCTCTTCAAATAGAGAAGTTGGATAGAGAGAACTATCCAGCATGGTCAATGAGGATGGAAGCTCATCTTATGAGCAAAGACTTGATAGCTTATATTACGGGTGAAGAAGAAAAGCCTCAATTCAGAGATCCTAGTGTTCCAACTAGGGAGGAATTATCAGATTTGAAGAATTGGATGAAGAGAGATGCTCAAGCTAGGAGCATTATCTATATGGCAGTCAATGACTACTTGCTACCTCATATTAGAGGTCTTGAAAGTGCAAGTGATATATGGAATGCTTTGGAAGAGCATTTCCAAAACACCACAAAGTTAAGAAAGGCATCTTTGTGGGCAGAATTTACCACTTTCAAGAAGAAGGCCTCTCAATCCATCTCAGACTATGTAACAAGGATGAAGGACATTGCAGATGCATTAGGAGCAGTTGATGAAGACATTGAGGAGGATAAATTGGTAAGGCAAATCCTCACAGGGTTGAGAGGTGATGACAAATGGAAGCCATTCATTTTGTCTACTGAATTATCACTTGATCATTTTACTCCTGACTTAAATCAGTTGCTAGGGCATATGTTAACCTTTGAGCAGGATGTCAAAGGTGAAGGTGACAAGAGTACAGGTCATGCAATGTATTCAAAGGATAAGAAATAGAATATCAAGGGAAAGCAACAAGCAAATGAGGATGAAGGTACAACTAGCCAAGCTAATTTCCTAAGAGGAAGAGGAGGTGGCAAAGTTAGAGGAAGAGGCAGGAGTAATAAAGATGGAGTCAAAGCTTGCTGCATTTGTGGTAAGACAAATCACTTAGCTGATGATTGTTGGCATAATACTCAGAGTAATGTGGATATAATCAGAAATTTCATTCAAGAGGAAGAGGTGGCAGAAATCAAAGAGGTAATTTCAGAGGTAGAGGTAGTAGAGGTTACTTTGGAAGAAATGCAGGTAGAGAATTCCAAAGTCAACAATACAACAATACCTACTACAATTATGCTTCAGATCAGAAGGAGGATTCAACATTGATCATGAATGCAACTTGTGAAAGGAAAAGTGAAGACCAAAGAGTCTTTTACATTGACTCAGGGTGTAGCAACCACCTGAGTGGCAACATAGCTTTGATGACTGATTTGGAAAATAAGGTAACTAATCATGTGGTTCAAACAAGTGACAATACAAAGCACAATGTGAAGTCAATTGGATCAGTGAAAGCCAAGGATGGTAGCACACTCTTGAGTAAGGTCTTGTATGTTCCTACAATTCCTAAGAATCTGATAAGTGTAGGACAAATTGTTGAAAAAGGTTATGAAGTTAGATTCACTAATGAAGGAGTGTTTGTGGAAGACCCTAGCAATGGGTATAAACAGATTATTTCAGGGAAGAAAGAAGGAAGATTGTTCACATTGAAGATCCAAGGTAATGTTGGTCATGCCTTGTTCACTTATGGAGGACATAAGATCTTTGAGTTAGATCTTTGGCACAAAAGACTTGGACATTTCAATGAAAGAGGTATCAAAGATATGGTTAACAATGGTTCAGTGCTTGGATTGCCTAATGTTGCAGGTCAACATATGACATACAGATGTGAGGCATGTCAATTAGGTAAGGCTCATAAGCAATCTTATTCCAAGCATGTTTTTATGTATTCAGAGAAGCTTGAATTGGTACACACAGATGTGTGGGGACCATCAAAAGATTTCAGTGTCAATGGTTCAAGATATTATGTGATTTATGTTGATGATGCTACCAGATGGATCACTATCTATGTGATCAAAGATAAGTCAGAGGTATTCAATACATTCAAACATTATCATGTGTATGCAGAGAGAATTACAGGTCATAAATTGAAGAGACTAAGGTCAGATGGAGGGGGAGAGTATTTCTCTAATGAATTCAGTGATTACTTGTGGAATGCAGGTATAAAAAGGGAAGTTACTTGCAGGTACTTTCCTCAACAAAATGGTGTAGCAGAGAGAAGAAATAGAACTCTTGTTGAGTTTGCAAGGTCAATGATGAAGGAGAAAAATTGCCCTAATTATTTGTGGGCTGAGGCTGTAAATGCAGCTACTTATTTGGTTAATAGGTTACCATGTAAAGCTTTGCAGGGTATGACACCATATGAGGCATGGTGGGGTAAGAGACCTACTCTAGATCATTGCAAAGTATTTGGATGTTTGGCATATGCATATGTGCCATCCCAATTAAGGCACAAATTGGAACCTAAAGCTGAAAAGTATGTATTCATTGGTTATGATGATAAGCAGATGGGATATAGGTTGTGGACTCCATCCACAAAACAATTCCTTGTATCAAAGGATGTTACATTTGATGAGCAAGGTACTTGGTATGCAAGTACAATCAATATTAATGTAGGTGATGAAGAAGTTGTGAACCAAAAGAAAGGTAAATCAAAGGTTCAAATACTTGATGAAGAGGAGAATAATGAAGTGCATGTTGAAGTTGAATAAATGCCAAGATTTGATCCTGAGTGTGATGAACCAGAAACCTCAAGGAGTGGAGGACTCAGAAGGTCATCAAGACACAAGTGGCAACCTACAAGGTATAGCTATGACACTTCTTTTTTGGCTACCAAAGATTATGCTTATATGATAAAGGCAGATGAAGACCCTTCTACATATGAAGAGGCAAAAGGTAAGGAAAATTGGGAGAAAGCTATGTAGGAAGAATATGATGCATTGATGGAGAATCAGACATGGGAATTGGTTCCTAAGCCAAATAGCCAGAAGATCATTGGATGCAAGTGGGTCTATAAGACAAAGAGGTATGCAGATGGAAGTGTGTCTAGGTATAAAGCTAGACTTGTTGTGAAGGGTTTTGCTCAGCCTTATGGCATAGATTATGATGAGACTTATAGTCCTGTGGCAAAGATGACAACCATCAGGACACTTATAGATATTGTTGCATGTAAAGGTTGGAAATTATGCCAATTAGATGTGAAGAATGCTTTTTTGAATGGTTATATTTCAAATGATGTTTTCATGGAGCAACCCCAAGGATTCAGAGATGAAAGGTATCCAGAGTATGTATGTAAGCTCAAGAGAGCTTTGTATGGTTTGAAGCAGGCCCCAAGGGCATGGAATTATAGACTTGTGAAGTTCTTGAAAGAACTTGGATTTCAAGTGTCAAAGGCAGATAGTAGCTTGCTTGTTAAAGCAAGTGATGATGGATTCATTTACATGTGCATATATGTTGATGATATAATTCTTATAGGTACAGATGAGAAAGGCATTCAAAGCCTAAAGAAGCAAATGGAGAAAGAATTTAAGATCATTGATTTGGGAAACTTGTCATATTTCTTGGGCATGGAGATTTCATACACTCAACATGGAGTGTATGTGACCCAAGAAAGGTATTTGAGAAACTTGTTGATCAAGTTTAAGATGAATGATTACAGGGTAGCACCTACTCCAATGGAGATGAATCACAAATTAAGCAGATATGGAGGAGAAGAGTTCAAGGACATGAAGTTATATCAAAGTTTGGTTGGTAGTTTGATTTATGCTACTTTAACTAGACCTGACTTGTCATATGCAGTTGGAGTATTATCTCAATTCATGCATTGTCCTAGGAAAGAACATTGGATTGCAGGTCAAAGAGTGTTGAGGTACGTTAAGGGTACACTCAAAGAGGGTTTGTATTATGGTTTTACATCAGATACAAACATCAAGATATATAGTGATGCAAATTGGGCAGGTAATCTTGATGATAGGAGATCAACTTATGGATACTTGTGTTATGTGGGAGATAAGTTAATTTCTTGGTGTTCAAAGAAGCAACACACAGTTGCTTTGTCATCTACAGAAGCAGAGTACAAAGGTATGGTTGAAGATGCAAAGGAAGTGATATGGCTTAAGACTCTGATGAAGAGTTTTGACATTATTCAGAGTACACCCACTATTCATGGAGATAACATGAGTTCATTGTATTTAGCTGCTAATCCTGTTTTTCATGCCAAGACCAAACACATTGAGATTCAGTATCACTTTCTAAGAGAGAAGGTGATGGATAAAGAGATTGAAGTCATACATACTTCAGCAAAAGATCAGATAGCTGATATGCTAACCAAAAGCTTGGATGGACCAAAGCTACAAAGATTTAAAGACATGGCAGGTATAAAGAAGATAGAGAAAACCTCAATTGATGATTGAGGGGGAGCTGTTGGTGCAGGGCAATCAACAATTGAAGTTTAATGAAGGTTTGGGAGTCAAGGACTGAAGAAAAGTTCAAGTTATGAAGCATGGAGGAAGTACATATTCAGAAGATGAAGATGTGTACACATATGTACATTAATTCAGAGATAGTTCAATTATGCTTTTGTATAGTCATGATATTGTAAATATTTGCCTATATATACAAGGAAGAAAGTCGGGGCAAATATGAGAGAGCATGAGAATAGAGAAATCAATAGTGATATGAGTCATTAGACATCTTAGATGTGAGTAAGAGTCTCTCTCATCACTCAGTCGTAAATTTCTTTAGGAATGAAAGAAAATTGTGCGTGATGTTTCTGTGTATTCTCCTTCTGTGCTTGATCATTTCGAGAATCCTTTTGTAGATGTCTAAGTCCATAGTTAATGAGTCTATGGTTAAAGTTTGAGAGCCTAATTGTAAACAAGCTGTGAGAATTTTGTGTAGGAACATTCTATCTATCTATCTATCTATCTATCTATATATCTATCTATCTATCTAATCTATCTATCTATCTATCTATCTATCTATCTATCTATCTATCTATCTATCTATCTATCTATCTATCTATCTATCCATCCATCTATCTATCTATCTATCTATCTATCTATCTATCTATCTATCTATCTATCTATCTATCTATCTATCTATCTATCTATCTATCTATCTATCTATCTATCTATCTATCTATCTATATATCTATCTATCTATCTATCTATCTATCTATCTATCTATCTATCTATCTATCTATCTATCTATCTATCTATCTATCTATCTATCCATCTATCGACATATCTATCTATCTATCTATCTATCTATCTATCTATCTATCTATCTATCTATCTATCTATCTATCTATCTATCTATCTATCTATCTATCTATCTATCTATCTATCTATCTATCTATCTATCTATCTATCTATCTATCTATCTATCTATCTATCTATCTATCTATCTATCTATCTATCTATCTGTCTGTCTGTTTGTCTGTCTGTCTGTCTGTCTGTCTGTCTGTCTGTCTGTTTGTTTGTCTGTCTGTCTATCTATCTATCTATCTATCAATCTATCTATCTATCTATCTATCTATCTATCTATCTATCTATCTATCTATCTATCTATCTGTGTACCTATCTGTCTGTATGTCTTTCTATCTGTCTATCTCTCTGTCTCTCTCTATCTATCTATCCATCTATATTTCTATCTATCTATCTATCTATCTAGTATCTATCTATCTATCTATCTATCTAGTATCTATCTATCTATCTATCTATCTATCTATGTATATATATATATATATATATATATATATATATATATATATATATATATATATATATATATATATATATATATATATGTATGTATATATATATATAGCTAGCTAGCTAGCTGGCTAACTATCTCTTATGGTTGAATTAAGTTTTCAATAATCCACACAAATATGAAGGTGTTTTTTCTTTGGAATAATAATGATAGGGGATACCCACTTTGGGTACTCATTTAGTATAATAAATCCTACCCAAAGTAAACGATTTAATTCTTCCTTCACTTGCTTGGAAAATCATTTGATATCATTGCCAAATAAGTGGGGATGCATCTAATTCTAAATGAGTCTTATGTTGATATATATGTGGATCAAGGTCATGCACATCTAAGTTCTCCCAAACAAAGACATCTTTAAATTTCTTCAATACAGCAACCAAACCACTCCAAAATGGTGTTGATAAATCCGCACAAACCTTGTTGAGTTCAGGTTCCTGACCCTGATACTGTGATAAAGCATTGAATATCAATAAGACCTACTAGCCAAAGATCTTTATTAGCTTCCAAGAACTAAGCCATTCATCCTCCTCGAGGCCTTCTAGCATATGTGATGGTTCTATAACGCCGATAATTGAGCCTTAAGTGTTCTTATCATCCAATGTTATGAAATAGCTTTTATGCCCCTTGTGGAAATTCATGGCTTGAGATCCCCGTCTTGTTGGTCTTTAGTATGCTTCATCCAAGTGCGACCCAAGAGAAAATTATATCCCATTCGTTCAATAAGGACAAATGTAATATGGAACGTGACTTCTTGCATTCATATAGGAATATCCTTAATTAACCAAATGACCTAAACCTGAGATTGTTCAGTCATCCTAATGTAGAGAGGAGCAGCTCGAATGTTTGTCACCCCATGTGATGGAAGATCAATAAAATGGCAATAATAATTGTGCCTCCATCGAACAAAACTCTCGAAATAGGTCTACAATTTAACCAAACCATGATCAAAGTAATAGCATAACCCACCAATTTCTCCTTCATCATTTCCATTTGATTGATTCAAACTTAATTATGCACTACTCTAGAGTCTAAAATAGGAGTTTGAACTTTGGCTAGAAGAGTTTTCATAAAATTTGAAACTTTAGCTAACGCATCACCTAAAGGTAACTGAACTATAGATTTACACAATACTTGTGTAGAATCGAGAACAGTAGCATCCGTTGTTGTTAAGCACCATTGCCTCATAGGGGTTTGATCCTATCATTGAGCTTTTGTCATTTGCTTCATATAAGCTGACTTCAAACTAGGCCATCCTCAACTATTACTGAACGAATAATTCATATCTTTTACTATAGCCTACATCTAATTCACCAGCTCCATACTCAATGGAGTAACTTTCTCTGGTAGGGAAAAATAAGGAAATACCTAAGAAGCCCAACTACATTTGTAAGCCACCGGAAAGGAACTCATATTTCTTGTAAAATATATCTTGAAAAGTCGCACGCATGATGAAAAGGTGTAGCGCAACGTTGTACTCTTTGATAAGATTAATGAAAGAAGTCGCGTGATGCAGAGGGTGAGTCGCCGGACTGTTTGTCTGGGCGAGGAGCCGGAACCGAGCACTGTTGCAGAACTCTGTGTAACTGAGTCTGTTTTGTTGATTAAGTTTAATCATTAAGTGAAGTTAATGAAGTGTTAAGTAATCTGATTAAGGCACTAAGTGAGGGAGTTACATAGTAAACTTTTTAAAGTGGACGGCCTTTAATGAACATATTTAGAGTAGTACTGGCAAACAATACATTTAGCGTTCAAATCAATGGTCATACCATCGAAATCTGTAGTTTGGGAAAATATAAATAGGGCCTCTATTTACAGACCCCTGACCATCCCAAGAACCCAGTCGTGAATTAAACCTTAAACAGTAACAGGGTTTTAACACTTAACACTCTTAACACCGGCACCGTCTGTGGGAAATGGAGTAGTTGTTTACACAAAAGATTAAAGATTGACGAAGAATTCTTTGATATATGCCGGTAACACATTCCGGTGAAGCATACCCCAAGTACCGCAGAGATCAACATCCCTGGGCAATTCCGAATCTATTAGGAACACCCCCTAGTGGTAGAAGTACAGGACAGTTAAGTCCAGTTGCAGAAGGTTTGGTACAGCCAGCCAGCAGCAATTCTGGTGATAGTTCAGTAGTTCATGCTGAGATTCCTGTGAATTTCGGTGCGAGTCCGGCACCTTTGGGAGAAAGTACGGTGATTCTTGGTTATACAGAGATGCAGTGCGGAGTCAGTTCCGCACTATTGGGTCAGAATTCGGTTACTTTTGGTGATAGGTTTGCGTTATCCGGTGAACACGTTTACGGCAATAGTGCAGTCTGGTCCAGTGAGACGTAGTCGAATTAGCCCATCGCAAAGTCAGGTGCAGGGTTCCAATGCAGTACAAGATGTTGAAGTATTCCATGACACTGCCACCTCCTTACAGGTAGAGTTCGTCCCATCTTCTTCTCTCAAGCAGCCGGATCAAGATGTTTTCATGGAAGATGTAGCTGAAGTCTCATCGCGGGAGGAATCTCATCAACCGGATGCTGAGGCTGTGAAGGAGATAACGGAAGCTCCTGGGCATATGGACTGTCAATCTCCTTCATCACCAATCGTTGACGCCCAAGCAGATGCAGTCAATGCCCAAGCAGATGCAGTCAATCAAATGACTGGAAATGTAGAGGCAGTTACTGAAGCCGCCTTGGCGGAACCACTGATTGAGACTGGAATAGTTTTGGTTCCGACTGCCCTTATCCCTCTCCCTCCTCCAACTGCCATTCCTGATGCTGCTGAAGTTCTTCCCGGTGCCCCTTCAACTGTTGTTCGTGAGGCATCACCTCATCTCTTATCCTCTCCCAATTACTCTCCACCATCCTCACCTCATATGATCTGTGCCTCATCATCAGAGCCTCCTCCTTCTCTTCCTCCCCCCCCAGCAGTAATGTTCACAGAATTGGTGTCCATGGGCCAACTTCTTATTCAATTTTCACAACAGTTGCCCTTTCAGATGAAGATGGCAACTCAGACCATTCAACAGGAGTTGCAGACCAAGGTTGGCCTGCTCGAACCAGATATTGCCCCGCTCCAAGAAGAAGCACTTGGGGCTAAAGCCGAGAATCATGCATTGCAGACTCAAATCCAGCATCTCGGAGAACAATTAGCAGAAAAAGGATAATCTGATTGCTCAACGGGACACCGAAATTACTGGTTTGAAGCAAGAACTTACCGACAAGACAGATGTAATGACCGCATTAGGCAATGAGCTCCACAGTATGAGGGATGCACTCAGCATTTTAGAAGAAGCTTCCCAATCACTTGCTGCAAATGTACTTAAAATCGAAGCTGAACTGCATAATGTCACTAAGAGATTGTTCTAGAGAGATCAAGCGTTTACTGAGGAGATTGGCAAGACCATTCAGTTAAAGAAGGAAATGGAAGCTATTAAAAAAGAGTGAGATGCTTATTACAAAACTATTCAGTTTCAAGCTCAGGAGCTGGACAGACGAGAAAAGCAATTGGGCATTCAAGCGGACAGGCTCTCGAGAATTGATGCAGAGATAGCTGAAATGAAGCTGAGAAGACATGCTGCCCTCGCCAATGAGTTCTACCTTCAAGAATCATTTTTGTAGACACAAACGGATTTATTAATGAGTCGGGTCGTTGCTGCCACTTCTGTTCGAACTGATGCACAACTTATCGAGCCTGCCATTTTGAAAGATATATTAGATTCCTTAAACCAGAAGATTACCCGAACCTTTAAATTAGCTCGCACTCTATATATCCAGGGCACATTGATGAGCCTTAACTGTAATTTCCATTTTTTGGGTTCGAGTCCACCGTGCGTGCCAGTGTAAGCTGCCGGAAAGGAACTCATATTTCTTGTAAAATATATCCTGAAAAGTCGCACGCATGATGAAAAGTCATAGCGCAATGTTGTACTCTTTGATAAGATTAATGAAAGAAGTCACGTGATGCAGAGGGTGAGTCGCCAAACTGTTTGTCTGGGCAAAGAGCCGAAAGCAAGCGCTATTGCAAAACTCTGTGTAACTGAGTCTGTTTCGTTGATTAAGTTTAATCATTAAGTGAAGTCAATGAAGTGTTAAGTAATCTGATTAAGGCACTAAGTGAGGGAGTTACACAGTAAACTTTTTAACGTGGACGGGAGTTAATGAACATATTTAGAGTAATACTGGCAAACAATATATTTAGTGTTCAAATCAGTGAAGTCATACCATCGTAATCTGCAGTTTGGGAAAATATAAATAGGGCCTCTGTTTACAGACCCCTAACCATCCCAAGAACCCAGTCATGAATTAAACCTTAAACAGTAATAGGGTTTTAACATTTAACACTCTTAACACATTGCATTGTGCTCGCATACTAGGTTACAGAACCGAATCTTCCCATTGATGTTTTCTTTTGAACTGAATGGTAATTGTTGCCATTGGCTCCTCATAAGTTAGTGTGATTATGTTGTTCATTGGTGCTTTAAGTTTAATTTCTTGCTTTTGCCTATCATATTCATGTGCATTCAAAAAATTCAACCTCATGTGTTTGAATTCCATATAGAACAAACATTGTGATCCCTTTTATAGTACGTATAGTATGTACATATGGTTGATGGTACCAAGGACCAGCTTGCAAAAAGTTAGGTTGTACCTAATGGGTTGACACTACTTCATTTTGTGTGTTAAATATACATTTCTATGTGCTATGATTCATTAAATTACATATAGCATAGTAAACTTCATTTAACACATAATTTGTTGCAATATGACTTGCATTTCTATATCTTGTACAATACATTTGGTGAAATCAGTCAATTACCCTAGTAGATGGGGTCGACATCAGGCTCTGAAGTTCATTGTAGAAAAGGATTTGCTACCTTTAAATTTTTCTCAAGTTGTTCATAGTATCAATAATCTTATCTAATGTCATTGTATCATCTAGGGCATAAAGACAAATTGTTTCCTTCAACATGGGGTTGAGATCTTCAATGTACCACTCATGCACCACATCATCAGGATGACGTTCTCCATCCAAAATCTACCTCAAGATGCTTCATAATAGAGAGCCATAGTCTGCAATTTTCTAAGTAGGTTGTTGGAACATATATTGTAGTGTGAGGAATAATTTCCTAATCATTGTAGCATTCTAAAATCTCTGTAGAAAGGATGTGCATAAAGAATCATAATTTGCAAAATGGTTAGGTGCAAACTCGATCAGCCATCTAATTGCTTCACCACCAGGTGTAGCTCCAAAGACTTGACATTTTTAATCATCATCATGCCCACCTTCTAGCAAGTCATACTGTGTATCGAACAATCAAACATGGACATCTAGGTCCTCATCCACTTTACCATGAAAATTATTGAATTGAATTTTGGTGATTTTGTGACCTAGAACTACATAGGAGTCTGTCAAAGTTGCCACTTGTTGTGTGTTGGGACTAAGGGTAAAAATCTAGCTCTTCCTTAGTTCTTGACCAATTTTTGGCCTAAAAACTAGCATAGAATCACTTCTTGGTACTATCAACTTCCCCTCAAATTGCTTCTCCCATACAAAATCCAAAAGGCTCGATGCCACTCCCAAATCCTAGGGTTTCTTGTCCTTCACCCTCTTTGATTCCCTACTGGCTTGCCTACCCCTTGCACCTTCCACATGCAACTTTGTAGCCTAAAATGCCACTTGCACCTTTAGGATTTTCTTAATATTGAGTACATAACCACTCAATTTTCAACTAGCAAAAGTAATCGCTCTGGGAAATGCACACTACCTAGAATCACGTTGTCAAAACCTTCTCTAGATTTTGAAGTAGAGGATCCCACTATGACTAGCTTCTCTTTCTCCTCTGTAGACCATGAAAACCATTTATCAAAACGAGTTGGCATGGTTGGCCTCCATCACCTTGATCACCCAGAAAGTTCCTTCTGTAGTCTATTCCCAACATCAACACCCCATCTCATCATGGTTGCCAATATTTGTGGTATTTTCTACCCTCAATGCAAACCAAGGTTCAAGGAATGGGGAATTCTGACTTCAAACTAATCAAAACTATTCTTTCTACTCCCACAATTGTAATAGACTAGATTTCAAATATTACATGGACATCACCCACAATAAACTCCAAAATTACACAATAAATTGCAGTAATCAAGCAAAAAAATACAACTATGGCATTGAAAATAGTAGATTGCATGACTCGCTACGGAATTACAAGATTACCATTCTACACAATGGAATTTCCTTCTCTGCATAGTGATCTTGTTCTATAGAGAATAGAAAGAATCTAGAATGTGTTATATGTGTTCGAAACAAGGAAAAGTGAAAAGTGAATAATGAAGAGAAGACAAATCGATTACTCTTTGGTTGATCTTCATAATAGTTAGCATTCTTTTATTTTGCAATAAGGTTTATAGAATTCATAATTCAAGAAAATAGTATTTTATGCTATAGACATTGCAACCAATTCTATTTCAAATGAATTTCTTAATATTTCCTCTAGCCACTAAGCTATTCTCCTCAAGAATTTGTATTCCTAGGCAGTGTGTGTTTTTCATGGATCTTCTTCTCACATAAACTCTTAACCAGATATGAACATGTGATGATTTATAAGGCAATGATGCTCATAAAACATAAAATAGCTCAAAAGAAGTGTGAGAGATTGTTACTTGAAGGTTATATAGTATGCCCATAATGCCTACACATGCTTGCTCCCAAGATGAGGCATTCTTTATCAATGGGATGAGCACCTCATTTTTCATCTCTTACCATTAATTTTCTCAAGCTATAATAGGTGCAAGATCTATTGTGGAATCTTTTTACTTTCTAAAAATGAAAATTTACAATTTATAGGCTATTGAAAAATTGCACACCTTGATCATGAACAACCTCCAAAAGAACAAGAGTGAAAAAATACATTTATTACAAGAAAGATGCAAGTATGTCTACCATAGAACCCTTTTGTAGTGATTTCTACCAAAATGATATAGTATTCAGTGGACATTAATAGAAAAATTATCTAGCCTAGTTAGGCAAATTTGGCGTCGTTGCCGAGGATCGAGTTCTAGGACGAATGCATGATGGTAAGAGTATAGCAAGAATTGGCATTGGAAGGTAAAAATTTCAATTTTTGTTGTTGTCTTTGAGTAGTTTTTTCTGTTTTTCATCTCCTCTACACTCCTCGTTCACCACCACATCATCCTCTTCCACTCCAAAACAATCAAAAATTTCACCATATCCACCTATCCTCCTCATTTCCCTCATTTGTGCATGCGAGAGAGAGAGAGAGAGAGCTTTTGAGTGTGCATTGGTGTGTGTATTTTTGGGTTTTCTTGTAGGTACAGTGCTCCAAAACAGCATGAGAGCTCCAAAAAGGTGAAAAATTCAAGTTTCTGACAGATCTGTCGTAGGAGTCACACCATCGTGATGGTCTGACAAAGTCGACTTTTTTGGATTGCGTCTACACAAGGTATAGTGCACACTTTTGCTTGCACAAATCCACAAACGGTTTCCCAAAATTCATAGTTTGGTGGACCATCGAGATTGTGTTGCACCATCATGATTGGCTCACACCATCGCGGTGGCTCAGCCGGACCATCACGGCAGTCTAACACCATTGTGATGGTTCACTTGAACCATCACGAGGGTCACTGACCATCGTGACGATCTTGTGGGGCCCATGCCATCAGGATGACCCACTTGCCATGTGTCCTTCCAAACCATCGCGACGATACAGATACGCCATCATGATGCTTCAATTTCATACCATTGTGATCGGCTCAAGCCATCGTGATGCCTCGTGACCATTGCGACGGGCTCATGCCATCCCAACGGTTGCGTTGACCATTGATCATCGCGATGGGCTCACGCCATCATGACTGCTCATTAGTTAGACCATCGCGATGACTTGTTTTTTGGACCATCGTGATGCTTCGCACCCTCGGACCATCACAATGGTTCCAAACTATCATGACGGTTCAATTGGACCATCGCGACGGTCCCAGACCATCGCGATTACTTCAGACCATCACAATTGTCCACTTAGAATGCCAAATTTAGGATTTGATTTTTTGGGCTACTTTGAGGTTATTTTGAGTGAATTTTGAGTCATTAGTGCATATTGGAGACCCCTTAGCTCATATCTGAAGAAAAACCTATCTCTTAGTTTTAACCCCTGAGAGCCTGAACGTCCATAACGTTTTCACTTGAAGTCCATTTTTTGAGCTCTAGGGCTCGTTAGAAAGATCCTTTTGAGTCCTACATGGCCTCAACTATTTTTTGTAAGAATAATGCATTAATATTTAGGTAGGACAAATTGAGGTTGACCCATCAGTGGGACTAAGAAAGCAATGGGGCATTTGAGAAATTTAGCCAAAGCAAAAGGAACCCTTAAAGGTCTATATATCAAAGTGCTTGATCATTGATTTAAGAATTTTTCTGAACATTGGATTTGGACAAGTATAGCAAGATCCATCCAAGGGCAATCAAAGCAAGGCAAGGGCAAACTAAGTAAGGCTTGGGACGTGTGACGTCTCGGGCATCAAGGCTATCAAAGAAGCTGACTCAAGGTTGGAAGAGTACTCAACCCCCTCAGTCAATTATTAGCTTAGGCTAAACGTTTAGCATTGTGGATTAAATTAGGGCGATGATAGGAATGTATCAAATCCAAGAGACTTAATTTCTTCAAGTCCAAGAACAAGATAAAAGTATGCGATACGAAAAAACCTAAAAGAAAGAACCTAAATTCGATTGAATGAGAACACAAGTACAAAATGAAAAGTCGACTTGTGATGTGTACATTGAAACAAGAAATGAATCTAACGGAATTAAAAACAAGACAAGTGACTAAGAACAAAGGAACATCGATGATCACAGTGTGTATTGAGTGATTCAGGGAGTAAATTAATGAACCTTAGATCGGGCAAGCATATAGGTAAGTCAGACCAACAAAGCCTTAGATCATCGGAAGCAAGTGTAGGAAGTACTACATGTTTGTGGGCACAACAATTGAATAGTTACCCTTACGAATTGGACTCAGACACTAATGAGTTAAAAATAGTTTTTAGCACGGAAAGACCAAAATGAGGGTTAAGCGTATCATACTTTGAAACACCCAAAGGACCCTATAGAACCCAATTAAAATATGTCCGAACCAACCACCTAAGTGCTCACATCTATGAGGATGGTTTGAGAAGATCAGTTGTGCAATTGCATAACCCTGACCAACCCATTGGACTTGAACATCGAGTGGTGAAATTTGAGAAAGATGCTTACATAGACAAAGAAGGAACAATGTACATAAGTAATCAACCTAGTCATACCAATGAGTTTGGTGTAGTTAGTCCCGAAACAGAAGCAAGAACCCAAGGAAAAGAACCAATAGGAGATGAACCTAGGACACCTTAAGGGAAATCTGTACTGACAAGAGTTCTAAACCTAGAATGGATCCCTCAGGATAATAGAAACATTGAATTGTTCTTAAATAAGGACATTGATGAAGCATTTTGAAGATACAGAGTGGAACAACCAAGTGAAGTAGGTTCCATCACTATTTACGAATTCAAGGACCCAGATATGCCTGAAAAGGTGGTATACTTGGACAATACCTTAGAACACGTATTTGTAGTGTTGGATCATGCACGACATGCCTATAAATGGAGAGGCGAGTTAGTATTTCCCCCATCAAGAACAAATGTAAATACTAGCCATCATAAGGCTGGGACATCCTCAGCCCATGGTACTCAAAGAGAGAAGAACAAAGAAAGACCAGAAGTAAGTTTCACACATCCCATAGGGAGAGATAGACCCACTATGGACGTTGACAGATTGGAACGACAAAGGGAACCCAGAATACCAGGTGGTAGAGATGACTTTCCTCTACCTAGACCATGTGAAAATCCAAGGATACTAAGACCAACTCAATTAGTAAAATTGATGAAAAATTACTTTGATGGGATAGGAGATCCCTATGACCATGTTGCCGAATCTAAGCAAGTATTACATGCAGAGCAAGTAGAAAACATGTTCACGCAATACAATGCATTTGGACTCACATTAAAGAATACAGCTTTAACTTGGTTCCAACCATTGTAACAAAGGCAATTTAGGGATATTCATCACTTGTTAGAGTCATTCATCACAGAATTCTCTAAAAGTGGAATCCGTCATGATACTTCTTCATTGATTCATAGCTTCAAAGAGACCCCTCAAGAAACAGTCAGACTTGCAGGACGTAGGTTTAGACAATATGTCAAGAGATTCCCAATGTAGGAAATACCCTCATAGGCCAAGCAAGTGTCATTGTTTTAGATGGCCTCTTGAGCTCTAAACTACACTCTTATCTCTATCTAAAGGAACCCAAAACACTAGATCAATATGTAAGGATTTGTATAGACATTGAGCACAATCCAGGAGATGAATTGGAACTTTCAAAGGTCTATAAAGACTCAGATAGCTCATTTCAATCATCCTCAAAACTTTCTAGCTCGATTGAAGACCTAGCAGAAAAAGTGGCCCAGAAACTAGGAGTCTTTAGCAAACAGATGCCTAGGTTAACAACAAACAAACGTTGTTACACTTGTGGTGGTGATCATATGGAAAATGTGTGTCCTAATGTAACACAACCTCAAGCCAACCCCAGTGGCCAATACTGCACAATTGAGAGACGATACACAAATCACACAGCACAAGACTGCCCATACAACAAACAAGTAGTACGACAAAACTATCAGCAAGCATACCCCCAATCAGGTAGGTATCAAGGTCAATACAATGCTCAACATCATTACTACAGGCCTTCCAAAAACTATCCTTATCAGGCTCAACAGAGACCTCAACCCGTTTTAGCTCAATAGCCACCACCACCAGCTAATGTCATCTCAATCAAGTAAATTGCTCGAGAAGAGAACCTCAATACGGCTTTAGTGCCATTTTCACCCTTGATCACAGAAAGTGATCCCAATTCTAATAGTTTTGACTCCACCCATGTAGATAGCCCACCCGCATATTACACAGAGTCACCAGAACATATGGAGACATATCAATATGATACTCCACCATTGGAACCTAGTTGGGATCCAAACTATGCCAATGTCATGTATACGAACCCTAACCCACGGCCCCAATTAAGACAACCAAGACCACAGGGCCCTAAAGGACCATGTTTTAGGTGCCAAGGAGATCATTTCATAAAGGATTTCCCACATCCTCTGATAGCAGGACATTCACAATATTATAACATTCAAGGTTTTGGTGGGGAATGTGGTAAAGAGCATGTCATTAGAGATTGCCCTAAGAACCCTGTTAATGCCTCAAAAGTGACACCCATTAATGTGATAGGCATTGTGCATAACTCCGATGGATCCAACCTGACATACATGCCTATCCAAGCAATAACAAGGGCCCAAGCGTTGTTACAAAATCAAGAGCCTAATCCTGAAAAGACAGCTAGAACTAGTGAAGTTGGAGAATCTAGTAGTGGAAAGATGAAATCTTGCAAGGATTCATGAGAAAGATTTAAAAGGAAGTGGAGTAAAAAGATAAATGAGTTGGAAGGAAGTCTAAAGGAATCTAGAGCCAAAATCCTAAAATCTAGACATGATGTTTTGAGCATACCAAGTGAGATTAAAAGAAGGACCCCAGTTAGCTGAATTTAGTAAGAACTATCCAAGAGCAGACTTAGAAATTGAGAGAAATAAAATTTGCATGAAGATGGTAGAATTAGCATAAGCTATGTTCAAAGCCTCTTGTTATATTCATTGGAACAACATGGCAAAATCGGAGTTACACTTTCAAAGACTACTGGAGAGGTTAGAATACGTGATTACTGGCAACGAGAAGAGGAATCTACAGAAGAGCCCTATTGTTCTTGAGACACAGGAAAGGAGTGCACCATCCTTGTCTCATGTGCCAAATACTAAAACTGAAGACAACCTGTCTTCCATACACAAGTATTCACAAGGTTTTCTAAGAGAAATCCAAGAAGAGAAGTGGAGACGAGAGCAAGAAACCCATCCTCCTATTCAAGAGATAGATGACTTGTAGGAACAATTCCCCAAGACATACCCTCTATCTATGACGATGTAGAGGAAGAACAACTGAGTGAACAAACGAATTTTGAGTCTAATTTTTTGCAAGAATAACCTCAGTTCACAGGACCTTGGGAAGCCAAGTCTATCAGCATGAGAGCACCCACTATAATAGTGAGGAATGAAGAATCAATAATCCCTAGAAACATGGAAATGATAAAGAACACCAAAGTATACTGTCATCTCACTCGAGAAGAATTGTTGAAGGTTAAACCAGAATTGTGGAAGCACATAGCAAACCAATTCCCTGAGATCGCTATTGCTCCCTCCCAAATAGGATCACACAAGAAGGTACTAGAGATACGAGTGGAAAGAATTGGAGATGTGAGTGAGGGAGAGGAAGGCAATAATTATCTTTCGATAACCCACAAGGGCTACACCACCAAAGCCATCCTAGATTCAGGAGCCAGAGTAGCCATTGCTACCACTCAAGGAAAACATTAAGGGCGATTTATAGCCCAATGGCGATTTTTTTGCAATTTTGAAAAAAAATGGCTAATCTAATGACTTTGTAGGATCTTATATTAGCCCAAAAAAATATACATTAGATGCCTTCAATGTGGATATATTTGTCACTAATATAAGGTACTTCTCATATGTATGGTATAATTTTTCCAAATAGGTACATGTCTATTTGGAGGGTGAGTCTTCTCCAGGGGGATAGAATTTGACGGGACTAATCCCACATTTGATGGATTCTGAAGATGAGCCATAAAAGGAGCATTGTCCTCTCACTTCTTCATGCTTGGGTAGCTCTCTCAACGATGAGCTCCTATCCCTCTTGTGCACACACACGAAGAGGCCAAGCAGAATCTGAAAGTCATAAATCCCACATTTGAGTGATTTTAGAGCACATCTACGAAAGGAGAGCGCTTTGCTTTCGTTCAGTTCAAGCGTGCGTGGTCTCTCAATGAAGAGCGCCATCTCTCTCCTTCTCGTGCGCAAGCATGAAGAGGAATAAAGAAAAGGGATTCCTCCTCGAGGGGAGTTCTCTTTTTGCAATTTGTGAGGGGTTGTATTTATGTCATGTGACCTCTTATATGGGACAATAAAGGAGAAAGAGGTTGTTAATGAGATCCTCAAATCCCTTGCATATGGGATTAAATGGGAGCCAAAGATGGCTCCATATTCTCAAATTTTATAGACTTTGGATCCCTCTTGATCGTGTTGAGGTTGAAAGGACCTCATCTCTAAAACTATGGTTCCATAGAAAAATATCAAGAATATTCGCCAAATATTTCTATAGTTTCAATGAAAGATATCATGAATATTGGCCCACATATATATACTTATGTACTAAGAAGGGGCTCTTATTTTTTTCCGTGCTACCACTGCTTTATGGAAATGTTGGGATAAGGGAGCACTAAGAGCCAGATGAAGCTACAAATGGTTGACGGACATATAGAAAAGTCGTTAGGCTTACTAGAAGTCATATCTCTCACCACTTGTGGTGTAGAGTTTGAACATACTTTTTCCATTTGTGATTTTGGGAAGAATCACGCTTACGAGATGATACTAGGAAGACCATTCATGCGTCAGTTGCAAATTGTACAAGATTGGGGAAATAATTATTTGTACTTGCAACATTTAGGAGTAACCATCAAAGTCAATCTTAAGGACTATTCCCATCGTGATGTACCCCCAATACAATGGAATACCATCTATAAGATAGGAAGAAACAGAGTCGGTGCATTCATTAGAATCAGACCCCTCATGGCTGCATGAAGATACTCATCTATGGATGTGTAAGGTAGTAAAACTAGAGGAAGAACGGCTAGAAGCTAGGACCTTAGGTTCAGAACAACATCCACGAACCCTTCAAGACCCTACCTATGCACCTATAGTATTTCTAGATGAAGAATTCAAACCTCATGGTTGGGTACATATTTTAGCTACGATGGATATAGCAGTGAATGAAGAACAATGGACTCCTCATTGAGGATGGTAACGACATTTCCATCTTTATGATTGAACCTATTGAGGAAGACTTTATCGTAGAAGAGTGCACGAAGGCGACCCAAGAACCAAACAAATCGAGTGAAGAGGATTTGGAATCCATCACCATGGAACCCTTGTGTTCAATAGAAGAGGAATATCTTTATTTTGTAGAAGCCAAAACCCCTAAGACGGACAAGAAAAGTCAAATTGAACAACATGAATCACTCATAAAAGATACACAAAGTAAGCAAAAGAAGAGAAAGAAATCACCTTAGATAGAAGAAGAAGAAGAAGAAGAAGAAGAAGAAGAAGAAGAAACACTCATGGAAGTACCTAAGAAGTTCAAGAAGTATGAAATACAAGATAGACAAATTATGGTACGAATGCCTAAAAGAGAAGCAGGCATGGGAGAAGCGTACGATAATCGAGAGAAAACCAAAAAAATCATAGTCACCATAGAAGAAGGAGAAGAAAAATGTACATACATAGGGAATGATTTGACCAATGAAGAAGAAGAAGAGTTAATTGCCCTATTGCGAGAATATGGAGATGTGTTCGCTTGGAGCTACAAAGATTTGAAAGGAGTAGACCCAGATATATGCTCCCATAGAATCCTCATGACTCTAGAGGCTAAACTTACCAAACAGAAACCATACACGTATGATGATAATTATGCTACCATACACATGCGCAATTTCCCAAGAAGAATGGGAAATTCCACATGTGTATTAACCGCAAAAAAGTTAATGCCGCCACTATTAGAGATAGTTATCCTCTTCCCTATCACGGAACACTTATAAGAAAGAGTCACAGGCAAGGAAGTTTACAGCATCCTTGATGGATTCTCAGGCTATAATCAAGTAGCCATTGCTCTTGAAGACCAACACAAGACGGCTTTTGCCACTGAATGGGGCATATTTGCATTTTGTGTGATGCCATTTGGGCTGATGAATGCACCCACCACCTTTCAATGGCTCATGTGTCATGTTTTTAAGGAATTCTTACGCAAGAATTCGGAATTTTATGTGGATGACATGTTCTCATTCGAATATGAGGCAGACACATATCCCAGAATTAAGGCAAGTATTTGACAAATGTCAAAAATATTAGGTTTGCTTGAACCCAAAAAAGTGTGTTTTCATGGTCAGACAAGGCAAAATTCTAGGACACATTGTGTCAAAGAACGGAATTTTGATAGATGAAGAAAAGGTGAAAGTAACTGCAGACCTACCTAGGCCAAAAAATGTAAAGGAAGAACATGCTTTCATGGGCCATTGTGGATATTATCGACAATTAATACATATGTACGCAATCATAGCAAAGCCTTTATACTCTCTTTTGACCAAGTTTGAATGGACCGACGAATGTGAGAACTCATCTAGTGAACTCAAACGATGCTTGTGTTCAGCACCTATATTAACAACACCGGATTGGAGTAAGTCATTCCATGTACATGTGGATGCATCCAACTATGCCATAGGATGTGTGTTGGCACAACCTGCAGACAAGGGCAATATAGAAATTTCCATAGCTTACGCAAGGAGACAATTGAATGTAGCAAAAAGAAACTACACCACTATAGAACGCGAAGGATTAGGAATGATCTATGCGGTTAAGAAATTCAGTCATTATTTATTGGCAAATAAGTTCAAGTTCTTCACAGATCATCAAGCATTATTGTACTTAGTCAATAAGCCATGTAACACAGGCCGTCTGATACGATGGTTTCTATTACTAATGGAGTACTACTTTGAAGTAATAATCAAGAAGGGGAAGACCCACCTTAGAGCTTACCATCTCTCAAGGTTAACTACGGGAGAAGCTCCTCAAGGAATAGCGGATGAACTACCAAACGCATACCTGTTTAATCTCAAAATAGTACCAAAATGGGCTAAACCTATTGTCCCTATTCTCACATTTGGACCCAAGAATCCTACGATTAGGATCAGAGAAGAAGAGATTACCAAGTCATAAAGATACCAGATAATAGGGAAGAAGTATATACAAACAAGATCATCAGAAAATTCTTGCTTGTTATGTAGACGAATCAAAATACGAGAACTGGTTGCAATTAGCACATGTAGGTGCATTAAAGCAACATCACTCAAAACATTGTACATTGTAGACTCTGCATAGACTAGGAGTCTATTGGCCTTCTATGGAAGCAAATGTCTATAAGCTGTGTAAAGAATGTCTTGTCTATTGTGAAAAACCACCGATAGAACATGCCACTTTGTATCATATGTCTCTCACACCAGAATGGAGTGAACCGCTAGTGACATACTTGAGGACGAAAACATTCCCTCAAGGGATGACTTTAGCACGACAACGAATTCTAGAGAAGGAAGCTCAAGACTACTCACTTATTGGCAATAACCTATACAAACATGAATGAGATGGATACCTAAGACAATGTGTTCATGAGAGTGATTATTTGATCATACTCGAGACTGCACACCAAGGTGTTACAGGAGGTCACTTTGGCCCCAATAGGATAATCAAGGCCATATTATTTGCACGATTAGGGTGGCCCACTCTTCACATGGATGTGCATATCTATGTTAGGAGATGTGATGTGTGCCAAAGAACCCAGTTTCCTACTCGTAGAGATGAAATGCCTTTGAAACCCATGATTGGAGGACGTGCATTCTCCAAGTGGGGCATAGATTTTGTAGGATCCATTAACCCCCCTACAAAAGGTACTCATGCAGAATACATTATAGTAGCTACAGATTATCTTACCAAATGGGGAGAGGCCAAGGCCACAAAAAAGAATGATGCACACACGAGTGCAAAATTCTTATTTGAAAATGTCTTTACAAGATATGGACTGCCTATAGAATTAGTGAGTGATCGAGGAACTCACTTTCTAAACCAGGTCATTGAATATTTGTTATAGGATTTTATGGTGATTCACAAGAAATCTGCTTCATATCATCCTCATGCCATTGGTCAATAAGAAAGTACTAACAAAATCCTTTGTAATGTATTGACGAAACTCATGAACAACAAACCTTCAGATTGGGACAAACAGTTACACCATAGTGTTTGGGCATATCGAGTGGCCTACAAGAACGTACTCAATGCAACTCCCTTTCATATGGTTTTTGTTCAAAATGTTGTGCTTCCTTTGAACTTTTTGATACCCACCCTTAAGGTTGCACAAGGACATCAGTGGACCGGCCATGAATTATCATCAAGGATAATGGACTTGGAACAATTAGGCAAAACCAGACTCAAACCAGTAGCAGGCATATATGCAGTAAAGAAGCGATAGAAAGCCTATTTCAATGCACATGTGAAAGACAAAGGCTTAAAAGAAGGTGACTTATTCCTAGTGTATACGTTGAAACAACATGCATGGAAACTAGAAAAGCGAGGTTATGGACCTATGATCATTAACAGAATCTCGACAAGTGGACTGATACAATTAGCTACCCTAGAAGGAGAGATAATGCCTAATTACATTAGTGGTTGTAGAGTCAAGATATATCAGGAACCTCTTATTGAGGATATTCTTAGATGACTCACGTTGTCAAAGAAGCATGAGGAGGAAGAAAAGAGAATACATGCGGAAGCTCAGGTAGATGCTCTAGAAGGCATTAAGCGTATGAAGCTAAGAAGATAGGGACTAGGGAGAGAAAATTATAACCATCTGGAAGAAACATCAAGATACCCCATCGTCATGTGTCAAGCAAAGTCAATTGCTCATCCTAGCATAGTGGATAGGAGACCATTCATTACACTCATGATAGAATGCGGCAACACTCACCACGAGCTTAGGGCTTTAATTGATTCAGGTGTTGTGACTAGTGCCATTAAATGGTCCCACTATCAGGATTCAGGAATAGCAATGCGGCCAATTGAGGCATGCCTCATAGGGCTAGGAGGCATGGAAACCCCTTGCATGGGTGAGGTGGACCTTCCTATCCTCATACACAAAGTGACCATGATAGTGAAGCTCCTAGTGTGCCATGATGACGACCTAATAGAACCGCTAATCCTTGGCCAAGATTGGATGTACGATCACTTAGTGGACCTAAATCTTAGACAAGGCTCCTTGTCGATCAGGACCTTAGACCAGCAATGAGTGATACCGATTGACTTCCCTAACAACACTTCGCCTGAGGTATGTAACCCTAGACCATACAAAATGATTGTGAAGGGGGATTGAAAGATCTTTGGATGAATCCATTGGCTAAGCTCCCTCCAAAGTCAACCCATGAGAGCGTGGCAATGGATAGTTGCAAAACCAGAGGATGTCAAGAGAGGTCTTCCCCTGGTCTTGTATCAGCGGTCAGGTGGACTAGATCGGTGGTCAGGTGGACTACATTAGTGGGCAGAGGGGCATGATAGCCTCCGGTGTCCATCCCTCCATATTTTTTGCAGACTGACCTAGATCTGTTATACAGAATGCCTCACTTCCTAATGGGCAAGTTTTGCAAGTGTTGGACCTCCCTTCTTTTCCAAAGCAGAGTGTCTACCAGACCTCTCACCCTCAATCACCAAAGATTCAACCACGACTTAGGAACCCAAGCCGACGACCATACCAGATGACACAAAGATGGGAGCAGCATCAGTAGACGGTGACTACCTGCATAAAGTAGGTATGGATGCCAAAAGGATAGAAAGCACCAACAGTGAAGACTATGACAAGGAGAAGTCCATGCAGAATCAGAGTCAGAATTCCACGAACCCTCAGCCTTCTTCCCCAAAAATAAGAGTTCAAAAGATTTGGATTGCCAAGAAGTACCTCATAAATCAACCCACACCCATGCAAATTTGGGTACCCAAACATTGTATTATAGCCCAAAACCCAAGCCATGTAACATATACCCTTTTGAAATCCCTTCACCAATCGACACCACAACCACCAAAATCATCTTTTGTACCTCAGAAGAAGAATACCACCCACTCATCAACTCATAGGAAATGGATGCCGAAATGTATCCAGAGGCCACCACATGATCTTTTGTACAACATAACACCCATCCCGACTAACCTTCATCCTTGTAATAATTCACTCACAACTGAACCTTGTGCAAATTCACCCACAATAACCCACCATCACTTATAATAACAGGTCATCAAAAGCAATGTATGCATTATCTAAGGCATGTAGGTGTCTAACGACCTACATTAGTTTCTGAAAAATCATTCCGCATTCCATAAACCAGCTCACAACACTCGGCTACACGGGTTACACATCAGTTATGGAAAGGGATTGCGGCCTCACTTAATTGGGATCAAGATTAATTTCCATAGTAGTGTGTTATCCTTTTGTAGCAGATCATCTACTCCCCCATTCAGATCATCATGCAAGTAGAAGAACCCTCCATAGATGGCCCCAGCACGCCAATCATCAACTTTGGTAACCTATTAGCTGATTCTTACCCTATCGCACGACCTCTAGAGTTTCAGGGTTTCCCAGGACCAATGCCCATAGACGATCCTCCTATGGGATACACAGAAAAATTTCATAGCAATTCTCATTGGTTCCAAGGTTTAGCAAGACCCCTTGCAGATGCAGATTTTATATATGATGCCATGTTTTGTTTTGTTGGCATCAAGTGGGTAGATATCAATTCTTCTCAAGGGAATTTGAAGAGCTCTAGAATTCCAAAGAGTTAAAGCTCATTTGGGATAGAGCTAGTTTTACAAAATAGTTTAGTGATCCATTGCCCAAACCTGACTTCTACCGATGCTATTACTTGGTGACTACACACCCCTCGAGAACAAGGACTTTCCAGGAAAATTTATTCTTCCCTCACTAGTAAATGATCCTCCATACAAGAAGTTTTACCTATCGAAAGATCTTATTCAGGCACCACTTAAGATCCACGAGACTCACATGCCGACAGAGCGAGAAAGACTTATTTTGGAGCCTATGAGATGCGGTGATCTTTTGAAGTGGCTGATATAATCTCCAAGTTGTTGTGCATATGTATGTAACATTTTGCATTTCCGGCCCACGATCCCTTTACCATCCCTCATAAACATGTCTGTTTTGGATTATATATTGCATGCATAGGGCCTCAGACCATCGACCTTGCCATTTGGATTATTGATCAATTGTATCTAGCTCAGTAGAGATGGGAACAAAAACACGTCATCCACAATTGTTGTGCCCTTACTAGAATTGTCTATATGTGTTTAACCTATGATTTTCCCATCCAATGCGCTATGACCAGTGAAGAATTAAAAGCATTCAAGGGAACCACCAAAAAGGCCAGAAAAGCTAGCAAAGGACTGGCAGGCAAGTGCACGCGATGTTCTATCCCATGCTTCTAGGTTCGAGAGTCCCCATCACCACAACCATCCCCTCAGCAATCTCCAACAGAACCCTCTGCACCTGTATAGCCAATTCGTATCCACCTCTCATGTCCCATTATCACAGAAGGCACTACCAATGTGGTAACCCCTCAAGCAACCATCACTCAGGAAACTACTATTGCAGCAGGAGAAATTCCCACCACCATTGGTGCAAAAGCATTTTCTTTCCCCATATCGAACTTGGAAGTAGAACCCACTAACACCACCTTCAATTTCCAAATGCATGATGCTTTCTCCAATGAGTTCCAATTTTCAGAAGGGTAGTTTTTCTTACAAGAGTATGAATGTCCCAGCTATCCTACCCCACCCCCCCTCGATCAACCACAAGAGCAGGTAGTCTCCAGCTCATTTGAAGATAGGACCATGACCAATGATGATGACGGCGATGATGAAGCCAGTCAGGATAGCCACGACTCTCAAGAGGGTGTGCAAAATGAAGAGCAAGAGAATCAAACCAAAGCCCAAGGTGATATGAGTACTCATGAGGATGACCAGTTTGAAGCCGCCACCTACAATTTGGAAATCCAGAAACTATACCAAACTATGCAAGCAGTCTCGGCATGCCGACAGCTATCCAAAGCAGAGAGTCAAGCAATTCTCGAGCAAGAACTCGCTACTGGAGGTTTTGAAGAATCTTTCATCCAAGGCTTCAAGGAATTAGTCAATCCGTGGGAACCGACAAAGCCCTCCATTATCTGACAAGGAATCCACTCCCAAAGTTTGACCCTCGCAGCATCCACTTAATGTCCAAGCCGGATCAGTACATCTGTGTACCCACAGATGCAGAATCCTCACATCATGCTAAGGAAGCTCAACTCATCCGTGAAACCATGACGGAAACCCAGCCCAAAGAAGAGACCATTGTCGACTCCCCGCCTCACCCTCCCATTGTAACAACCACCACCACAATTGAACCCACCCCATCATATGCTCCTCCTTCACCTACAGTACATCCCACCTCCCCTCCTCTATCTACATTCCTTGTAAGTACTATCGTAGAGGCCAAAACCCACCCAACACCCCTAACTGTACCTACACCTTTGCCTTCCACCATAGTTTCCCACATTCCAATCAACACATTCCTCACTCCATCCTTTCCTTCATTTCCCATCCCTCCAAGGCCTATATTCCCATTCCCACCCCCAATGACCTTCTCACCAGTGTCACCTCCCCACCCAAATCTATCCCCTTTATCCTCCCCTCTCCACCAAGCAATCCACGTGACTCAATCTGTAAACTATTTGTCCACTTTTGTAAATCATGTGTTCACACCCACTCATGCACCCACCATCACTCCACTCTTCACCGTCACTGCATTCGATACCACATCCAGTGACATGGACATTTCACCACCCACTGCACCACCACTCACCTCATCTATTTCACCATCACATTTAGGCATATTGCACTTCTCCACGGTCACCACTACATCCACTTTCCGATCCCCCTTTTCCCTTCCCACTACATCAACACCCACACATCATCTTCACTCGCCGCACCATTGATATTGCACCTACGATCGACAATACATTCCAACAAATGTTTTCATGTATGACACAAGTTAGAGATGAATTTCATCTCTTGGAAGTAGCTACCAAGCACTACAGCAAACCACCTCCCAGTTACAAGCGCAGTTGAATTCCTTAACCATCGAGAACGCTTCCCTCAATGCGCGACATCAAGAGTTATATGAAGCCTATCATGCTTTTGAGCTAGGGAGTGAACAAAAGACTAAGAAAGCACTTAAGGTTACAGAGAATCAGTTACAAGCTAAGACAATAAGAAATGCCATGCTCACACGCAATATGGGACTCTTAAGATGCCACCTCGCAGTTGCTAAGGAAGAGAATCAGCGACTACAGGAACAGAATCGAGAGAATCTTGAAGCAGCTTTGGATAGACCAAATGAACCCCTTAGTCCTAGCCGATTTAAAGTAGTACCCTCCAAATCCATGCAAATACTCTTAGAGTATCATGCATGACTATTAGAGGAATACGATAAGATCAATGAGGAATATCAAAAGCTTCAGAACAATCATAAACTTCTACTGTTAGAGACACCTACTCAACCACCACAACCAGTCCTTGAGGTCACCCCCCAGAGATTCTAAAGGAGTTCAATACTCTACGAGCACAGGTACTTGATCTTCAAGCACAGATTTCAGCTCATTTTGAGCCTCCCAAGCCAGATTCCCCACCAAAAATTCTAGCTGAAGAAGAAATTGTTTCTATACTGGTGGAGGAAACCTATGAAGAGTCCTATGAACCACAACCAATACCAAGCAGATGTGTCACAGCTGAAGGCCAAGACACTTTTGAACTTCCTAGACCTGCATGGCTTAAGTCAGTGGAAGAACTTGGTACAACACACTCTACACGTGTCGAAGCACAACTACCTGCCATGGCAATGATTGAGGAACGAATATTACAATCACCTTATTTCGCTCACCTGGCCCCTTGTAGGTACATCTCTGGCCATGAGCTCCAATACAAACCATCTCCACCTCATGGACCCCCCCTACAATTGGCTATATGATGGGCAACAATATGCCACCAGCTCCCCCGATTACATCGCATGGATGACATTGTAACACATATGACGGTCGAGATATTTGATATGATGCAGATAGTTTTTAAGATATTTCACTGCGTCAAAGCACATGTCAACACCCCAGGCTTCGAGCATGGCAACCAAGACTTGGCATACGACATGAGCACTATGCCATTGCTCCAGGTGTGTTATGCTTGGCACTACTGCATAAAGTACTTACCCGCTTGTTATAAGATAACCTTTGAAGAGATGTTCAAACAGGCTTCTAGGAGTACCACTCCAAAGTTTTTATCAGCAGACCCACACATCTTCTTCAATTATTTGCTTGCGAACAACTGGTAAATTCCACACACTACTGACTTCCACCTCCTGACGAACCTCAGGCCATAGATTGGGAAAAACTAGAATTTTTTCTCGCATGAGGAATTCACATTGTAGAGCACGCCCTCGCACACGACCTCTTGCAAAACTATAACAAGGATCTGTTAGGGATGACATATGCGAGAGGGAGGGGGTGTTGGCAGTATCCAAAGGCACAGACACAGAGGAATCATGTGAAGGAGGAATACAAAGAGTCGTGGGGAGTCATGCAGTCTATTTTTTCTCAAAGAAATATAATCGATATTACTTCTTCAAAACACCAAACAGTGATTTTCATCACTTTTGTACCATATGTATCATAGAAACACCCACTTTTGTAATTGTTAGTTCGATTTTTTGCAAGCCAAGGATTCCTCAAGCTTGAGGAGCTTAGGTAGAACAAGCATACCAATTTTGGCTATTTTTAGATCTTGTTTAGACCTCCAAATAGTGCTTAGAACCTATTTTTTAACTATGCCAAACACTAGATGTGAAACCGATCAAAACTAGTCTAGAATCTATAAAAAGAGCTAGAGAGCTCATTTTTGGGGTTAGATAGTGTTAGATTGTATGAGTTGAGAAGATTTTAGAGCTATTTTGAGTTTGTAAGAGCGTTATTGAGCAATAGAGTTTACTTTCAACCTTCCATTGTGTCTTGCTTTTCTTATTTCTTGTGTGTGTGTGTGTGAATCTCCATGTTTCACACCTTCACTCTCACTATTTCTTGCATTCATGATCTTCATATCACTCCTATCTCTTTTGTGGATTGACATTAAGGAGGTGGAGCTTCTTAACGTGGTACTTATCATTGTGCTAGAGCAACATGCTTGTTCTACCACCAAGAGATGTAAAAGATGTGTCAGTCTAGGAATGAATATTTCATAGTGGTATTCCCAAAAACTAGTTGAGAACATTTCCTTGATTGTCTGCTTATAACAAGCAGGCATGTACTTGATTCTAGCATGCCAAGCATAGATGGAGCCTTCACATTTCTGAACATTTTGAACACCACCGTCATGAGTTCAAAGATCTTCATACATATTTTTGCGATGATGTCAAGTACAGTTTTGAATCGTGGTGTCCAATGGCATATCATTGAGATCATGTAGGCAATAGTATGTGTCCCTTTTGATGGAGTGAAGTAAGGGAAATTGATCCAATCGTAACAACCTTTAGTAGTGTTTACCTTGACTACAAACTCGGGCCATGGCTGTCTATGGGATACGGGGCAGTAGCATGGATTGTACTTTATGTATAAAGGTGTATTGGACCATGTGCGCATCATTTTTGGGTATGTCTCTAGTAATCTGGCATACGAGTTTGGTTGAAAAAGTATTCCTTTTCATGCCCTTTCTTGGAGGACTTTTGGCTCCAATTGAGGTGCAAAAGTGGGTTCCTCTCCAATCACCCTTTTGATCTTTGCATTGTAGTCAGCGAGAAGTACAAAATAGGGCACATATTGCAACTCTAATGTAGTGATGAGCCATCAATGGGACAAGTTTTGCAAGTACTCTGACTTCAGTATAGTTTCTTCGAGATTTGACAATGATTAAATTTGTATGGCTACTTGATCATCATGTGTTCTATTGATTTACTCTACACGCTTGAGCCATTGAGGTTCTTCATTCTCAAATGTTTCTTGACCTTCCTCTGTCACACGCCCTCATGGTACTAGTTGTGCCTCATAGGTGTCTTCAAATGTCTCTTCTACTGGAATCTTGACTAGCTTTTCAGGTTTTGGTTCTATTGGGGTGAGGGGGGCCGTTCATAATGCATTAACTTTGCTTGTAGTTCCTGTACTTGCTTTTGAAGATTCTCAGCTTCTTTAGATTGTTGTGGTAGGGGAATAGCTTCAGGTACCTGTGTACTTATGATGGCTAACTACTTCTTTAGTTGCTCACGTTCTTCCATTTTTGCATATGACTCTAGGACATTGGCATGCTCTTCTAGTAATATTTGGGTATTTTCTGAGGGAATAGCTTGAAACCTAGTAGGACTGATGGTGAGTCTAGCGTTCCTTCCATGGCCACTTCTAAGTTGTCCTCATTTTGCTATTAGAGACATTTGTTCTTCTCCATAGCTACTGACATGTGTCTTCTTAAAAGGTCCATATCTAGATACTTGTGCAGCATGATCTCTAAATTCCTAACTATGTCTTACATCTTGCAATCTTGAATTGAGTTCTTTTGCACCCGTTGGAGTTTGTCATATTGTGCTCACATCATATGATTTTCTTCCTCTAGTGCTCTCACTCTGGCTTGTAGTCATTGATATTATTCTTGGAGAATGGAATTTTGAGCTTCTAACTGATGATAGTCTTGTTGTAATTGATTAGCACACTGAGTCATAGTATTAATAGTGTTATTTACATATGTACATGCAATAGTTAGATGTGGAAATGCAGTGGGAATGGGAATGGTAATGGCCGACGTGAATGGCATGCATGAAGGTGTGATGGGTGCTGGTTATGTCGGTGGAGGGGAAATGGGGGATCGTGGAAGTGTGGGAGGAGGAGGTGGTATTGTGGGTGGTGAGATATCCATGGGGTTTGACACTATGGTGTGTGTGTGTGTGTGTGTGTGTGTGTGTGTTCTACCATAAAAATGGGAATGGTAGGTGATGTGTGTGTGGTATGTGTAGAATGATGTTGTTACAAATGCATTCAAGCCCAAAGGAAATGGTGCTAGGGGCCGCTTCCATGAACAAAATCCAGAATGGTGATATGGTAGCAGAAATTGTTGGGGGTCAAAGAATGGAATAATAAGGATCTGTGGTGAATGGGACTTGGGTGCAAGAGGTGATGAGGAAACAGATACTTCCTTATGTGGGATGGGGATTGCCTATTACATTGGTTACAACATGGTGACCTATGACTAGTGCAATGAATTCCGTAGACATATTGTACAACAAGTTTGTGATGGTTGAAAAGAGTGTGGTTTAGGAGATAGGTGCTCGAAAATTGAAGGACATTGTGGATGTGATAGTTTCGGTATGGGGCGGGGAATTGGGAGGAGTGTAGAAGATGGTTTCAATGGTTTGAATGGTTGCAGTGGTTTCTATGGTTGTATGTATGTCAGTAGTGGTGGGAGAGGATGGAGGTTGCTAAGGAGAGATTGGAAAAGTTTGAACAAAAGTCTCGGTCAGCAGGTCAATGGTAGCAGTTGAGGTGGCCTCTTGAACTGTAGCCACTTTGTATCCCGATACATTGATCCTTGTGTTCTTATCAAGGCACAGTCATGTGTCAACACATCACTGGACATAGCAAGGTATTGTCGTCTACAACATGGTATAAACCACTTGTAATTCCTAAGGTCTATGTCATATATTAGAGTGTCTTGATGAATTGGGGATCCAATCCTTCGTCACTTAAGATTTGATCAATCAATGCTTTTCCTATGCTAAAGGAGAGGTGGTATTGTTCTTGTACACTCACAATTGTGTCATACAATCTTTGTAACTATGTTGTATAAGCTAGGGCACCTTTAGTTTATCTACCTTCTTGTTGGTTGTCATGTTCTTTATCATCATGCTTCTCTTCCTCTTCTTCTTATTCTTCACTGGCTTATCCTTGTTGTTTTTTGTGTTGTTGATCACCCTACCCTTCTTCTTCAAATTCTAGGTTCACATCTTGGACAATCCATTCAAAGTCTTCATTACTTAGCTCCTCCAAACAGATTTCTCCAAGGAATTCTAAATTGGATGGCATAGGGTAGAAAATCAAATTGGGTCCATCTGTACTTCTTCTTGGTAGCCAAAGTGTACTACCATTTGTGGTGTAGGAGTTACATCTAGAGTCAATGCAGCTCCTCTGGGTTGAGCACCTGGTATAGATTCTCTCATCCACTTTGATGGTGGTGTAGAGGATTTCGTGCTCTTAAACTATTTGACTATGCTCTAGGAGAGCACTCGTTGAAAGGGTATGTCATAAGCCAAGCATCTATAGATGATCCTTGTAAGAGCACAACATCTATGCAACATTGCCTTTTGTGGGCATCACTTGTGAGCTTGATGGATCTTATCAATAATCCAGTGCAGCAGGTTGATGGTCATGTTTTGCATATTTGCTAAATACAAACTGAACCAAAATTTATTCTATAGCATTGTGAATCTATCTTGCCCTGGGAAGGAAAAATGTTGCATGCACATCTGTAGGTGGACCACGATATTGGATATCATGGCCACTATATCCTTACATTTTGTAAGATTCATATTATTCATGTTGTTAGGGACTAGGCCTTCCTTCTCTATGGGGATGTGCATACCCCCCATATCTAAGGCTTCACATAATAAGTTCTTTGTCAAAAGAAACCACTTTAACTTGTTTCCTCGCACTAAGGAATGGGTCACAAAAGTATTGGATGCTCTAGGGTCCTTGTTGGGCATTAGAGAGTTGATGAGATAATAGCAACACATAAAGTTGGGCTTTGGAAGCTTGGCACTGAAATATTCTACCAGACCCCCTTTCTACCATACCAGACATAGCTCTACTATGTTCTCTAGATGCTCGAATTCTCTTGTGGAAAAGTGGTACTTTCCCCATACATTGTTGTACTCTATCTTTGCCTCCCAAATAAAAGATCCTTCCCCAAGGCTTCCTGCCACTTCACTAAACCAATGAGAGTTCTTGCTAACCTGAGTTGTATGGCCCATTAATGGATCTTGGATGGGGATGATCTGTAAGTCTTCCTCTAGTCGTTCCTTTAGTTCATCTAATATGGACAGGCTCTCTATATCTATGGCTTGTTGACTAGTCCCTGCCTGCGAATTAGTGCCTATTGCTTACACTATAGTGCTAGCGATTGTTGTTGCTCTTGAATCTCCTAAAAGAAGAAGATCATATTAGCATTGAATTGGAACTAAGATGATACCTTGTCCCCTTTACAATACCAGCTAGATGATTGTACTGGTTAGTGAGTTAGCGAAGGCAATGTACTATATGAAAGTGAGTTAGCGAAGGCAATGCTACGAAAATCGGCATGAAGGTAGAAGACCTCAAATCGAAGTTTTGGAGCCATCTCGACCTCCATTTCGAGCCCGCAAGGTGGGGCCCATAGAAAAACCAGGTCAGTTTCAGAAATTGTAACTTGTGTTGTGTTCGACGACACTCATATATTCCAGATCCAGAATTTCAAGTGATTCCGGGTGATACACGAAAACTGTGTTTTTCTGAGATCAAACTATCACGTCATAGTGCGACAGTGTTCAAGTAGAAGTGTTGCTTGTAGTGTTTTGCAATGTTGAGAATTGTTGCAAAAATGGAAAACGCAGATGGAATGAGTCAGCTTATGAGCAATAAGCTGGACAAGAACAACTTCCATGCTTGGAGATTCACAATGACGAATTTCCTGATGGGAAAAGGCTACTGGAAGTACATCGAAGGAGAGAATGAAAATGCTCCATAGTTACTAGAAAGGAACCAGACTGCAGACCAGTTAAGAGCATATGAGGAATGGAATCAAGGAGCACAAAAGGTAATGTATTGGCTATCTGTTAACATACAAGATAGCATGATTGGACACATACAGGATGCCAAGACTCCAGAAGAGGCTTGGAACAGTTTGGTCATTTTGTATGAGACTAATACAAAGGCATGGAAATTGCAACTCAAGAACGAGCTGCATACATTGGAAAAGAAGAGCATGTCGGTAAGTGACTACACTCTAAAAATCAAAAGCATATGTGAGTCACTTGCATCTATTGGTGTGAATGTAGATGATGATGATAAGGTGGAAGTGTGCCTTCATGGTTTAGGAGCTCCATATAAGTAGTTCAAAACTTCCATACCAACCAGGGAAAATATTTCGAATTTTGCTGATCTAGTATCTATGCTGATTATTGAAGAAAAGAATCTTGGTGAGGATTCAAACTCCCAAGGAAAGCCCGGTTATGAGCAGTTATTCTACTCTGGCAGAGGAAGAGGCAGAGGTAGAGGTTTTGGAAGTGGAAGAGGAAACAATAACCAAGACCAAGGTCAACAACAGAATCATGCAAGAGGAAGAGGACAATTTCGAGGCAGGGGGAGCCAAAGAGGTTGCAAAAATTTCCAAATAAATGATTCAGGTAATGATAGTAAAGGATGCTGGAATTGTGGTAAACTTTGACACTTTGAACGTGATTGCAAGTTGAAGAATCAAAATAACAGAAGGCAGCAAAACAACTATGCATACACAAGTGCAGATGATTCGGAGAAGCTGTTTATGGTTCAAGATCACATGATGAATACGATGTCTGCTAGTGTTTCAAAATTGAATGATAATGTCTGGTATGTTGATTCAGGTGCTTCAAATCACATGACCAGTCATGTAGAATGGTTTAGTAGTTTGCAAAAAATGCTAGTTCCTGGATATGTTGAAACAGGTGATGATACATCGCATCCTATTGAGCATACAGGAAACATAGCATTGTCTATGGAGGGCGGGAAGGTAAAACATCTTGCTGATGTGTTGCATGTTCGAAATATAACAAAGAATCTGGTTTCTATTGGACAAATGGTTGACCAGAGATTACAAGTCAAGTTCAATGTTGATGGATTATATGTAGAAGAGTACAAGCAGGATGGACGATTGGTTGCCAAAGGAAACAAAGTGGGTAGGATGTTCACCTTAAATGTGAAGATTCCTGAAATGAATGAAGCCATGTTTGCAAAAGATTCAGGAGTTATTGCAGATATAGAGATATGGCACAAACGGATTGGACATGCAAACTTGCAAAGGCTGAAACTGATGCAGTCAAAGGAGTTTGTCCATGGATTACCAAATTTCAAAGTTGCAGAAGAGCAAAAGGTATATGCAGCATGTCAATTTGGTAAACGATCAAGAGCATCATTTCCACATGACAAGCATGTTAGTGAGAATGTACTAGAAGTAGTACATACGAATGTTTGGGGTCTAGCAAAGACCACATCTATGGGTAGTTGCAGGTTTTATGTTACTTTCGTTGATGATCATACACGCAAAGTATGGGTATATTTCATGAAAGAGAAGAGCGAGGTGTTCACTCACTTCCAAAATTTTAAAGTTATGGTGGAAAAGCAGACAGAGAAGTACATTCAGACATTAAGATCTGATGGAGGAGATGAATACATGTCAAATGAGTTCAGCAGTTTTCTAAAAAATCATGGAATTCGGCATCAGTTTTCAAGCAGGGACACACCACAACAGAATGGCATTGCTGAACGCAAAAATAGACATATTGCAGAAATAGCAAGAGCCTTAATGGCTGAGAAGAATATGCCTCATTGTTATTGGGCAGACGTTGTGCATACTCTTGTATACATCATGAACAGAACTCCGATTGTTGTTGTACATCAAGTTACACCTGTGAAGAAGTTTACATGTAAAAAGCCAAACTTATCACATCTGAAAGTTTTTGGATGTATTGCATATGTACATGTCCCAGATGAATTGAGTACGGAGCTTGATCCAAAAGCAGAAAAGTGTGTCTTCATTGGATACTCCCTTGAGCAAAAGGGATATAAATGTTATAACCCACTCATACGACAGGTAAAGGTGAGCAGAGATGTGGTATTTGATGAAATGTCAAGCTTCTATGCAGATGCCAAAGAAGGACTGAGTCTTGAACCAAATGACAAAGAAAATGCTGAAAAATCAAGTGCAAAATCTCAGGTTTTGAGTGGACCGGATGCATCACCAAGAAATAGTTCCAACTCAAATCCATGCAGTGGAAGATTACATGGAAATTTCAATCTAGCAAATTCATCAAATACATCCAAGAAAGGTAAAGAAAAGCTTTCTGCTGGTCATAAAACATGTGCAGGTTTTGAAGACGATGGAGATTCAAGCGGTTCATAAAAGAGTCTTGATAAGGAACTTGGATTGCCCTCTGTGAAGACTCCAGGAGTAAGAAGGGCACATGCAAATGATACAAGGAGAAGTGACCCAGGACCAAGAAGATCTGGGAGAATGAGGAATTCAGTGCAACGATTGACATATGATAGTTACATGGCTCATCATTATGCCTACATGACAAAGGTAATACAAGATGTTGAACCTTCTTGCTTTGAAGATGCAATTGGAATTGAAGATTGGGAAAAAGCTATGGATGAGGAGATGGCTGCACTTTATGGAAATGATACATGGAAGCTGGTTCCATTGCCACAAGGAAAGAAACCCATAGGCTGTAAATGGGTTTACAAGGTAAAGCATAATATTGATGGTAGCATAAGCAGGTATAAAGCACGATTGGTAGCTAAAGGATATGCACAGACATATGGCATTGATTATGAGGAAACATTCAGCCCTGTAGCTAAAATGTCTACTATTAGGACACTTGTTGCATTAGCTACAGCAAAAGGATGGACTTTGCATCAGATGGATGTGAAGAATGCTTTCATGGTGAGTTATAGGAAGAAGTATATATGGACCAGCCACAAGGATATGAAGATTCAAAGCATCCAAAATATGTTTGCAGGTTGCAAAAGGCTTTGTATGGGCTGAAGCAGGCTCCACGTGCATGGCATGCAAGGATTGCTGATTACTTAACTAGCATTGGGTTTTCTATGTGTGATGCAGATCATTCATTGTATACAAGGAAGGCTGATGATGGCATCACGATTGTGGCCATTTATGTTGATGACTTGATTATAGGTGGTGATAATGAAGAAAGCATCAAAGAGGTAAAGCAACTTGGTATGCAGGAGTTTGACATGAAAGATCTTGGTGTGTTGCGCTATTTCTTGGGCATTGAGTATATACATAAAAAAACAGGTATATGGATGTCGCAAAGGCAATATGCCTTGAATATGTTGCAAAATTATGGTATGGTTGGTTGTAAGCCAATTTCTATGCCATTACATCAGAATTTGAAGTTGGATACTACATCAGGTGAAACATTGGAAAATGCTACTATGTACAGGAAAATTATGGGAAGTCTTATATATCTTACAATTACAAGGCCTGATTTAAGCTATACTGTTGGACTTGAAAGTCAGTTTATGCAGGTTCCCAAGAAGCCACATTTGGATGCTCTGAGGTGCACTCTACGTTATGTGAGTGCTACTTTGGATTATGCATTGTTTTATGAAGCTGGTGTAGATTTGCAGCTTCATGGATACACCGATGCAGATTGGGCTGGTAGTACTCCAGATAGAAGATCTACTAGTGGCTTTCTTTTCTCACTTGGAGGTGCAGCTATTACATGGAGCAGTAAGAAGCAACCCACTATTGCTTTGTCGAGTACAGAGGATGAGTATAGAGGTGCTGCAATGGCAGCATGTGAGGCATCATGGCTGGAGATGTTACTTGCAGATTTAGGTGTGGAAGTGCAAAAGCTTATCACTATCTATTGTGATAATCTTAGCAGCATACAGTTAGCACGGAACCCTATTTTCCATGCTAGAACAAAGCATATCGAGGTACATTATCACTTCATCAGAGAGAAGGTATTAGCAGGTGATATTGATCTTGTTTATGTGAGAACAGATGAGCACCTTGCTGATATTTTCACCAAAGCACTTGGAGCTAAGAAGTTGAAGAAGTTTTGGGAGATGCTTGGATTACAGGATATGGCGTTGAGCTTGAGGGGGAGTGTTGAGATATCAAGCTCAACATGTGATGATCCAAGATGACACGTACCAGTTTTTCGTTTCTCTGACATGTATAGTGGTCACGTCGGTATATGTCAGGGATACTTTATTGAGCTTTATTAGATCTATCTATCGAGAGCGATGGCACATTTGTTTCTTGCCAGCTCACTCATTCACGGACATTAGGTTTTTACTTATGTACTGATCTTTGTATATTGCACTTGTTGTACTCTTGTTTTTAGGTCATTCTTGTACATTCCTTTTATGTAATAGAAGAAGAAGAAGATCATTCTTTCTTGCCTCAATCTGTGTGTGTGTGCTTCTCCTTGAGAGTGAGAGTGTGTGTGTGAGCTCTCTTCCTTATCTTCTTCCTCGTGACAGGGGTTTGCTCACTCTTGTACCTCTAAATCTACTTCATTCCATGTATCACCAATTTTGGACTAGTTTCTGAGTATGAGATTTGGTTGTCTACTCAATTCGTTGCTTGGGTTTCTTTGCTTGATTTCCTTCGACCATCTTTGGATTTCCATTATCACTTTTTTTTTCTCTCCATAGTTGCATCGTTATCCATCATAGAACTCTAGACAAGAACATCATCTTTATCTTCATGTGTACTCCTAGAAGGACCAAGAATTGGTGCCTTTCCTAGTTCAGTGAGTGCACAACTTGCTAGTTCAACTGTGATCCGTTTTTTATTCACCCAAACCTAAAGAATCCCACTTCTTAGGTTTAAGTTGAAATAATGGTCAAAGATCTAGTCTTGACCCAAGATAAAAGGTTTTGTGAGGTCCTCATCCTAACACACTAGCACCTTCATTGCCATACAGACATCATGAATGGAGATGGGAAATTCCACTTCACCAAGCAAGGGGTTTCCACACCTCCCAATCCTCCTATATAATCTTCCATAGCATTGATGCTCAATTGTTGTTCTTGACACTAAGAAAATCTAACTGCACTTGTGGCAGCACTTGAGTCAATCAAGGCTCTTATAGTCTTCTCATTCTTACCCTAACCTGCTTCTAAGGTCAGAAAGGGATGTCTATGGAGTATTCGATGGTGGGTAACACTCGTAGTTTGGCATAGCCATGTGATATCGTGGTGCCTCATGAACATCTGGCTTAGGTTGACCTCTACCTTGTCTCCTCAATTTCATATGTTAGATGCATCCTAAGGCTTCCGGTTGAGCTTCTTCTTGAATTCATCTTTCTTCCTCCTTGCGCTTCTTTGTTGTGTTGAGTCAACGCAACATTTGTTCTATTAGGGGTTCTTGGTATAATTTCACTCTACATCCACTAATGTAACTAGGTAGTATATCACCCTCTAGAGTAGCTAGTTGGATAACTTTGTTGGTTGATATTATGTTGATTATCATGAGTCCATAGCCACGTTTTTCTGGTTTTTTGGCATGCTGCTTCAGTGTATACACAAGTACTAAACCCCCTACCTTCAAACCTTTATCTTTTACATGTAGATCAAAGTTAGCTTTTACATTTCATCAAAGTTAGCTTTTTGTCTCTTCTTAGCTGCATAGATCCCATTAATTGCTCTTAACCATGTTTCTCCCAATCGTTCTAGATCGAAAATTCTAGAAGAGATCTCATGATTGGTCCATTGATGCTCTTGTGCTACCTTTAAAGTGGGTATTAGGAAGTCTAAGAGAATTCTGATTAGACACCATCTCAAAGGGTGTGGTGTTGAGTATCGTTTTATTGGCCACTCGATAAACCTAAACAACATGATGTGATTGTTTGTCCCAATCAGAACATTTATTGTTCACCAATTTAGTTAAGATAGTGCACAAGACTTATTCATATTTTTTGCTTGTTCATTTGCTTGTGGATGATATGGGGCCAACTTCTTGTGAATAGCCATGAATTCTTGTAACAAGTATTCAATGAAGGCTCATTCAAGAAGGTAACACACTCACTAACTAATTCTATTGGTAAACAATATCTCATAAATACATTCTCGAATAGAAACTTAGTTGTGGTTTGTGCATTGTTCTTCCTAGTGGCTTTCACTCTTACCCATTTGGTTAGATAATTTGTGGCAACAATAATGTATTCAGATGTGAACTCTTAGCTGGGTAATTAATAGGACTCACAAAGTGTATTCCCACTTAGAGAATGCACGTCCTCCCATCATGGGTTTTAGTGGCATCTCATCCTTGCATATCGAATATTGAGTGCATTGGCATGTCACACCTCTTCACATAGGTATGAGCATCCATGTGAAGGGTTGGCCACCAAAGACCTGCGAATTGCTTAGATCATCCATTCTGATCCAAAGTGTCCTCCTGCCACACCTTGGTGAGCAGCTTCTAAGATCTTAAGATATTCACTCTCATGGACACACAGCCCAAGATATCCATCTCTTCCACACCTATGCAGATTATCTCTGGTGAGAGTGTATTATAAGGCCTCATGTTCTAAGTTTCATCGCCTAGTTAATGTCATCTCTTAAGGGAAAGTTTTTGTCTTCAAAAAGCCAAACAAAGGACTAATCCAATCCGACACTAGGGATACTTGATATAGAGTAGCATGTTCCGTCAGTGGTCTATGGCCAGAGGTTGGACAATCCTTACACATCCTATGGACATCTGCTTCCATGGTTGGCTAGTATACACCTAATCTTCATAGAGTTTGGAGGGTTCAATGTTTAGAGTGATGTTGCTTTAGTGCACCTACATGTGCTCATTGCAACCATTTTGCATACTCATCTTCTTCCACACAAGCCAAAATGCCTTGATCTGTGTTTTTGTACACACTACCTGTGATTATGTGATATTTTGGGGATTTTACTATTTCATTACCTTTTTCTCTTAGTACTGTATGTTTAGATCCAAAAGTCAAAATAACCACTATAGTTTTAGCCTAGTTAGGCACAATCTCCAAGTTGAGTAAGTAAGCATTAGGAAGTTTATCTTACACTCCTTATGGGGACTCTCTTGAGTTTATTCTAGAAAGGTGATCCCCCCTAAGGTGGGTCTTTCCCTTCTTGACAATTGTTGCAACATCAAGCTTACACTATGCTTGAGGTACATTTGATCTACATCAAATGCTATCGCATCAAAAGAATGTCCGTTGGAGAGTGCTGGTCTTGTGCCAGTTGGCTGGACCAAACTTCATCGCTTCGAAACGTATGTTTCTACCTCCTACAAGCTTCTCCAAGATCTTTCAATGGTATCAGAGCTAGATCAAGATGGGTGATGGCTATCCCTCAATGATCGACAAGCTTGATCGACACAACTACGCGGCTTGGCAAATCAAAATGGAGGCCTATTCGCAAGGTAGAAATCTTTATGGAATTATAGCAAGTGATGAAGTTATGCTTATTCCAAGATCCAAAGGAGGACCTACAAAAGAGGAGATAGATAAGTTCACACTTTGGTGCGTAAGGGATGCTCAAGCAAGGTCATACATACTAAACTCTATCTCTGACTTTCTATTACCACATATTAGAGGATGCGAAACATCTCAAGAGACTTGCGATGCCCTCAAGACTTTCTTTTTTGCTAGTACCAAGACAAAAAAGAATCATCTTTGGAGCGAGTTCAACCAAATGAAGAAGACAGCTAAACAGATCATCACAGAGTTTGTTATCAAGGTCAAGGAGATTGCAGATCAGTTAGCATCCATTGGAGAGCTGATTGAAGAAGAGGTCATCATGAGGCAAATTCTCAACGGCATTCAAAGTGATAAGCAATGGCAATCTTTCACTATGGCATATGATCTCATCATGGATGTGCAAACTTCAGACTTCAACATCTTTCTTGGACAACTCTTCAATCAAGAGGCCAACAATAGCATAAAGGAAGGTAACGCCTATCATGGTAATTCAACTAGTGCTCTATATGCAGATAAGAAGGATAAGAAGCAAAAAGGCAAGAAGAAGGAAGAAGATGAAGAAAATACTTCCCAAGCCAACTTCGCAAGCAAAAGCAAGTGGAAAGAGAAGAAGATAGGACCAAATCAAGACAAAGCCACAGGTCAAAATGTTCAACCTTGCACCATATGCGATAAGACCAACCATACCACTCAAAATTATTGGTTCAATGGAAAGACCCAAAAAGGAAGTGGAAGACTTTGATTCCTCACAAAGTTGTGCCAGTTTATCAAACTCTTGCCTTAGTGCAATGTTGGACATGGTCAAGTCTTTGAGAAAATAACACTGAGAAAATAACACTACTTGACTTCATGATCTCCCCTCTCATTTAATTAAGAAGTGA